>CM042153.1:31341652-31681725 GCA_023376005.1 Doryteuthis pealeii
GGAAGGATGAGGAGGGGGTTGCTGCCATGGTGATTAGCCTGCCAAACAAATACAGGTGCTCTCTCTCTCTTCCTCTCTCTCTCTCTTCTCTCTCTCCCTCTCTCTTCTCTCCTCTCACACACACAACACACACACACACACACACACACAGATATTGTGCTCATCATATATATATTTACCAACCCTTCCGCGTATGAGCAGGATGAATGACACAAGGTCAATTTCTTAAGCGGAGTTTAACAGTTTTGAATTCAGAGTTTTCCTTCTCCTAGACTGGTTGCTACCTAGACCAAGTGGTAAAGAGCCCAATCTGCCCTACTATTTACCCATAGCTGGAGGGAGAGTAGAATTCATACCTTTCCTAAGGGTATTAACGCTAAGTGAAATGCAATTACCACGTCCAGGATTTGAACTCGGCGTGCGAGTCCATTTCCAATGACTTTAACCATTACACCATGCGCCTTCCTATATGTGTTCATATACGCACTTCTCCTAGACTGACTGTTGTACCAAGGGTAAAGAGTCCAGTCTTCCCTAATATTTACACATAACTGATGTGGGGCAAAGAAACGGAGTTCTATGCATTTCCGGGGGCATTAACACAAATTGTCTTCACCTCATGGAAACAGTGCCGGAACTCTCTCTTCATCTGATACCGCTTTCAGTTAGTTCTCTCTCTCTCTCTCTCTCCTCTCTCTCTCTCTCTCTCTCTCTCTCTCTCTCTCTCTCTCTCTCTCTCTCTCTGGATCACAGAAGTGCACGATCTATAGTGATATACAGTCAGTCCCAGTTTTTTGTTTCGTTTTTTTTTTGTTTAATGGCATATCAACCTTCGTGGGTTATTTAATGCCAAAGCCTCCTTGTAGATGAACAGTAATATATTAAAACATGGGAATGAGGAGTTCATATATTTCCCAGGAGTAACAATCCGAAAGGGTCGTAGTATCACGACTGGAAATTCAAACTCGCTTACTACGATATATAATATAATCTTCTCTCTCTTCTCAATACTTTATCTCTCTCTCTCTCTCCTTCTCTCTCTCTCTCTCTCTCTCTCTTATATATATTATAGTATTATGATATATATTATATATATATGGTCGTGGAAGGGGTTTTCTTTATTTCTTTTTTTCAAAAAATTTCCTTTTACTTGTATGCCCTGTTGGGGGGGGGCTATGAATATTCTGACTGTATCCCCTGTAGAGAGGTTAGACCCTTCCCCAACAAAAAAGGATATCCTGCGGTTTAACACTAAACTGTAGTCCAGCATGTCATATTAGCCTTGTTTGCTTATTTTTATTAAAAACCAGAAAAGAAGAAATATTGGTTGGCACCCTCCCGTCTACGAGAGACGATGGAGTAGTGTCCAATTTTTTTTTAAACTACGTGCCTGGGTGGGTTATATGGAGGATGAGCTGTTGCCAAGCAGCAAATCCCCCCTCTCCACACTGCCGCACTGTGATCAAAGAAAAGGTATGGCGTAATTGCTGCTCCATCCCACTTATGAGGGCTGGACACAAGGTCTCGGTTTGTTACGTGGGCACATTAAAAATGCAAGGATCGCGGGATGGCCCCCCTGGATCGATACCATTACTGGTACTTCACCGGTCCAGAGCCGAAGCACACTGGATCCCCAGCCGAGCCGGGTTATAGAAGGTAAGGCGTAATCTGCTCTGCTCATCCCACTATGAGGGCCTGGAACCACAAGGTCTCGTTCTGTTACGTGGGCACATAAAAATTGCAAGGATCTGGGGGATGGTCCCTGGATCCGATGCTCAATTAACTGTACTTCACCGGTCCAGAGCCGAAGCACACTGGACCCCCAGCCGAGGCGGGTAGATAAAGGTAAGAATGTGTCAAAGCATAGAATCTGCGAACAACAACTACACTTGATCCTCCCTTCAACAATTAGGTTAAAGCTTATAAAGGTAAGGTGAGCCAATGCGGTTTGGCACCGCGGGTAGGTCCAATGGAGTTGCTGGCTATGCACTGGAATTCGCATTACTCCCCTAGCCTTTCTTGGGATGGCGGTAAAGTCCGGCTAGGCTTTGCGGGGTGGGGGGATTGTGTCGGACCAATCCTTGACCTTGAGATGGCGTCTGACCGACCCAAGGCGGCTAAGGCAAGCTCCCTTTGTGAGCACCTCCATCTTGCGTCGGCAATTGTTAATAGTGAGTAGGTAGAGTACACACGCTCCCTAAGTAAAGGCTACGTACGTGTCGGTGATTCGCTGAAACCACAGAGGCGCGAGAAAATATTTACACTCACAAATTGCAAAGGATTATATAGAACAAACCATGTAAAACGTTTTGGTTGGGTTTCTTTGTTTCCTAAGGACATATCCAAACCCTCGGGCGGAAGTCCGTCTACACACCTCTCCGCCAACTACCAGTGATCTTCCTCTGGTCTTACATAGACCGGTGGTCATCACCAAAGTTAAAGAGCCCAAAATCCTATCCTACTCACTTACCCGTAGCTGTAGGCGAGATAGTTGTTTTATTACCCTTCTCCAGGGTAGGCATTGACCCGACCGGCCCCTTCGCCCCATGGGGCACGGATGTTGGCAAACTAAGCGCGTCGTAAATATAGGGCATTCAACGAGGGATCGAAACCGCTACTTCATACCTACTCTACTTCCACGCACAGCTCCCTGCCGCCACGAGCAGGGGATATCAACCACATGGTCAATTCTCCTAAAGTCGATGTTTATTGGTTTGAACCTTCAAGTGCTATCATCCTTACCAATCCTGAGCGACTGGTATGGTCTAACAAAGATAAAGGGCCCATACCGCCTTACTATTTACCTATAGCTGAAGGCGAGAATAGTTCAATGCAGTACCTTACTCGAAAGATATTAAGCGCTAGTGAATTAAACAGGTTTAGTACTGGAATTTCTCTGAATCTCGGTAAGCCAAGTTCACCTTCGATGTCGGAAATAACCCGTTATGCAATGAGCGCCTTTTTATTTCAAAACGAAAGCACTGCTTCACGATGAAAGATGATGTCGGAAAAAATATGAATGCAATTATAGAATAAGATACTGAACTAACGTCATGGCACTAACAAACAGATGGCTTTCCCTCTGCATACTCTCCACTTCAACCGCCCCACACATAGTTGATAATTACACCCATATCTGACGTATTTTAATACAGCACGTTTCTTCCTGCCTTAACCATTATTGGCGGTTTTATTATTACCTGAGCCGCGAGAATTTTTTACAAGATTACATGGGGAAATTGTTATCAACCTCTCCTCTCTCCTCTCTCTCTCCTCTCTCTCTCTCTCTCTCATCTCTCTCTCTCTCTCTCTCTCTCTGCACACACACACACACAACACACATACTATATATATATAACTATAATATAATATATATATACAAGCGGTGTCGAAATGAAGGTATTTGACGATTTGCGCCTGGGCGCGATACCTTTTGACCACCACCTTGTTATTCTGAAAAGATTAACGTTTCGTTCACTCTTCATTTCCGTATCTTGGTAAATACAGCTTTCAATGTCGATACTTTTAGGACACACCTTGTATTCTGAATAAAATTAATGCGTTTTCATTCACTTGTTCATTTCTCATCCCTTGGTAAATACAGCCTTCAATATCGACTATTTCTTATGAGCACACAACCTTGTATTTCTCTTGAAAAAATTTAACGTTCCACATTCACGTGTTCATTTCTATCTTGGTCGAATTACAGCTTCACATACGACACTTTCTTATGTCACCCTTGTATTCCTCGAAAACAACTCAATTAACGTTCCATCTTCTATTGTCATTTCTAATCTTGCGTACAATACAGCTTCTAATTGTCGACTAACTTTTTATGACACACCTGGTAATCTGAATAAAATCAATTTGTTTCATTCCCATTATTCATTTCTATCTTCAGGTAAATACAACTGTCTGTGTGTTTGTATGTGTAAAAGTACTGTATGTATGCTATGTATGTGTGGCGTGTATGTGAGAGAGAGAGGTGAAAGGGGAAGGACGATAGGAAAATTAAAATTCTGACGTAGTATGCTGTTACGGCATTCATTTTTCGAGAAATTAAAAAAAAACTTTAGAACTTTCACGCTTTGGTTAATAATATTTATCTCGTCATCCACCAGCACCAGAAATCGCCTACTAGCCAACATCCAGACATCCAGTAATAAAACCATGTGTTATCAGCACTAAATACTATCCCCGGCACATCCGGTGTCTCTAAATCTCTAAACATTGCGGGGCCTAAGCTCGTGGCGTCGATCTAATCTTGTTTTTTGGTTTCTGCTACAAGTCATACAGCAGCACCTAAATGGGAGGTTCTCGCCCGGCATCCTGGGTTTTCGAGACCGGTGAGGGGCCATCCTTCCGCTCAGTGATGCCCATGAGAGGGCAGGCGAGTATAGAGTATGTTGGGGCCTTATCACCAAATATATATAACCTACGCTAAATATATAATCTATATACTATACTATACTATTATTATATTCTTATGCTGAATGGCAATTATAATGCAATGGTATCGCTCACCGATAAAATTCGCATGAATTATAGAACAACACAAAACTTGACACAGTCACATCCCACGCACAAGGGCATGGCTCAGCCCATCGTCAGAACGACCGTCACCAGCGACATGCTGTTTTCGACCGTTTATCAAGTCTCTTCAGCGATGCGTGTATATAACAACGACTCCCCCTCTCCGACTGGACCACCGATAACCGGGACCTTCACAGGCCAATAGTCACGCGAGACCATATCCGTTCCGGGCGACGTCCCACGGTCCATCTCCGGATGCACGGGTCCTGCTCTACATAGCGAACCCAATCCACTGCGCGAAATTAAACCTTGTCAAGGAAACTAGTACACGCCCCTGGCGCAGAGTAGGCAAGTAGACGGTTTATTTAGCTAAACAAAAACCCGTTATGCCTGCTTCTAGTTGACTATATATACATATATATATATACAATATATATATTACTTATATATACTATATATAATACTCAAACTAAGAAAGCATACGTGGATCCCCACTATCAACAATATTTATATATATGAAGAAAAAGAGGTCACCTCATGAGTAGTCTAATGCGTTAACAAGTCTGAGATTGAGTTATAGACCATTGTATATGAGTTTCGATTCTCACTGGTGTCGAACCATACTCCATGGTCCTTGTGCCGCATCTAAGCTAGGCATTAGTGCTTTAGAGCAGGCACCTCACGTAGGTCGTAATCTGGTTAGCAAGCTCGCTCCGCAGCAATCCATTGTTAATGAGCCTTACTTCATCTCTCCCTTGCGGTACCCCATGCTTCCGGCCTTGTGCCGTCATCTTAAGCAAAGCTTAGCATAAACAGCTTATTACGAAGAAAATAGTCGAAGTTGAATCGACCAGAATGTATAATATCTATGGAAATAAATTGAAACACAAGTTCATCAAAACGAGTAAATGTTTATTTCGCCTTACGCTCGCACGTGATTCGATCCTATTCAAGATACGACTCTTCATCAAGGCTTTGTTAGCTTATGACGAAAACTAAGCTATTAAATGTTTATCACAGAAAATAAGAAACTGAGAGATCTCTTTTGTACTTAGGGCTGCGCTGTCGCAGGGCTTAGAGGTAGGCGTTAAGGTCTATCGACAAATTCTATAATACTGTAACTAGTTCATGAACAAGATTGAACAAAACACAAGTTAATTAATTACGGAGTATCGACAGTCTGTTCAACTTACGCCCTACGCTGCAGGTTCCTTGGCTTCTATTCGTGTCTCAAGTTTTTCTAGAAATTTCGTCCCATGTGCATATGTCCGCTAGACCATCGATATCATAAACACGCTCTAGCTCCCAATACCCCAAACATTTGCAGTGTTCCTAATTCCAATAGATATTCGTAACTATCCTAATATTCCTTTAAAACTCTAAAAGGTCTCTCAAAATTCGACATAAATTCACGCCGCACAGATTCTGCCAACCTACATGATTTATGCGTGTTGGCGCCATACATCCCCGGTGTCGCGAAAATAAAACGACTTACTTTGTAATCTATTTTATTGTCTACACTAAAATTGAGTCTACGACACATTCCTTACTCCTAAAAATGCGTCTTTTTAAGAGGTCCGATCTTCACGTCAAGGGAATCCAAACTGGCCTTGTCAGACAACAAACACAAAGTTAACCACTAATTTAACGTTCGCTACTGACCTTTAATGCATTTCCTCGATTTGGACAAAAATTTTATACTGATTTGCTACGCTCGGGGTCCCCTGGATGCCAATATTAAACATATAACCTTTTCAGCAAATTAATGTCCTTCTTATCATATCAGATGGTGCAATGAGTCAACTAGAAACAAAACTAAATCCCTTTTGCGCTCAATAGGACTGCCTGCAGTGCCACCATCGGATATTGATCTGCAGGAAAAATCATTCAAAAACTTCAAATGGTTGACTTCTAAAAACGTTTTTGATTAGCAATCTTGGATTCATGGGCAAAAAATTTAACTTTAACTATAAAACCGATTTTTGAGTAGTAGGGAAGCTCTAGAACTCATTTTACGACAAAAATAGATTACAAAAGGTCGCCTTTTTTGGCCAACCCCAACTAAATTGCGCGAGCGTCTAAAAAATCGACATAACCCCGCCAATTTTTGGAATTTAGCAAAGTAAGTTGGGGATCGCTCTAATTGGATAACATATCCCACACATGGAACAATTGAAGTGGGTGGGTGACAATTTTACTTTTTTTCTGGATGAGTCTGACATGGAAATTCAGCCCAAATACCTTATTTATTAAAACCTCCGTTCAATTTGTCAAATTTGACACCCACAATTCACACACTCACACACTCACACAACACACAGCACACACAAACACACTCAATATATATATATATATATATATTTTGTTTCGTTGTTTTTTTGTTTAATGGCATATCAACCTTCGTGGGTTATTTAATGCCAAGCCATCCTTGTAGATGAACAGTAATTATATTAAAACATGGGAGGAATGAGGGTTCATATATTTCCCAGGAGTAACAATCCGAAAGGGGTCGTAGTATCACGACTGAAATTCAAACTCGCTTACTACGATATATATATAAATCTTTCTCCTCCTCTCTCTCTCTCTCTCTCTCTCCTCTTCTCTCTCTCTCTCTCTCTCTCTCTCTCTCTCCATTTTTTGGACGTGAAGGGGTTTTCTTTATTTCTTTTTTTTTTCAAAAAATTTCCCTTTACTTGTATGCCTGTTGGGGGGGCTATGAATATTCTGACTGTATCCCTGCAGAGAGGTTAGACCCTTCCCCAACAAAAAAGGGATATCCTGGGTTTAACACTAAACTGTAGTCCAGCATGTCATGTTAGCCTTGTTTGCTTATTTTATTAAAACCAGAAAAGAAGAAATATTGGTTGGCACCCTCCCGTCTACGAAAGACGATGGAGTAGTGTCCAATTTTTTTTTAAAACTACGTCGCCTGGGTGGGTTATATGGAGGATGAGCTGTTGCCAAGCAGTAAATCCCCCCTCTCCACACTGCCGCTGTGACCCAAAGGAAAGGTAAGGTACCAAAGCGGTTTGGCAGCGGTAGTGTCACAGGAGTTGCTGGGTAGGACTGGATTTCAGCATCACACCACCTTAGGGACTCCGGCTCCTGATTTTGTTTCGGCGCTTTACTCCCCTAGCCTTTCCTTGGGATGGGTTAAAGTCGCTAAGCTGCGGGGAGGGGGGGTCGGACCATTCCTTGACTTAGATGGGTTGCCGACCAAGGCTAAGGAGCCCCTTTTAACTCATTTGGGAATTTATGTGAGTAGTAAGTACCACAATCCTACTACTGTCGGTGTTCGTGAAAGAGGAAAACATACACTCCAAATTCAAAGATATTAGACAAACTGTAAACGTTTTGGTTGGGTTTCTTTGTTTAATGGCATATCAACCCTCGCGGTTTATTTAATGCAAAAGCCATACGTGTTTTTTCTACTAGACCGGTTGTCATACCAAAGTTAAAGAGCCAAATCTATCCTACTACTTTACCCATAGCTGTAGGGAGAATAGTTGTATTCATACCTTTCTCAAGGGTAGGCATTGACCCGACCCGTTCGCCATGGGCAGGATGTGGCACAAGGTCGTAAATATGGGGCATCCAACGAGGATCGAACTCGCTATTCAGTAGTATTTATTTAGCAACCCTCCGCACGAGCAGGGTACAACACATGGTCAATTTCTTAAGCGGTGTTTACTGGGTTTGAATTCAGTGTTTTCCCAATCCTAGACTGGTTGTCTAACCAAAGATAAAGAGCCCAGGCCGCCTTACTATTTACCTATAGCTGAAGGGAGAATAGTTCAATGCATACCTTACTCGAAGATATTAGCGCTATATGAAATGTAAACAGGTTAGTACTGGATTTGAACTCGGATAGCCAAGTTCACTTCCGATGTCGATAACCGTTATGCTATGAGCGCCTTTTATTTAAAACGAAGATGCTTACATGAAAGAAATTATGAAATTGAAATTTAGAATAGATACTGAATAACGTCATCATAAAAAGGTTTCTAATTTCACGCAATTTAAACACCATTTCGACGTTTTTAAACGTTTTTTTCTAATCATTATTGATTGGGTTATATTAATGAGCCGCGAGAAATTTTTTTAAATTCATGGGGAAATTGTTCAACTCTCTCTCTCTCTCTCTCTCTCTCTCTCTCTCTCTCTCTCTCTCTCTCTGCTCTTCTGCACACACACACACACACACAACACATAATATATATACAAGGTGTGTCAAATAAGTATTGAGATTTTCGGTACTTTTTGACACACTTTGTATTCTGAAAAGATTAACGTTCCGTTCACTCTTCATTTCTATCTTGGTAAATACAGTTTCAATATCGATACTTTTATGACACACTTGTATTCTGAAAACAAAATAACGTCCATTCATTGTTCATTTCTATCTTGGTAAATACAGCTTCAATATCGATACTTTTATGACACACCTTGTATTCTGAAACAAAATAACGTTCCATTCATTGTTCATTTCTATCTTGGTGAATACAGCTTCAATATCGATACTTTTATGACACACCTTGTATTCTGAAAAAACTAACGTTCCATTCATTGTTCATTTCTATCTTGGTAAATACAGTTTCAATATTGATACTTTTATGACACACCTTGTATTCTGAAAACAAAATAACGTTCCATTCATTGTTCATTTCTATCTTGGTAAATACAGCTTCAATGTCGATACTTTTATGACACACCTTGTATTCTGAATAAAATTAATGTTCCATTCATTGTTCATTTCTACCTTGGTAAATACAGCTTCAATGTCGATACTTTTATGACACACCTTGTATTCTGAATAAAATTAATGTTCCATTCATTGTTCATTTCTATCTTGGTAAATACAGCTTCAATATCGACACTTTTATGTCACACCTTGTATTCTGAAAACAAAATAACGTTCCATTCATTGTTCATTTCTATATTGGTAAATACAGCTTCAATATCGATACTTTTATGACACACCTTGTATTCTGAAAACAAAATAACGTTCCATTCATTGTTCATTTCTATCTTGGTAAATACAGCTTCAATGTCGATACTTTAATGACACACCTTGTATTCTGAAAAGAATTAACGTTCCATTCATTGTTCATTTCTATCTTGGTAAATACAGCTTCAATGTCGATACTTTTATGACACACCTTGTATTCTGAATAAAATTAATGTTCATTCATTGTTCATTTCTATCTTGGTAAATACAGCTTCAATATCGATACTTTTATGACACACCTTGTATTCTGAAAAAATTAACGTTCATTCATTGTTCATTTCTATCTTGGTAAATACAGCTTCAATATCGATACTTTTGTGACACACCTTGTATTCTGAATAAAATTAATGTTCCATCCATTGTTCATTTCTATCTTGGTAAATACAGCTTCAATATCGATACTTTTATGACACATCTTGTATTCTGAAAACAAAATAACGTTCCATTCATTGTTCATTTTATCTTGGTAAATACAGCTTCAAACTCGATACTTTTATGACACACCTTGTATTCTGAAAAAAATTAACGTTCCATTCATTGTTCATTTCTATCTTGGTAAATACAGCTTCAAACTCGATACTTTTATGACACACCTTGTATTCTGAAAAGAATTAACGTTCCATTCATTGTTCATTTCTATCTTGGTAATTACAGCTTCAATGTCGATACTTTTATGACACACCTTGTATTCTGAAAAAGTTAACGTTCCATTCATTGTTCATTTCTATCTTGGTAAATACAGCTTCAATGTCGATACTTTTATGACACACCTTGTATTCTGAAAACAAAATAACGTTCCATTCATTGTTAATTTCTATCTTGGTAAATACAGCTTCAAACTCGATACTTTTATGACACACCTTGTATTCTGAATAAAATTAACGTTCCATTCATTGTTCATTTCTATCTTGGTAAATACAGCTTCAATGTCGATACTTTTATGACACACCTTGTATTCTGAATAAAATTAACGTTTCATTCATTGTTCATTTCTATCTTGGTAAATACAGCTTCAATGTCGATACTTTTATGATACACCTTGTATTCTGAATAAAATTAATGTTTCATTCATTATTCATTTCTATCTTGGTAAATACAGTGTCTGTGTGTTTGTATATATGTATGTATGTATGTATGTATGTATGTATGTGAGAGAGAGAGTGAAAGGGAAGACGATAAGGAAAATTAAATTGACGTGTTATGCTGTACGGATTGATTTTTCGGAAATTAAAAAAAACTTTAAATTTGCTTTTGTAATAATTTAGCTCAAGCACAGAAATGCAGCAACATCAGACATTAGTAAAAACATGGTTATCGATAAATATTCCCCGGGACTCAGCTGTTTAAATTTCTAAATTGGGGGTGGGCGTGTTTTGGTCTGTGAAGATAGGAGGGGGCCGGACTAGGTATTTTGATGAGGTGAGGGGTGACTAGGAGGGGTAGGGTAGTTGGGGTCCTCATCATCAATATATATATATATATATATATATATATATATAATATATATCAACTAAGAAGCATACGTGGATCCCACTACAACATATATATATGAAGAAAAAGAGGCACCTCATGTAGTCTAATGGTTAACAAGTTAGATTAGTAGACCATTGATAGTGAGTTCGATTCTCACCGGGTGACCCATACTCCTGGCCTTGTGCCGCATCTAAGCTAGGCTTAGTTTTAAGGGCACCTCACGTGGTGTAATGGTTAGCAAGCTCGCCTCGCAGACCATTGTTAATGAGTTCGATTCTCATTGGGTACCCCATGCTTCCGGCCTTGTGCCGCATCTAAGCTAAGCTTAGTAAATAGCTATATGAAGAAAAAGTGGAAGTGAATCCGACAGAATGTAATATTATGAAAAAATTGAAAAACACAAGTTCATAAACGAGTAATGTTTATTTCGCCTACGCTGCAGTGATTCGATCTATTTCAATAGATCTTCATCAGGGCTTTTGTTAGTTTGAGGAAAAAATAAATGTATCACAGAAAATAAGAAATCTGCGAGACTCTTTTGTTTTAGGTTCGGTCGGCAGGGTTAGAGTTAGGGTTAGGGTTATATATATATATATATATATATATATATATATATATATATGTAATATTATGAAAAAATTGAAAAACACAAGTTAATAAACGAGTAATGTTTATTTCGCCTACGCTGCAGTGTTTTGATCTATTTCAATTTTTCTGAAATTTCGTCCATGTGTGGACTATCATAAAGTTAGCCAATCCCCAAAATTTGAGTTTCCAATTCCAAAAATTATAAAAATTCTAATTCTAAAAGTTTCTAAAAATCGACATAATTCCCCAAATTTTGGTGGGATGTCGCGAAAATTTTTAGACCTCCAAATTTGGTGGGGTTGGCAAAAAAAGGCGACTTTTTGTCATCTATTTTTGTCTATAAAATGAGTTCTAGAACTTCCCTACTCCTAAAAATTGTTTTTTAAGAGGATTTCAGTCAAAGGAATCCAAAACTGCTGTCAAAAAAGTCTTAAAGTTAACTAATTTTAAGTTATTAATAATTTCTGATTTCCAAAATTTTAACTGATGTTGTAGCTTCGGGTCTGGGCCAATATTAAAATATATTTTTGGTACAAATAATGTTCAATATATGTGAAATGATAATAGAAAACCAAATTTTGTCATAGATGCAGTGCCACATCGGGATATTGATCTTGCTAGGAAAAAATCAGAAATCATCAATAACTTTTAAATTGGTTGACTTTAAAACGTTTTTTATAGCATTTTTGGATTTCATGGGCAAAAATGCTTTTATAAACCGATTTTTAGTAGTAGGGAAGCTCTAGAACTCATTTTACAGACAAAAATAGATTACAAAAAGTCGCCATTTTTTGCCAACCCCACCAAATTTGTAGGTCTAAAAATCGACATAACTCCGCCAATTTTTGGAATTGCAAATATTGGGGATCGTCTAATGGTAACATATCCCACACATGGAACAATTGAAGGGGTGGGTGACAATTTTACTTTTTTCTGGATGATCTGACATGGAATTACCCAAATACCTATTTATTAAAACCCGTAATTTGTCAAATTTGACACACACAATCACACACACACACTCACACACTCACACACACACACACACATATATATATATATATATATATATATAATATATATATATGAAGGTAGGATGGATGGGTTTAGGATCCGACGATACATTGTAGATAGAAGGAAAGTGGGCAAAAAATGAACAACTCAAAACAAGTCAAAGGATGAAATCATTTCGTCCGGATTCCATACCATATATATATGTATGTGTGTGTGTGTGTGTGTGTGTGTGTGTGTCACGCTAGTAGCAAAGATATCCATGACAATCTCTCGCCAACCGTTTCTATCATTCATTGTAACCGGGAGGTATCCGCAGCATCCGGTATCCATGCAGAACTGGTCCATGTAGATTTTTCCTGGACAACCGGCACTGACGTGCCCATGTGCTGGTTTCCACGGGTGAACGTCGCTTTTAGAACGAGAGGGGGGGGGGAGAATGCAAAAATATACGTGAATTTTCTATGGCCTTATGTATTGTTCGTGTACTTTGTTTAATTGAATGATTTTGTTTACTCAAGTTCTGGTAGATATATACACATGTATTTTTATTTGTTTATTTTTATTTATTCGTTTATTTATTTTGTACACGTGTTTATCCGTTCGTCGCTGCGTCTGGCGCATATTTCAGTTTTGAGATTCGATTGTGGGTTAGGCAGTGGTGAATGTATACGTAGTTGAAATGGATAAATACGAAACAAATGGATAAAGAAATAAGCAGTTTATGGTGAGTTTCGCGACAGCGTGAAAAGGTAGCTAACAAGTGCGACGAGGTCAAAGGTTGCCATGGCTACCCAGCAGGTCACCGAACGACAAATGGAAAATAATATGAAATTAGGATGAAGAAAATAATCATGTAAAGATAATTAAAAAAACATTGACAAGCTTTATTCTAGAATTAACATCCCGTTGTCGGTGTGAATAACAAAAAAATTTTGACAGCTTCATTTTTCAATAAGGGCTTTCCAAATACGGCCACGTACCAGACTATATTTACCCTAACCCCCATTCTCTCTATCTCTCTCTCTCCCTCCCCCTCTCTCTCTCTCTCTCTATATATATATATATATATATATATATATATAATATATATATATATGATAAGTAAATACACATTAGCGATGTGTTTATGATATGGCTTTTTTAGCCGACAATTTTTGGGAGAATATGTGCTTAATTGAAGTCGTACCTAATTTTTGAAAGTTAATTAATTAATAAATAATTAATTAATTAGGCGGGCATACCTACGACGAGTCCATTTCCTACGACTCTAACCATTACACCACACACCTCCATTTTGAAATCGCATATATGATATAATATTATTTCGTTTGTAATCACTAAAAATACATTCAAAATATTTAATGCCCTAAGGATAGAGCTAAAAACGAATTAAAAACGAATTAAAACTGTTCACTTTAAAAACTGTTTACTGTTACTTAGTTCAGTCGGCAGAGCGTCCGGCTAGAAAACACAAGGTTCCAGGTTCGATACCGGTCCTCGCCAACTCGGCGTATGAGTAGTACAGGTATTTTTGCGCTAAAGTGAGGAGCTGGTGATAGGCGTGGCGCTCCACTTCTGACGCCCAAACAATCTCCTTGGTCTAGCACTAGTGAAAGGGGGATAGACTCCTTCGCTGTCTGGCTGATACCAACTTTAGGCCACCCCGACGACTTTTTAAATTGTAACAATCACCTGACAGCTCACTATATATATATATATATATATATATATATATATATATATATATATAGTCGGTCTTTTATTGACATATATACATAGTCTTATATATATATATATATATATATATATATATATATATATATAATATATCTTGCACATGTCTACTTGTCAGATTGTCAAACTAGTAATCTATTCTAGTTTTTGTCCATCTTACCCCCATCGGCTCCCAACACACCGATTTTTATGCAGTCTGTCCGGTCCTCCAACGCCTGTAACCAAACACTTATCTTCTACGAAATTAGCTTTCCTAACCCTGACCAAGGAAGACAGAATAATAAAGATGTGTCTATCCTCCTTCTTTCCGTCTTTCTTTGCTTTGTATTTGCGCTAAGGACCGGACATTCCAACACCTCCTAATAAAAAATGACCGCGGGTACAACTGTGTGTCAACTTTCTTCTATAAACTCTTATAAGAGTTTTATTTTGGGGCGGAGGTGCTCAGGAGAGAGAGAGAGGGGGACAGAGAGAGAGGGGGTGCAGAGTTAGATGAGTTCTTGGTGACAGACAGAATCTGAGTGAATAAGCAGTAAGCAATTCAAATCATCGAAGTATTAAGCTCAAATTTGCATTTGGATGAGTGGTGACGTTCTTAACACTAATTAATCCGCTAGAAATTACACGGTGTAATTAGAAACAGTGGGATTTTTTTTTTAAATAAGAAGAAAACATAAGGGAAGAGAGAGAGTGGGAGCAGAGGGAGAGGGTGTTGAAAGAAAGGACGAAAGGAAAGAAGAGGAATAGTAAAGAAAATAGAAAGAATGAAAAGAAGAAAAAGAAAACATAACGAGAGAGAGAGAGAAATGAAATCATGGGGAGCGGGAGAAAAGAGGAGGAAAATTCGCGAAAAGAAAAAGAAAACAAATTAAAGCATGTGCGGACTGAGTGTTCGGGAATTCGGATAGTGTCGAGGACCGAAATTTACACATGGAAGGTGAAATGTTTCATTTCGTTTAAGGAAATAAAGCACTTTTTTTTTTAAATCAACGGAAAATCTTAAGCGGGTCAACAAATAAATACATATGAGACTCGACAAAACGATAGGAACGGAGACAGTGTGTCTGACCATCGTTTTGTAATGGATTAGATTCTCTCTCTCTCTCTCTCTCTCTCTCTCTCTCTCTCTCTCTCTCTCTCTCTCTCTCTCTCTCTCTCTAAAACAGCCTAAAATATTTTCAAAAATAAAAAAACTTCATTTAGTTAAAATATTTGAAGACCACTTATTAGTTCTCACTAGTAAATAATTTTCTAAATAACTTTCTAATCAAAATCCATTAAAATTAAGTTTTTAAAAATTTTACATCAAATCAAAATTAGTTACCATACTTTCTAAAATGTGAAAAATAGATACATGCTTGTGGCGAGAGAAATCACGCACGTGGTAGCTCAAAGCGGACAGGAATATGTCTGTCGTGCAAAATGAGATCAGGGGGGGAGTGTAGCGGGCGATTAGGGAGATTGAACTCACATCCTCCTGATCGTGAGTCGTGGCTTGACGTCGGACTACCTCGTTGGTGCGCATGTAAATTACTACTCTGTGCGATTGACCCGGGAGTGGGATTTTAGTATGATTATTTAAGGCCTGCCTTAACACACCGAGAGAGTTGCGTTCCAGTCTTGCTGACGAGGACACTGACGTACGGCAAGGGACAAGAGGCGAGTGAGCTTTGGCGAAGGACTGCTAGAAAGGTTGTTGCAGGCGACAAGGAATTGGTCAGGAGAAGCTGGGAGAATGTCTTTTTTCGGTGGAGAGATCCGGCTGTCTAACCCGACGGATTTTCTATTCATTTATGCTCAAACTTTAAAATGCTGTAAACAACACTTCTGTGATTTCTAAATATTTTGTAGACCTTACCTTCTGGATTACCCTCGTGTGTTAAGATGACATGGTAGAATGGATGGTAGGGTAGGGTGGGATGGTTCAAGGAGACAATAACCCTTTTTGCCCGATGACCCAGATTACTGTTAATCCGACTCTGCTACTAAGGATTAAAAGTGACATTTCTAATGCTTTATTTTTGGGATTAATGTACGATGTGTGTTCAAAAAGTATCGATACTGGAGCTGTATTTGCCAAGACAGAAATGAACAACGACTGAAACATTACTACTTACTTGCTGTCCATCGTATCCGATGATGACACCACGCGAATCCATTTCCTCCAATTTATTCGGTCTCTGGTTGCGTCTTGCCAACTGCCTATGGGGATGTTAAAGTCCTTCAGGTTTCTCTTATTGTTGTCTTTGTACCTGAGCTTTAATCTACCGATTCCACGCGATTCCTCTCTCCGTTTTTTATTTGTTATTATCTTTATAAGCTTATTTTTTACAAACTAAATTTTAAAAAATGTTTTGCATCTTATCTGTTATTAGTTTATTTACTGCTAAATAATTTTTTAAAATGTTTTGCGTCTTATCTGTTATTAGTTTATTTACTGCTAAATAATTTTAAAAAACGTTTTGCGTATTATCTGTTATTAGTTTATTTACTGCTAAATAATTAAAAAAAAACGTTTTGCGTCTTATCTGTTATTAGTTTATTTACTGCTAAATAAAAAATGTTTTGCATCTTATCTATTATTAGTTTATTTACTGCTAAATAAAAAATGTTTTGCGTCTTATCTGTTATTAGTTTATTTACTGCTAAATTTTTTTTTAAAATAACAAAGGAGCATCCTCTAAATGTGATAATTCCATAAATTTTGCCATGGGTCAAATCCATAAGGATTTATTAGTAGGAAATTTGACCATTTCCATCAGGTATCATTGTAAATACTCGTGTATAGGTTGAATGTTGAAAACTTAAGTTTTAAGTATAACTTTCCGTCGACCTATACACGAGTAATAATCTGTATTATTTAGATCTTTCGGACTGTTGTCCTCATATTTATTGTTATATACACAACGTTTCGACCGATGTGCCCTCCGAACTTCTTCGGGTGTTTCTTGTCGAACTCGGGAGCCTTCATGTCATAATCGGGAGCCTTAACGGAACTTCGAATTGAAACCTTTTTTTAATCTATTGTGGTAGATTGTTTTCATTCCGTTAACCACCCAGAGAAGGTCGGAGGACACGTCGACCGAAACGTTGAGTAGATAACAATAAAGATGAGGACAACCGTCCGAAAAATCTGAATAATACAGATTATCAAGCCTCATCTCAAAAGTTCAGTCGAGTAATAATATTGTAAGGTTGGAATTCAAACAGAATGGAAAGAAATGGAAGTGTAGAGAGACAATAAACCTCTCCTTTGGAGAATGTGCGTGTCCATCAGGTTGTTTGTGGACTGTCACATGACATTCCCAGAAATTTACTCTCGTTCTCTTTTGTCTCTGTTCTTTGAACAGTATATGTATCTCCTTCCCGATCCTTGAACAGTAAATCAAGCATGACTATTACCATTTTACTGACCATCTTCATCAAGCAAACCTTTCTTCTAATCTTGTACCCCTTTCACATACTGCTTGTTCATAGAACAATATGTGCATATTTTATCTGTTGGGACACGTTTGTGTATTCTTTTCAATACTACTTGTATGTATATTATGTGTATATCAGATTTTTCTCAATGTGTAAATAAGCTTATCTCGTCTTTTATTCTATTAATTCGATGTTAGTATCTTGACTTCAAAGATTAATTCATGAATTAATGATTTTGTTACCCTAAACCAAGAGTCAAGCTGTATACGAGAATGACTCATACACAAGTACGTACGATAAT
The DNA here is from genome assembly GCA_023376005.1 of Doryteuthis pealeii. Lineage (NCBI taxonomy): Eukaryota > Metazoa > Mollusca > Cephalopoda > Myopsida > Loliginidae > Doryteuthis > Doryteuthis pealeii. The sequence goes on from CM042153.1 coordinate 31,359,727, forward strand.
CGTTTTTTCTCTCTTCGTTCATCTTAACTTATCTATCCATTATTTTGCCTTTTCGTCCTTCAACGAAAAGGCTTTCTTTTTAAACTGTCACTCTCCTAATTCTAATAACAATATATATATATATATATATATATATTCAATGAAAAGCATTGTTTACTTTTTATCTTATTCATTTATCGGGAAGGTATTTTCAGTCATAAGTTAATCGTTCGAAATAGTTTCTTGTTCATACCTGACTTATCTTTGAATAAAATATGGCCGTCTTCTTTGTCACCTACGGATGATTTTACTTTTCTTTATTTCGGGCACGCATGCGCGTACACACCTGTATTTAATTCGTATATGTACTAGTCTAAGTTCACGGTGTTGCATGGGACAAAAGATTGGATAATTGATATCGACCAGAAGTAATCATCCGTATTTCAAGCGGTTTTTAAGAGGGTCACTGATGTTAAGCTGGATAGTATGACTTAAAATTAACAATCCGTACCAAATCAAAAAATCTATACTCATATAAAGGGCAGTTGATATGTATGTATGTATGTATGTATGTATGTATGCCTGGTTTTAAAAATTCGGGGTAACTTAAGAAACTTAATTATTATTGTTAAATCAAGAATCGTAAATAAATAAACAAATACTAAACTTTAATTCAAATTTAATCAAGAATATTTGGTTTGGTTTGGTTTGTTTTGTTTTACGGCATATCAACCTCGGTAGGTTATTTAATGTCTACAAAATTGTGAAATAAATTCAATTCTTAATGCATAATACAATTTTGTTTATAAAACATGATTTTCTATTTAACCCATAGATGGGACCCTAACAGGTACTACCACTCCGGGTCAGAGTGGACCAGGGAACAATGGTGATGAAGCGGTGCTCCACATTCCCCAAACCTCCAGAACTGGAACCTCACCATCAGATAGAGTTTAACGTCATTCCCAGGACATGTAGACCCCCAGTCACCGCCTTCTAGCACCCATATGATAAAAAGGGGTTGGGGTTTGCCATAAGGGTATGAATATGGCCCTATTGTCAAAGGCGGGCTTGGTCAATCACATGAATTCACATGAGAGCTATCCGACTGCAATTGTTGTCTCTACCATGCCACACTCTAAGACCCAGCATGATCCCCAACATGAAGACAATGATGAGTATACAACACCTGTCAACGCAGTCAACACCAATCGTTATGTGTGCCAGATATGTTCAAGGATATGCAGGACTTTGGCGGGATTAAAAAGTCATGAACGAACCCACAAACCGACAATGGATGAAGGAGTGGCAGTCGTCTGACAAGACGTTGCGATGCCTGGAGGAAATAACACAAAAAAAAAACAATTAACGACAAAGTAAATATACATATATACACACATTCACTATCACCAGATCTTGGTTTTTGAGCAAAAACAATGAAAATTTTCTCTCATTTTCGGAAGTCATCAGCTATGACCATACAACATTTCACCTACCTCAAGCCCAGATGAAGGTTGCGAAAACCGAAACGTCATAACGTCGACTTCAACATCAAGAATAAAACTCATCTTTTGGAACACTTCGTGTTTTTCTATTTTCTACATACTGTATTTAATTCCTTATTTTTTCTCGATTTGTTTAGCCATACATTTAATAGGTATTCCCGCCTAATTCATTATTAATTAATTAATTTCTAAATTAGGTACGACTCCAATTAAGCACTTATTCTCCAAAAATTATCGGCAAAAAGCCATTCTAAACAAACCTTGTTTACATATATATATATATATATATATATATATATATAGAGAGAGAGAGAGAGAGAGAGAGAGAGAGAGAGAGAGAGAGAGAGAGAGAACCAGATGATAGGCATCCTCAAAATCGTAGGTTCATGCCAACTAGTCTACCTGACCATCCTCTGTTTTGGATTGGGCTGCAATGAAAGGTGAAGAGACTTCATAAAATCGATGACATCAAAAATGAAACCACAACTGTACCCAAATGTTTTAAATCAACATTGATAGTCAGAATAACAGGCATCTTTTTAAATTGTCCGATGGGAACTGCTTCGATACGATTTTTTTTTTGGGGTTTTTTTCTCCATATCATCCATTTTGTTCTGATTATTTTCCCACCATTACTCCTGGAGATATTATTCGTGATACAGAATTATGCTTTTTACTTTTTCTTTTTTCTTGTTTTTTCTTTTTTTTTTTTTACATATTTATTTATTTTACGTTTTCTCTCTTATTTCTTTTGTTTATTTGACGTTTGTCTTTTATCTTCTTTGTATTTCTTTTTCATTCATTTTACTTTTATTTCTTTGACAGGAACATTTTTTTTTCTATCTGTCTGAATTCATTCGGACGTAAAGTGAACAAAGAAATAATAAATAATAAAAAAAAAGACTACAACAGCCGCAGCCCAGGAAATAAAAGAAACGAATAAGAAAGAGAGAGAAAAAAAAAGAATGCCACGAAATTGAGATGGAAAAATAATGAAAACTTAGCGAAGAGGAAGATTAAATAAAAACAACAACAGTGACAACAATAAAATAAATAGAGGAATGTAAAAAAAAAAAAAAATCAGTTCCAACAATCGTCCGCCATTTTTGTCTGTCGAATTTAGATCTGAATATTTATTTTGAGTGATATTTTGAAGAGTCACTTTGTCGTCCACTTGATTAATTTGGTTGGACCATGCCCGGCACAAGGCCAAGTGTATTTATTCACATCTTAAACTCAATCACAAATCATTAAAGAAAACTGAATCGAGACAGAGAAAAAACACTTATTAATGAAATTACACATATTGATTAAAAATACGATTTGAACGTTAAAATTGTGTATTATATATATATATATATATATATATATATATATATATATAGATATATATATATATATATAGAGAGAGAGAGAGAGAGAGAGAGAGAGAGAGAGACTGACTAATCATAAAGCAAAAGAGTCTCGCAGATTTCTTATTTTTGTGATACATTTTTTTTCCTCAAACTAACGAAAGCCCTGGTGAAGATCTATTGAAACAGATCGAAACACTGCACCGTAGGCGAAATAAACATTACTTGTTTATGAATTTGTGTTTTTCAATTTTTCATAATATTACATACTGTCGGATTCACTTCTACTTTTTCTTCATACTATATATATAATATATATATATATATATATATATATATGTTGAAAGGATAAATAAACAAAGGAAAGAAAATGTTGAATGGCGTCGGGTTAATTTCCATTTTCAATTATATATATATATATTATATATATATATATATATATATATATATATATATAGTTAGGTTAGCGAAAACATAAAGTCAGCAGTGCTCGGTAACTATCAGTTTCTCACCCATATGATTTTCAAACCAATGGTTTGAAAATCACACACACACACACACACACACATACATACACACACACACACACACACACATATATATATATATATATATATATATATATATATATATATATATATAAGTAAATGGAAGTGAATCCGACAGTATGAATAGAATTTTTTTAGAAAAAACAAAAGATGTTATTAGTTTGCTGAAAGATCTGATTCGACCTTTTAATAAAGCGGTCTTTTTCAAAGCAACTATATTTATGGGGAAAGACGGAATAAATAAACCGTTAATCGCGAGGTACAAACAAACGCTCTCGTTCAGGGCCGGAATTTTTTTTTTTAATTTTGAAAATGCGTATTTTATGTTAAAAATAAAATAAATTTTATTTAAAAAAATCAAAAGCATTTTTATCATTAGAAAAACTCAAAAGAGTTTGAAGTAAAAGTGTATAAAAAAAAAGGTATCAAAAATGTTCAAGATGTATTCCAGCTACAAAAGCAAGTTTTAAAATGTAATCGAGGAAGATGGAAAGTTTCTGGAATTTGTAATGTTGACAAATCCATAGTGTTGTGGTCCTTATCATATTCGAAATTTTGCCTCTGGTGATGATGTTAAACAGTCCAGATTTTATTTTTTCTGTAGACAATATGAAGTAAATGGAAGTGAATTTTAAAAATTCCGGCCCAGAACGAGAGTGTTTGTTTGTACCTCGTGATTAACGGTTTATTTATTCGGTCTTTCCTCATAAATATAGTTGCTTTGAAAAAGACCGCTTTATTAAAAGGTCGAAACAGATCTGTTAGCAAACTAATAACATCTTTTGTTTTTTCTAAAAAATTTCTATTCATATATATATATATATATATATATATATATATAATTTTTTAAACCCTGACGGCATCAAAAACTACCGGCAATACAAAATATAAACTGGTGCCTGGAGAAAAAAGATATATCTTATTATAATGGAGATTGTGTGTTTTTCTGTCTGTAATCGAAACTATATTACTACTAAAGTCACAATTCCCTTAGTTATTTGCATCACATTCTAGATGATTTTATTTTTTATTTAAACATCAATTATTAATAAAATTGTTTTACATTATTAATACTGTTAGCCACATATACATACTAATAACATGCAATTGTTTATATATACAACAAAATAGCGTGTACAGTGTCAACGGGAAGGCTAATTTGCATATTGATATTAAAATTTGATTTTAATAAATATGTGCTTGGTATTATTGATTTCTAATTGTTTGGTTTTTCCTCAATGAATATGAGCAAAAATCTCTTCAATAAATCTTAAAAGAAATCCTTTAATAAGAAGAAATAATTGTAATTTTATTCTTACTTCCTATCTTAACTAAATAGTTAGGAAAACTAAATAGTTAGGAAAATAAATTAGGAAAAATTAGTCATGAGAGACGGGAGTGATGGAAGAGTAAGTTTCAAATCTTTTATCTGCATTCTTATTTAGTTTCATTAGCCCTTCCAATTTAAATATATTTCATTACATTAAAACTTAAATACTTGCACCCGGAGGGTGCATATATTTGCTAGTATAAATAAAGAAAAGATATATAATTATTTTATAAGATCGAGATCAACAAACACGCGTGTGAGAATTTAGTTTTAACGAACATATCGCCACTGCGACCATCCTGTTCAACGCCCAACTAAAATCTGATTTTTTAAAACTCTTTCTTACGTTCACGCTGGCGAATCGAAAGAGGAGGTCAAACACAGGTGGAGTTCTGTCCATCATTTTCCTGTGTTTCTCCACGTTCTTTAGTTTGAATTTAAGCTACACTTATCGTACATAATTAATAGGCTACCTATGAAATACACAGAAATTAAGACAATAATCTGAATTATTTTTTCTAGTTTTATAAGAAGTGGCTCATCTTTCTGTGTGAGGTTTAAAACTTTTTAAAACGACCCTCGTACATACACGCATGCGACTTAAACCAAAGCTCATTAATATACTTTCACAAATATTATATATTGAAACCTTGGGCATAGCATCATGGTGTAATGGTTAGCAAACTAGTCTCGCAGATCACGATTCATTCTTTCTTTATAATTAATCTCTTCACAAATATATTAGGTATATATTTACCTAACACCTCCTCACAAGCTGGATGAGACTCAAGGTCAATTTTTTTTAGCGGAGATTAACAGACTTAAATTCAGAGTTTTCCTTCTCCTAAACGACTTGCCATACCAAGGTTAAAGTGCCCAGTATATTCTACTATTTATCCATAACTGGAAGGAGAATAGTTGGATGCATACATTTCTCAGGGGCATTAGCACTGTGTCTCGTCCAGTATTTGAACTCGTGTCATCGTATCCATTTTCTATGACGATAAGCATTATAGAACGGCTGCCTCCAAAAATATATTGAGTAGACCGAAAGTTTTGTTTATATATATATATATATATATATATATATATATATATATATATATATATATATATTTGCTCTGTATATATATGAAAAGTTTTGTTTATTTATATATATATATATATATATATATATATATATATATATATATTTGCTCTCTCTCTCTCTCTCTCTCTCTCTATAATATATATATATATATATATATATATATATATGCTCTGTGACTAACAATAAGGGCACGCATTGAGCTCTGCAAACTGCGACACGGATTTTAAAAAAAACTCCTATGTTTTAAGGAAGATTTATTCTCCATATTTTTGGATTATATATATATATATATATATATATATATATATATATATAACGCCTCATCCCAAGCAGGATGTGACATAAAGTCAATTTCTAAAGCGGAGTTTGACAGGTTTGAATTCAGAGTTTTCCTTCTCCTAGACTGGTTACCTTTCCAAGGTTAAAGAGCACAGTCTGTCCTACTATTTACCTATAAGTGATAGTATTTTCATATTACATTAATTAACTAATTTTTAACTTAATTTTTTTAATTATTTGATTTATTTAAATTAATTATGATTTATTGGATTTATCCATTATATTTATGCCCAGAGGTTAAGGAATCGTGTTCATTGTACGTTCATGAATGCATCAGAAAGGCTTTTTTACTATATATTGGAAAGGCTCTTTTACTATATGTGTTACACAAATCTATGCGGTTGCATAAGATTATTGTCATTCCCCTGTAATTCTGAAGGGATGACCTTTTTCATACCATGGCTGGGTCCTTCAATGGAAAATTACAGAAGCCCGCCAAAATACGTGAAGTCACGTGGGACCTGTTCGGTCCCCAGTTTGCAGTTGGACGTCAGGCAGTGAAGATGTACTGCCGAACTGTGACTCACTCTGCATACGCGCGCTATGTTAGTTAGCAGATGTCTGTTGGGGATTTAACAATAAAATAAGATCAAAAGTAAATCGAAGTCTTGTGTTTATTACTAAAAACTAACAATGACACAGGGCTTCTGATAAGGAGAAATCCCTAACAGAAAACCAGACCCGAAGTTCCCTAGAAAGTCCAGACCTTAGAAGATGCCAGACCAAGTCAAGATGATAGAAGAAATACCAAAGACGATCAGAATACTAAAGACGGCCAAGAAATAGAATTAAAGAAAGAGGTATGCAACATTATAATTATTTAGTACCAGTGAAGAAGGGCTATGCAACATATGAATGTATTGGAAAAGTCATTTTACTATCGAAATGCACTGGAAATGCCATTTTACTATTGAAAAGATGCAACATTTGAATACGATTGCATTTTCACTAGGGTGAGTCAAAAGTCAATATTTTGTTAAGATGAGACACAATTCGACACCTTCGGGTGCTTTTCTCGAAGTTGTGAAGATGACAGACTACACTGAACTTTTGCAGTGAACCGCAACCCACCCACTAAACCGATATGAAAACCAAGCAGATAGATAGATAGATAGATAGGCGTATGTGTAATGGTTATGGTAGGAAATGAGTTTAAATCCTAGACGAGGCTGTTTGCATTTCACATAGCTTTAATACCCCTGTGAAAGGTATGAATTCAACTATTCTCCCTCCAGCCACTACACTTTGTTTCAAAACAATAAAATTCTGGAGAAGTCTCGAAAATCCACAGAGGCGAAATACTAATTAAATGTAATTGTTTGTGTTTTTATTCACTGTGTGTCTCAACTTTTACTCACATTTTGTCGGATTTTTCCCAATCTGCTATTTTCTTTACATATATATATATATATATATATATATATATATATTATATATATATAGCTGATGGTAGGTGTGGCGCTCCACCTCAGACGCTAAAATAATCTCCTTGGTCTAGCGCTAGTGAAAAGGGGATAGACTCCCTCGCTGCATGGCTGATACCGACATTAGGCCGCCCCGACGACTTTACTTTTATATATATATATATATATATATATATATATATATATATATATATACGAGGTGTGTTTAAACAGAACAGAAATAAACAATTAATGAAACATTAATTTTCTTCAAACTAGTCCCTGTAGCATTAAGTATTCTTATTCCAGCGTGTCTCACGTTGGTCGAAGCACCTCTAAAAACTCTCTTTTGATATGGTGTCCTCCACATCCTCAAATCTTACAAAGGAGATAAATTTTCGGTTTAGGAGACAATAAAAAGTCAAGGCAGCTTAGTCTGGTGAGTATGAGAGGTGAAGCATTTTCAAAATCCTGTGTCTCGGTAAAAACTTATTTTCAAATAGTATTGAGATTGCTGATAAAAAAAAAAAGGCTATCGAGAATTGTCGGGATTACATCCCTTACCTGCCGAACAGTTCAGCTTTTCGGCGCTAGGAAATCCAAAAAGTCATTACCTTCCCTCTCTGTCAAATAGTTATTTACTAAGCTTAGCTTAGATGCGGCACAAGGCCAGAAGTATGGGACGCCCAATGAGAATCGAACTCACTAACAATAGTTTGCTAATCCAGCTTGCTAACCATTAAACCACGTTAGGTGCCTCCTCTCTGTCCAATGCTACTGCGAATGGCCACTAGGGAGCGTGATCAAAAGGGTCCATGTAATATGTAAAGGAAGAGCGTGGCAAAGGCAAATTCCCTGTCGACCTCGACAATTTCTTGAAACAGACCTTCTTGTCCTCAATGAACAGGGGCCGTTGAGCCCCCTACCAACAGCAACCTCGTGCCACGTGGCACATGATATCAGTTATTAAATATGTTTAAAGTCTTCATTCAATACTTCCATTTTCTTTCATACGCACGTATATTAAGGACTCTACAACTTATCTACATATACTCTTTATCTACATATACTCTTTATGTATTCTCTTGAGATTTCATGTTATTTCTGAATTCATACTGTTGAGTTTGTTCAGACAATAAAATCTTGTTTCTTCGTCGTGGACTGTTCTTGCATATATATATATATATATATATATATATATATATATATATATATATATATATTAATTCTATTAGTAAACCCTTGCGGTAAGAAAAACCCCGAAAGAAAAGACCAAGAGGGTCGCACAAACAGAAAATAGTCGATTAATATTATAAAACTTGGGAAAAAAACTTGCGCTGATGAGCTACTAAGTGAAATTATTAGTAGGTATATCTCACTCATTAGGTTTAACTTTATATATATATATATATATATATATATATATATATATATATATATATATATATATATATATACGACAAACATACGAAGACAACCTTCAGTCGTTGAGACTATTGCTCGCCTGCTACATATTCATCTACAGTTTGTCTAGAATTTTATAAAGAAACCTTCTAATTACAATTAATCGCTGTATGGTACTTATTTGATCTTATTTCAGTTGCTTATCACTAGCAAGAATATGCGCCTTCGGGGTGTGAGTATTTAAGTTTCAATGTAATGAAATATATTAAATTAGAAAGACTAATGTAATTAAATAAGAATGCAGATAAAATATTTCACTTTATCTTAATTATATTTTAATTGGTTTCAATATAAAACCATTCATGGGCTTGATTTTAATACTTTGGAGAATAAAACAATAATATTAGAGGTCAATAACACCAAGTAATTATTTATCAAACCTGGTTTTATTAAAATCAGTATGCAAATTAACCACATCATTTTATGTAAATCTTTATTTCTTAGTGATATATAACACATATTGCAGGATTTTAAACGAATATATTGAGACGTAAGCAGTCACGTAGATTCGGTTACAGACAGACACCGAATCTCCAATATGACAAAAACCATAACTCTTTGCCTATTTTAAACCGCTCACAGCGGCTTTTCCACATGAGCCAATCAAAGTACAAAAACTGATGCGATAAAAAGCAAAGAGAAATAAAATGAAAAAAGGTTAGTAAAAAAAGATAATGACAATGCTTCATCAAAGAAATGCGCCCACTGTTCTAAGGGGAATAAGTTTAGTTTCATTTAGAAAAGAGTTATTCCCCTTTGGCTATGAAGCTTATCCGTCACGATTTATTTTCTTCATAGTAGATATTTACTTTTTTGTTATTTCAATATATTCAATCACAATGTTATTATTTATATACATTCCTTATGTCATTACATGCACACACACACACAGACATATATATATATATATGAAAAGTTTCTTGGCAGTACAAAATTTTATTAGGACACGTAAAAGCGAATTCATCATAAATGCGATGGAAAGAATTTCTAAAAAGAAAGTTAGAGTACCCTTATAATTAGATGTATAATTTAATATATATATATATATATATATATATATATATATATATATATATATATAATTTACCCAACCAAAAAGCTGCTGTGTCTGTTTTTTCCGGATTCAAAATAAACTTTTGTGGTCAAAACAACCACTTCTTCCTGCTTGAAGTTATGTTCTGTGAAACCTGCTATATAATTTGGCAAAGGTAGAGTTTTTTTACCTACTGGGATTAGCTAATTGGCAATTTTAAATTTTTTTTTTTTAATAGTAAAAATATCAATAACATGAAAGACATTTAGGCAACCACTAAATTACCGTAACGTATATATATATATATATATATATATATATATATAATATATATATATATATATATATATATATATAATTAATAACATGAAAGACATTTAGGCAACCTATATATATAACCACTAAACTACCGTAATATATATATATATATATATATATATAGTAGTTTAGTGGTTGCCTAAATGTCTTTCATGTTATATATATATATATATATATATATATATATGAATATGATAAAATGAAAAAACAAAAGATGTTTACAAACTGAATGGGCTCATCAGGAGAGAGTGTGCAAACCGTTTCGGGGCCTTTCTCTCGACGGTTTATAAAAAGCAACACCGGCCCTTCCTCATTAATATATGAGGACCCTCGTAATATTATGCATCGACCGCACGTGGGTCGGTCATCAACAAAAATAAGACGGGAAAAACATCTTTTGTTTTTTCATTTTATCATATTCATACTGTCGGATTAATTTCCATTTTATTTTCACATATATATATTATATATATTGAATACAAGACAAAGGAAATAACTTCGCATACGATTTTTAAGAGTTATCTCCCGTTCATTTTTTCCTTTAAACTGATATTTGGTTTTTATTAGGTTTTTTAACATTTTGTTACCTTTTTGTTTTAGTATTAGACAGGCAGCTCGAGTTCAAATCCTGGACGAGGCTGTTTGTATTTTACTTAGCACTAATACCCTTGGGAAAGGTATGAATCCAACTATTCTTTCTCTAGCTATAGATAAATAGTAGGGCAAATTGGACCGTTGGTATGGCAACCAATCTAAGAGAATTAAAAAAATCGGAATTTAAACCTGGTAAACTCCGCCTTAAGAAGTTATTGTTGGTGTGTATGTATGTATGTCCGGATGAAACTATGAAAATAAAACAATTAACGACAAAGTAAATATATAATATACAAATTAAATATCCTGCATATTGTGCAAAAAAGATTTGATTTGTATTCAAAGATATTTATAAATGATAATATACATAGAAATAGCATTGAAATTCTACTTAAAATGTCCAGCATTTGTAAATCTCAAAAGTAAACAAATCAAAACACCAGGTTCCCTCCCCCCCACACACACACACACACACATATACACTCTTCCCAGGTGACTCTGGATAGCCACTTCTAGTTAGATATATTTACCAAAATTATATGAAAATATCTTGAAATACTATAGATTAAATTTATTCAATAAAATTGGCATTGGCTTCAACCACAGCTTCCAGACAAGTTTGGAATTTCTTGTAAACCTTTCCAGGGGAGGGGATCTCCTTGTTTAAATGTAAATGCTACCAATTATTCTTGCCTTCAATTCATCTTTGATGTTGTATGGAATTTTGTTGATCTCCTACTCAACTGCTACCCATACACAATAATCAAGGGTATTGCAATCTGGGGAGTTAAGTAGCTAGATGGGGTTGTTGTAATTTAGTCACAGTCAACAATAGGTATTCCTTATTGTATGGCATGTTGTAGATTCTTGTTGCCAGACATTGGGTCATCCAGCAGCCACCCTCTTGATTCAAGACAGTAATTCCGGTGTAAATTCCAAGTGTAGGATTTAAAGTTATTATATTTGGTTGGAAGGCTGTATGACCAGAAGCAGGGTCACATAAAGGTTTTTACCTATCAATCATCTTATACCACGGATTCTCCGCCCTGTCGGCTGGGGCGTTAGAATGCACAGACTGCACCTCTGCAGAGGGGTAAGACTCCCCCAATGGGGCCACCTGTTGGCCATGGGTGGCTTTGCTTCTGGTCGTCTATCATCTTTCTTGGTCTGGTATATCTTCCAAAGGTCTGGTCTTTCTTGTATGGGGATTCCGGGTCTGGTTTCTGTTAGGGATCACTCCTTATCAGAAGCCCTGTGTCATTGTTAGTTTTTAGTAATAAACACAAGACTTCGATTTATGTTGATGTTACGTTATTCCAAATCCCCACCCAGACAATCTGCGCAGATGAGGCTTACATGTTGCTAGCTCGGCTTCTAAGTTCTAACTGACTCTTACTTACTTAGTATCCTTAAACCGGAAGAGGGCCTTCTATCGGGGTTCCGGTTCTCACGATCCATCCCCGCAAGGCAAGGTCAGAGTGAGGTCAAGCATTGTCACTCACTCTCAAGGCCATCAGCTGTACTAATCGCCATTATGATTTCTACAATACCTTAAAAATGTATTAGGGATCCAATAATTATGTAACAAATACATGAACACGTGAGAAACATTTATACAGGGATATGTATACAAATGACAAAGTAGATACATAAGTAACACATATAAGAATAGAAGGTATACAAAGGTGTACAAAGAACAGATACATAAATGTACTATAAAGAAGGTAGGACGTAGTCTTTCGTCCTTAAGAAGTTATGGAGAGTCCATGAAGTAATGTCACTTACTTAGGCTGTGTTGGGGGACGAAGCACCCCCCACACACACATGAAAGGGTGTAGACGCAAATGTCTAACCCATGTGTGCTGGTTGCTGTCCCGGAGACAAGAGCATTCAAACTTGGCGCTTCCCTGATTAAATAGTCAGTACCCTAGCGGTCAAAACCTGAAAGCAAGGGAAGATAACTCTTCCAGACCAAAGAGGGGCAGATAATCGCTACACAAGCGTGCTATTTTAAAATTTCTGGAGTAGTAAATTGCATTATGGTATTGCTTTCCTTACAGTCAGTGGCCCAACTGACTTTAGTTTGTTGCATAGTGGACAAAACCTGAAACAAAGTTCATGAATGAAATTAATAATTGAAAATGGCAACTATTTATCCATTGCACCGTGTATATATAAAGTCAAATGTAAACCGATAAAATATACTTTTAAAAACATTTTTTGGTAATCTGAACATTAGCTATGTAAATGAGAGTAACCTCCCTTTGTATGTTAAATATCATAAAATGTGTTCTTAATTGTACTTGCGCATTATTTGAAATGAACTTAATTGTTACTAAGAACACATTTTATGATTTAAAACATGCAGTTGTATTGATTCGAACAAATTCGTATTTTCAGTATAGATTTACAGTGAAATGAAAACGGCCTACCAAAACAAATAGCTTCTCAAAGTGAAACATACAAGGGGGGTTACTCTCATTTATGTAGCTAATGTTCAGATTACCGTCTTTTCTTACTTGAGATATGAATATATGAGATATGCTGATATGAGAGCATCCATGGTTATGCTCCCACATCAAAATCTCTCTACTTACTTGAGTAGCTCAGCTGGTACCTTATTTTGGTTATTTCCTATAAGTCTAACATAAACAAAGGGAACCACTCTTGACTGATAAACTATTTATTTATTTTCCCATTAAACTAACCCTAAACCCTAACCCTAACTCTTAACCCTAACCCTAACTCCGTCTTCCTTTTTCCTAGTAGTTCAATAAATAAACAAATAATTTATCAGTCAAGTTTATGTTAGACTTACAGGAAATAACCCTTATTTGTGTTTCTTGAGTAGCTGAGACATTCTTCTAACTTGTCCGGTTCTTAGTTCTGTCCTCTTCATTTCTTCCAATTTTTTTCTGATGCTGTAGAAGCTGGTTCGTAAAGGCTGCCATTAGCAGAGACAACACAAGGCTTATATTTTATGTGATCCCTTTTTTTTTTTTTTCAACCAAACTTCTCAACCACGGTCGGAATCGAGCAGACACGATGCTTACATCATGGCATCTATTGCTTAACTGCTGACTGACTAAGCTCTGGGCCTTCATTTCCAGTCTGTATGACCAGAAGCAGGGTTACATAAAGGTTTTTACCTATCAATTATCTTATACCATGGATTCTCCGCCCTGTCGGTTGGGGCGTTAGAATGCACAGACTGCACCTCTGCAGAGGGGTAAGACTCCCCCAATGGGGCCACCTGTTGGCCATGGGTGGCGACCCGTGATGCTTAAGGATAGAACCCAGGTGGATGAGCAGTTCATGACTTGCAATACTCCACTTTGGCCCTATCTTGGGCTAGACGGGTGGTCGGAGAGGCCCCCTCTGATCAATCGGCTGGTCATGTCAAGCCCTAGCACTTATATGATTTTCCCAACCCTATTGCCCTTATGGCAAGCCCCAACCCCTCTTTATCATATGGATGCTAGAAGGCGGTGGCTGCGGGTCTACATGTCCTGGGAATGACGTTAAACTCTATCTGATGGTGAGGTTCCAGTTTTGGAGGTTTGGGGAATGTGGAGCACCTCTTCATCACCATTGCTTCCTGGTCCACTCTGGCCTGGAGTGGTAGTACCTGTTAGGGTCCTATCTATGGGTTAAATAGAAAAATGTATTTATAAAAAAATGTATTATCCATTAAGAATTGATTTATTTCAAAACTTTATCGGCATTAAATGACCCACTGAGGTTGATATGCCGTAAAACAAAACAAAACAAAACAAACAAACCACGGATTCTGAATTTCAAAAACTTTTAAATTCAAAATCTAGCTACACTAACCGTTCAAAATCAACAGTTTATCAATATACAACACAAGTCCTTGTGCATAACTATTGGTTTCATGGTATGAATTGATCTTCAGATACTTGTCCAGATAGTGATTATTTTTTATTATATTGTAAGCAACAGCTGTGACTACCACCCCCTACACCCTCAAGGAAGTGTTAATAGTCACAGTTGGTGCTTACAAAAATATAAATATTCCCACGTTTTTTGTTTGTTTTTATTGGACAAGAAATTACATTATCAAATTACACTGAACAAATTAACCTTATTAAGCACTGTCACAGGTCTGTATTATTCCACAGAGAAAAAGTTGGGGTTGTCTTCATAATATGAACTCCAAAATTTTCCAGCTTTTTTTTTTTTAATGAATGCTCCCTTCAAATAAGCAGCAGGGGTCAGCCAGATACACTCTTTTGGTCTGCTTTTTTTTTTTCTTTTTTTTTTTTCAGGAAAATAAAATTGTTACTTTTCATCTGAATTCTGAAATGAATTAATAAAGTTAATTCATTGTTTAAAAAATTCATATTTCATTATTAAAAAAAAGGTGAAAAAATTGTTAAAAAAGTTCATATTTGTTGAAAAATGATAAAAATTGTTTTAAAAAAAGTTCATATTTATTGAAAAATGCTGAAAATAATCTAATTGAGACATATTTATTGAAAAATGACCAAATAATTTATTGCAAAAGAAAATTATTTCAGAATTCAGATAAAAAAAAACAAGTTTATTTCCACCACCACCACCACCACCCCAAAAAAAGGCAGATCAAAAGAGCATATGAGACCGGCTCCTGCAGCTAATTTGAAAGGAGCATTCCTTAAAAAAGGTGAAAAATTTGGGAGTGCATGTCTTGAAGATAAGCAAAGTTTTTGATGAAAAATAGGATTAGGGTCCTTTTTGAGGTAACAATGAGCAACTTTAGTGAGTCTGGAATTTGAGAATTGGTGGTTATCTACCTACTATCTGGATTGAGTGAGATAGTGGATAAAGGCGATCCAGACCTTTACTGAGATGATCGATTGCTAATAGTTAGGAGCAAAAATTTAACATTTTCAACAAACAAATGTTGTTTTCTAAATAAATAAATGTGTTATTAATTTTACCTCAGCGTTCCCTTTTTTCATTTCTCAATGAATTAACCTTTTCTAATTGTTAGAAATCATCCAGCAACTACCAGAATTTTCTTTGGCCTTGTGCCTACGTGCAACTGTATATATTCTTTTTTTTTTTTAACTACCAGAAATGTAAGAATTCATGAGACAGTATGAGGTGAGTTATCTCCCTTACAAAAGTTATGTAAAAGTAGAAAGAAAAAAAAAGAACATTAACAATGACGTGGATGTTAACAAAACTTGACACGACATTGTAATGATTTTTCTTGTTTACTGAATAAGGATAGTTCACAAAAATCTGGAGAGAAATAAAAATTTTGAAATTAAAAAAAAACAAAAACAACTAAAAGCTTCAACATTATGCTCGTTCGGATTATAAAATTTTAATGAGTCCCACTTATGAAATAAATCCTTCCTCGTTTCTCGCACTTTCTCTCTTTTTTTTTTTTTTTATGTTTGTTGAGTTCTATACTTTCTCCCATTTTTTTTTTTTTTTTTCCAATTATTCGCTCTAATTTTCGAACCTTTATGAAATATACGTTAAAACAAATTTTGTGAAATTTATTGATATTTTTTATATTATTTGAAAATTCTGTTAGATCAGAGTATTGTTTATTAAATTGCGTGTGTGTGTTTTACGTCTTTTTTTTTTTCTTCTTTTTTTTAGAGCGGCATTCATAGCTCCGACCCTGCATGAATGCAAAAGATTTCTAAAGAAAATTCAAATCAGGAAAAAAACAATAGGTTGTAGTTCCAAGAAATATGCTCAAATAACAAATATAATTTTTTTTTTTATTTATTTGTTTGTTTTAATTTTTTTTTTTTTTTTTTTTTTTTTTTTCTGCGTGTGATATGATTTGAACTCGGTTCGAGAGTTAAGTAATAATAAGGTCAGCACGTTTCGCGCATGCGCAGTGTCTATTAGAATACACCGCTTTGAATTAAGACCGCCCTTTTCTAGTTATAACTTGGAAGCCAAGATGTCTGGTCGAGAAGGTAACTAAAAATTTGTGTAAATTTTATCGTTGTTCCAATGCTATCTGAATCCCAAATTTTCACCAGATTTTTTCCTCCTTTTGTCTATTTGTTGTTTAAACATTATTTTTCCGAGACATTTTATTGACATTAGCAAAACTCACGCCGTTTTCCAACATAACGTTTAGTGTCGACGAAAATTCAAGAATATTTCTTAAAGGCTAAAGTAAAGAAGTTGTTTTTTTATTTAAATATTAATTCGGTTGTGATTTATTAACTTATTGTTCTTTAATCTCTCAATTTCTTTCTTTAAATTTGTCTGAATATTCTAATTGTTTTTATTTTTTCTAAATTTACTTCTACCTCAAAATTACTTTTTTTTTTTTTTTAAAAGCATTGTGTAACAACAATAAGAATTATTACGATTAAGTCACGTTGAAAGCAACCGGTTCTCTCTAGATCACCAGTTAAGCAACGATCAGCCTGTTCAATATTTAGACGGGTGACCACTTATGCAACAGCAGTAGACTGTGAATTGATGTTGTACAAATTTAAAGTTGTTACATAGTAATTCAGTTATACACTTTTGGGGAATTATCGCATAAATGCGTCCTGGGCTCCTGCCCCAAAAAACGCTAGGCGATGTTTGCTGAAAAACCGACCCGAGGTACTATTTAACTTCGTAGCTGTTTGAAGGCGTTTTTACCGAAAAGTTAACGCGATATTTTACACACACACCCAAGTCTTTTCTCGACAAGCAAATGTAAATATTTTAACCCCACCTTTTAAGATATTTACATTTACTTATCGATAAAAAAACACACGGTGGCTTACTTTTAAGTTTTCAAACTACTAAAAAAAAAGTTAATTGTCGATAAAAACGCATTCAAACCGCTAAAAAGAATATTTGGTAGGGGGGGGGTATTTACTTGTTGATAAAAGACTTGAGGGTGGTGAAATGTCGCTTTCATATCGCATTAACTTTTCGGGGAAAACACCTTCAAACAGCTATGTAGTTAAATAGTAGCCCGGGTCGGTTTTTCAGCAGTCACCGCTTAACTTTTTTTTTTTTTTTTTTAGGACAGGAGGCCAGGACGCATTTATGCGATATGCACCCACGTTTCTATTAAAATTTCAAGTTTATTTTCAGAGATAAATGTTACAATTTTATTTACTCAATATAGCATAATCGAGAACTCTTTTCTTTTTTTTTATAAAGTTAAGTACAAATTTAACCTTTTCCCGAGAAAGGTAACGTGTTTGTTTTCTTAGAAAGTTGGTCATTAATCTTAACTGTGAGAAACTGGTGTAATTTTAACCACCCCAGTTTCGATACTTATTGTAAATTTAAAAATAGTTAACTAAAAAAACCTGTTAGTCTTACCTTTTCTCATGTACATGGCAAATGTAACATCAGAAATTATTGTATGTTTTTTATTTTACTACAATATTCCTGATACTATTCACAGGAGATGTGTTTAAAAGTATTTTCTGGTTAATTCTAGAAAAAAGTGCACTAGATGTCTTGTGGCTAACGGTGGCTGTTTATTATGAAAAAAAGAAATGCTATAGACTAGGTATACCAATTTGTCGAAAAATCCATGTTTTTACAAAACAAATTTAAACCCCCTGTTTGAAAAATAAAATAACCAAAAATCAGGGAATTATCCGATTTTAATGAAATTTTCTGTGTTGATTTATCAATGAATGAATTTTATAATGCATCAGTTATTTTATTTCAAAACATTCTGAGTTTTTTCAGGTCACTTAACCTTGCCCCCTCCCCCCTTTATTTTTGGGGTGCAAAATATCGGTGGGGTTATATACTTTCAAAGGCTAAACTTGCAAATCGGTCGGAAAATTAGGGTGACCCAGAAAAAACAGAACCCACAAATTTTGTAATAAAACTGTTAATTTTAACTGGGAGGGGGGGGGTAGTTTAATGGGAAAATAATAAATAATTTGGGTTCTGTTTTTTTCTGGGGCACCCTGTAATATGTTTTAATTTTCCGACCGATTTGCAAGTTCAGCCCTTTCAAAACTAATTACAGTACAAATAAAATGACAAAAGACCGAAGGTGTGAATAGAAGAAAAAAATTTTAAGGGTGATATCTCGGTAGAAAATAAGTACCGAAAATTTGAAAATAAAAACTAAAAAAAAAAATTTGGGAGATCTTTTTTTTTTTTTTACTCATTGCAATAATTATTTAATTGGCTATTATCTCATAAAAGAAAAAATATTCATCAATATTTGTTCTGTTATGGGGGGGGGGGCTAAATTTTCAATAGAGGTTTTGACAAAAAATTATTAGAATTTGATAATAAAGTAGTAATAAATGTTTTAGAATAGGACATTTTAACCGAATTTTTAAAAAATAGGACATTTTAAACGAATTTTATATATTAATTTATCATAACAGAAATACCTAATTGAATCAGAAAGCTTTGAAATAAAATAACTGATGCATTATAAAATTAATTCATTGATAAATGTCCTATTTTGCTCTCTCTCTCTCTCTCTCTCTCTCTCTCTCTCTCTCTCCTCTCTCTCTCTCTCTATATATATATATATATATATATATATATATTTATTTATATATATATATATATATATATATATATAAGAATGTTTCTGGTATGTACGTGTCACTTATAACTCTGATTTGAAATTTCACACACACATTGTGTTTCTAACTAAAAAACACTGAAAATTTGGTTTTTGATTTTGATTTTTACTGATTAAGTGATATAATTTAATAATTAAACAAAAACCAATCAATTTCTAGAACTCTTCACAGTAAGGAAAAATAAAGTAAGGAAAAATTGGTTCAAAAAATGAAATGAATTAGACTAATACATTTCACTTTAATTCAATGGGCTTTCACCTAGTCTGTTTGTCTCTCTCTCCCTCCCTTGACGGTGTAAATGAAAAACATGTCCTTTCTTAATCAAAATCAAAAAGGGGTGCCTAAAGGTAATATGGTCCGAGGCCTCAATATCATGAACTGCTGTTACAACGGGAACACAAGTTTACATGTCATCTAGCTAGGTATGATCAAACATTGCAAAGGGAGGTAATTTTTTTAATTTTCAAACTTTTACCAAAAATCAGGGAATTGTCCAATTTTAGTGAAATTTTCACCAAATTATTCACAGCCCTGTTGGCTGAGGCTTTTGAATACACCGACTGCACCTCTACAGAGGGGCAAGACCCTTCCCCCAATGGGTCCACTCTCTCTCGTTGCACATTTTGTATTATTTTTATCTTTTACAGGAGGTAAGAAGAAACCCTTGAAGGCTCCTAAAAAAGACAAGAGAGAAATGGATGATGTAAGTTTTTTTGGTTTTTTTTTCTCTCTCTTTAAAAAACAAACTTGAGACTAGGAAACTAATCCACTGCTTGTATTTAGGGATCCCTTATGTACAAATTAAAGATACATTTAAAAATATAAGCAAACGTTTTTTTCCAAAACTGGAATATGAAGTGTTTAGAATTAAACCCTTGACTTGAATTCAGTTCTTGTTATCTTTACTCTTAAAGGTATATTATTGATTTGTGTTGTTATCTAGATAAATATGATGTTATTCTATTTGTTAGTGGGCTACTTTGAAGTATACTAGTAGCATTACCAGCACTTTTGCTGAAATTGGTGGACATTGACAAATTTGCACCTTAATCGGTTCAATTCACAATTTGAGTATTTCTAATCCAATCTTAAATATTTATATGGTTGGAAAGAAAATAAGATAATCTTTCTAAATATATAATTTGTATATGTTTTTATCCATCTAATTATTTTTTACAGTGGAAATTTAGATATCTTAACGTCAAGGTTTTTTGTCAAACTTTCAATTTCAGAGGTAGGGAGGAAACGAACTTACACACTTAAGTAAAACATGAACAAAACACTTCACACGGTGGCCAGATAGGCTTTTTTAAAAAAAAAATTGTGTAAACAGGTATTCTGTTTCTTGTATGTAATACAACATATAAAAAAATAGCAAGTATTTAAAAAGGTATTTTTAAGTTCAAAGTGATGTTATTTATTTAGATTAATATTATATATGTATATACATGTAGTAATATGCATATGGCATAATGACTAACAAGCTGGACTGTAACATAGTAGTGAGTGAATTTGAACTCCAAGTGTGCCAAGGATGGCTTTGGCATTAAATAACCCCCAAAGGTTTATATGCCATTAAAACGACAAATCAAACCAAAAATAAATAATCTTTAAAACTAGACATCATCATTTTGCAAATTGTAGTTTTATTTATCTGTGGTTGGCCCAATCAGGAAAACATTTTATTAGAAAGTTTTATTCAAACATTTTATTAGAAAGTTTTATCCATATTCACAAATCTCACTAAACCTTTCCAGTAATGTTGCGTTCTTTGATAATGTTTTGAAAATAAATATGTTGATTAAATTTGTTTTTTCTTTCGTCACTCATCCATCAATATAACATGGAAAGATAAATTTTGTTTTACGTCTTTTTCTCAGAGCTTTCATTTTGGCTAGCAAGTATTGAACCCAATAAAAATGTGGCCCGCACTTATTTTTTCAATGATCCAACCCACCATAAAAAAAAAATTTGGTGATCCCTGTGCAAGACAAATAAGAGAAATTAGTCTACTCTGTGTGATTTAAGTATACGTTTTACCATATTTATACTGAGAAAATATCTTGTCTCAGTAATTGGTGCAAGATGATAGTTGGCTAAGATTCTAAGCAGATTTTGTTGAAATTATTTTTTTTATCTAAGGGGCCAGTTTAGCTCAGCCTAGGATTTACAAGGTTCCTAGTTTGATACTTGTCTCTGCCAACTGGGTGCATAAGTAGCACAGATTTAGATATTCTGAACTGTGTGGTAAAGTGGGGAGACAATGTGATACTCCACCTCAGCAAAAAAGAATTTCTCTAGTCTAGCGTTAGCAAAAAGTGGATAAACTCCCTTGCTGTCCGACTGATACCTACAATAGGTCACTCTACCAACTTGATTTTTTTTTTTTTTTTTTCTCTCTCTCTCTCTCTCTCTCTCTCTCTACTTACTTTTCATCTGAAAGTATTAAAGTTTAGAACTTATAAGTTTGTAATATTGTTGTATACCCTTTCTTTCCTTACTTCTATTCTTCTGCTCATCTTTGGTATCTTACGTTCTTCTTCTAGCATCTGGACTTCATCTTGCTGGTTGGTCGTCCTTGATTCATTTCTTCTTCTAGGTCAGTCTTGTTGCCAAGACATTCATCAACCACAAAACCATATTATTTATTTAAACCTTTATTTACTTAACTAAACATATTCCTCTAACTAACATAGCGCGTGTGCTGGTGAAGTCCAGCTAAGGCAGATAGGCCTTATCTGCCTGACGTCCAAGCTGAAACTGAAGACCCAACCAGGTCCCACGTGACTTCACATATTTCGCGGGCTTTCTGTAATATTCCATGGAAAGTCCCGCCCGTGATATGAAAAGGGGCCATCCCTTCAGAAATACAGGGGGTTGACAATAATCTATGCATAGATTATGTTGCAATTTTGTGTATATAAGGCATGGGGCAAATGGTCACTTCTACTTATAGACTCGTTGCCTAACACGTGACCGAGAAGGATTCTTATTGTCCAATCACTGGCACTGCTGCTTCTGCTGTATTAATAGAGGCCTGATTCTAAACTTATGTCATTGACACTCGGACCATCTTGGACAACGGACTTACAAAGAATACTATAACACAGGATACTTATTGGCTTGCTTACTTATTCACTACATCTGGAACTAAGGATGGCGGCCAGATACTTAACAGATTATGTAACAATATGATAAAACTTGAATTTTTTTTTGTTTTGTCAGGATGAAGCAGCTTTCAAACAAAAGGAAAAAGAAAAAGAAAAGGCTTTAAGAGATGCAAAAGCCAAAGCTTCCCAAAAAGGACCAATGGGTATGTGTTATCTTTTGACTTTACTAACCTTCAATACAGAATAAAGATGTAGAAACAAAACTGCCAACTTTGATTTTAATGAAGGCTATTAGAATGCAGATTTACTACCCGTTATATTTTGCATTGCAGTTTTTATAATTATAGATGCCTAGAATGAGAATCTCTTTACTGAAGAACAATGACTTAATCATAATAGGAAGTTCAGAATTTATTTATTTGAATAATATAAATACTAACATAGTTCCTGTAATTTTGACAAGATTATTTACATGTGGATCAAGCCTAGGATCAGACTATAGTATCTGTTCTTCCTCCTCAGGAGAATATATAAACTATTATTTTGATTTGGTAAGCTTTTTGCTATGTATTTAAAACCAGTCTCACTACTGAGTAATGATCAGTCCACGTTAACTTTGAGTGGTGTTTCATGTTATTTACATGTGGATCAAGCCTAGGATCAGACTATAGTATCTGTTCTTCTTCCTTAGGAGAATATATAAACTATTATTTTGATTCGGTAAGCTTTTTGCTATGTATTTGAAACTAGTCTCTGTTAACTTTAAGTGATGTTTCATAACCAAATGGGTAGGTCAATTTTTCACTTTTTAAAAATATCAGATTGTCCATTTATGCGAAAGTTGTGTGTTAGTATTCTTAATACTGATACCAAAAATTAGATCTTTTACTTGCAGCATTGTTTGAGGAAATAGCATCAAAGATCATCTATTAAAAATCTTCGTTTTTGCAAAATTTAGGCTTTAGAAAACAAGGATTTTTAGTGCATTTTAGTAGAAAATCTTTGATGCTATTTCCTCAAACAATGGTGCAAGTAAAAGATATAATTTTTGGTATCAGTATTCAGTATACTAACACACAACTTTCACATAGATGGACAATTTGATTTTTTTTTTAAGGGGAAATCCCCCTACCCTAATGACAATGAAATGTATATGTAAAGTAACCTTTGTGTTTTATATATAAAATAAAAAAGCTGCTTGTAAATTTTTCAGATTTTTCCTATTATGATATATTTAGCTACTGCATTCCTCTTTTGAGTGCTTTTAAATTTTCTTCTTCTAGGTGGTAGTGGCATAAAGAAATCTGGCAAGCGGTAGTGTAGAGCTTCTCATTGGCTCTGTCCTCCACCAGCTGAAGAACTTGATGTTGACAATTCAGATATTTCCCCCCCTCATTAAATGTTTTTTTATGAGCTCTTAAAAACATGTCACATCACTAAAACTGAAGAAAGTCATTCTGTCTCTCTATTTCCCCACCCATCCACCCACTTCCACCTATGGTGATAAGTTATCTAATGGATCAAAAAGGGAAATAAATTCCAGCAATATTCCTTTCCAAAATGTCTCCATGTAGAACTAACTTCCAAATCTCCTTGCAATACTGTTATCAGAAACAATTGTAAACGAAAAATGGACAATTTCCTTTTTTAAATAAAATAACGGTTCTGATTTTATTTTCACCTTATTTGTTATTTTTCATATTCGAGTGCGTTAAAATCCATGAAACCATTGTGGGGGGTTATTGTAGAAGCAATACTCACCATCGCAATTGGATTCCAATTACCGTTGAATTGGCAGACAAAGGCAGCAAGCAAGCTGTAACTCAATACTGTTCCTAGTACAGAATGGGGGATTATTCATCTAGGCATCATAACCACACAGAGACCAGCAGCCAATCAGAACTCAAGGGATGGTACTACCCAGATGCAAGTACGGAATATTCCTGAGTGCTATATATATACCAACTGTTTCATGTACACATTCACTTGTGCTTAGCTGTTGGTCAATCCAACAGTGTACTCACTCACTTCAACACACTGACAAATCTTTGAAAATAAATCCTGGTTGATCCAAGTTCTTGACATTGATTAAGACAGTGCATTGATCTTAAATGTTGGTTTTTTGTTTTGTTTTTGTTTTTCCTGACAGCCCATTGGGCAATTTCTACTAGAAGTTGCTTGCTCCTGCTGCTTCTCCCACTTTTGGTCAAATCTAGAAGTGATGATTTTGCTTGCATCTGAAACCAAGGTAACCCGGGCACCTCACGTGGTGCAATGGTTAGCAAGCTAGATTTGCAAACCATTGTTAGTGAGTTTAATATCACTTGGTGCCCCATAATATGGCCTTGTGCCACATCTAAGCTAAGTTTAGTAAATAACTTTAGGCACCCCATGTAGCCTAATGGTTAGCAAGCTAGCTTAGCAGACCGTTGTTAGTGAGTTCGATTCTCATTGGGCACCTCATACTTTTGGCCTTGTGCCACATCTAAGCTAAGCTTAGTAAATAATACTAAGGTAACCCGGGCATCTCTCGTGGTGCAATTTTGATTCTCATTGGGCGCTCCATACTTCTGGCCTTGTGCCACATATCTAAGCTAAGGATCTTGAGTCATCAAAATTTTATGAAACTTATTTTCAGCTTGACATTAGCTAATCAGACTCGGTCTATAACTATACACTCAGTAAACAAAAACACTTTTAGAAAATAAGACATTCACCAAAAAAAACAGTGTTAAATTTTTTTATTTCCCCCCGCAAGAAGTTTTAATTGCCATATTATAACCTGTTTGTGTGTGTGTGTGTGTGTGTGCATAATTTTAACATTTCAGTGTCTTTTTTGTTTTTATATAAAAATGTGAGCATCTTAGGATGCAGCCATATTATGTGTCATGGAGGTGGATAAGATGTGATTGCGATACTGAACACTGAGACCTGTCATCCAGAACTTAAGCAACTGTTTATCTTCATCCTTTGCTCCCACTACTTGAAGCAGCTTTTTCGTATCATCATCAGACCGGCAGCCACCAGCTTTTGTGAATTTAAACAATACTTTCACCTTGCTGAAGCGAGAAAAAGAAGGAGAAAAAAAAAAGAATTAGCAAAAAAAATATTCCTTTCGGAATGGTGTTTGTGTTTTAATGTAATTACCACTTGCAGAGATGCTGATAGGTACACGTCCTGCGTCCCTGATGCACAAAAATCTAAATGGACACAGTAAAATCATATCCATGCTTCCCATAGTTTTTTCTTTTTTTTCTTCCCTCACCATTTCAAGCTAACTGTAAATACATTTCAATAGTTTCTATTGAAACGAATTACACAGGATAGGTTACAAAGTAGGAGTTAGATGACTTTAGTTGTTTCCACAGATCATAAATAAAAACCCTACAATTTATTAAGAAATTTTAGTTGGGACCCATAAATTTACCCGGGGGCTCATTCAAAGCAAATATGTGCATCCCAGGACACACTATATCAAAAAGCTATCAGCATCACTGCACTTGTATTATTATTTTTACACTTTTTTTTTCTTTTTTTTTAAAATAGATATTAGGGTGTATGAAAAGTATTTTCATTTCTTTCCCACCTTATACAGACCCTTATTCCAAGTCATATTTGCAAAGACTATGAATCCACTATATTATTATATATCCTAACAATACTATTCAGATGTACCTTTTGTTTCAGATGGTATGATGGCGGAAACAAGTATAGAAATTCTAGCAATTTTGAAGCATTACTTTAAACTGGGACTCAATGCTAATGAAGCTGCTCACAGAATTCGGGAAGTGGAAGGAAATGAAACAATATCTGACTGTACTGCCCAAAACTGGTTTAAGTGTTTTGAGGATGGTAACTTATCTGCTGAAATACAATACAGACGGGGACGATCATCACTTGTCAATTGCGATGCCTTAAAACGCAAAGTAGAAGAAAAGACGGCTGCAAGCAGCACTCAAAAACTTTCAAAAGAGCTAGGATCATATAAGCTTCAAAAAACTTCAGTTGATTGAGTGAGGTGGGAAGAAAAAGAAAAAAATGAAATACTTTTTATACACCCTAATAAAAGGAAGCCAATCTTTTCTATTTGATCACCGGATCATTTTTGGGTGGGGGGGAAAAAAAATAAGAGAAAGAACTAATATCAAGTTTTTACTTTAAGTTCTGTGTGTATCAAATAGGTTTAATTTTTGACAAGTTAAAAATGATAGAAAAGCTGACCATCAATCCAAAAAATGTCTAAACTGAAGTAGCAAAACATTATCATGTTTTAGCTTTGTGAATAAAGATTGAAAGGGGTGGTTTATGTTGACTGCAGGCATGTTCGTGGCTGATACGGCCAATGCAGGACAGACAGACACAGTCATAGCGGTTGCAGCTGAAGGTCTGGACAGAATTTGATGACATTGTGTTGTGGTTCTTCCTCCTGTGCCTTTTGTCTTTGAGGGTGGCCCTACAGATGTTTTCAAAGGAGGAGACAACATGGGAAGTAGTGAGATACAAAGTGTTATGGTTCTCAGCTATGGTTGATGTGATAGGCACCAAAGCAAAACATTAGACAGCCACTTAATAACATGTAGCTCATCTTTTTTGCTTGAACGGCATGGTGTCTTGTGGGTCTATCTATCAAAATTTGTTGTTCATGGCTACATGGTATTTAGTTGGCTTCCCACCAAATCAAAATGTGACACAAGGTTGTTTTATTGTGGGAGCTACGCATGAAGCGATCCTCCCACATGGCAATTTTAAAAAAATGGTATTCTCCTTAAGAATGCTGAGCAATGAACCAAGTTCTTACCCCTTTTAGACAAGGGGCCAGGCCCTCTGAACCAAGTGAGTAATCTGACTTCACCCACCTAGTATTAAACCAGGTAAGCAACAAGTTCTGGGTGACGAGATCTGACATCTACCTCAAGAGAATTCCATGGTTAAATAGCAATGCTCTCTGGCACTGCTGAGACAGTAACCAATGGTATGAAGTCATTGGGTGGTTACTATTTTGTCATTAACATGGTGGGGTAGGTCAAAGTTTAGGTACCAGACATGTATGCCGAAAAGAGGGGTTCTCTAAATGAAAGATTGTGATATGGTGAAAGGTACATGGTACCTATTACTTAAGCATAACAAAGTTCCGTGGAGGCTCCCAAGTTTGACAAGAAACACTTGAAGAAAACTGGAGGCACATCGGCCGAAACATTGTGTATATAACAATAAAGATGACAATATTCTGAAAAATCCAAATAATACAGATTATTCAATCCCTATATCCTCCCCCACAGAGCACCTCATGCAGTGTAATGGTTAGCAAGCTAGATTCGCAGACCATTCTTAGTGAGTTCGATTCTCACTGGGTGCCCCATACTTTCAGCCTTGTGCCATATCTAAGCTAAGCTTAGTAAATAACTACAGGGTGTCCACAAAGTCTGAATACATGGAGATTTCACTATTGTATTTATTTATGTTATTTTTCCGAGAAGGCAGATATGGTAATTTAACAGTAAATAAAATCATAACATAAACAATTAAATATAAGAAATAATAATTTTACTTTTGTTTAAATTAAATAAAAAATACTTTACTTTTCTAAATTTAGTTATGTTATTTTTTCTACCCAGATCGAATGATGGCTCTGTCTAAAGAAGAAAGAATTGAGTTAGTACTCTTAAGTGGACGAGAGGGATGGTCTTATCGCAAAATTGCGGAAGAATTTAACCTTCGACACCCTTATAGGCAACCTATCTATTTTACTGCCGTTGCAAAATTGATCAAGAAGTTTAAAGAAACAGGCAGTGTTTTGGATAAACCCCGTTCCGGGCGACCAAAGACTTCAGATAAAACGAAAGAGGCTATCATGGCCAAGGTTTCTACTAGCTCAAAGATATCACTTCGTCAGACATCCACGGAGTTGGGTGTTCCAAAGTCAACCATCCACAAAATCCTGGTTGAGGAGACAAATTAATGTCTCAAATTGAGCGCCTAGGCGAGGGACTTCTGAATTGGTTTCAGCAGGATGGGGCCCCTGCCCATTTTGCCACAGCTGTTAGAGATTGGCTGAATGATACTTTTCCTCACTGGTTGGAAGAAGGGGTCATGTTGAATGGTCCCCTCATTCACCAGACCTTTCTCCCCTTGACTTCTTTTTCTGGGATATTTGAAAGAGAAAGTTTACTCAATAAAGATTACAGATTTAAACCACATGAGAAACACATTACCAGTCAGTGTGCTGAAATTGATGGCAATGTAGACTTATTTAATCGAGTTCACCTGAATTTTGCAAGGCGCATTAAGTTATGCATTGAAAATGATGGAAATCATATTGAAAATATTATTAACATAATTAAATAAAATGGTTTTGCTTTAAAAGTATGTGATAATCCCATGTACCCAGACTTTGTGGACACCCTGTATATCTTCCACCACAACTACACACTTCTTTACCTATGGTCAGAGGAGTGGTAGTACCTGTTAGGGTCCCATCTATGGGTTAAATAGAAAAATGTATTTATTAAAAAAAAAAATTGTGTATCCATTAAGAATTCATTTATTTCAAAACTTTATCGGCATTAAATGACCCACTGGGTTGATATGCCGTAAGACAAACCAAACCAAACCTATGGTCATATCTGGTCAGAGTGCCATTTTTCATGTATGGTGGGTGGGGGGTGAAACCAACCAGTATACTGCTGCTGCTGTCTTTAATATTTTGGCACTTCAGTTTATTTTCTTATTGGATCTTTTTTTAAAAAAACGTATTGATCACTTTTTTGTTTTATTATATGTCATTTGATTTTATACCAAAATAAAAAATATATAAAAAAATTGAAAATTTGTTTCTTTACTCACTTCATCCATTCCTCCTTTAAACAGATCAAACATTGGTCAATTACTTCATAGTTCAAATTTGTATTCCTTAAAGCCAATTCCATTTGTGTTAACACCTTGGGAGCTGAAAATATAAATATGTTCAATTACTTATTTTACACTAACTTAACAAAAAAGTGCACTCCGGCTGTGAGTACTTAAGTTTTAATGTCATAAAATATATTAAATTAGAAAGACTAACAAGATTAAATAAAAACGCATATAAAAAGATTACTTATTTTAATTAATTGGTTTCTATATAAAATCATTCATAGGATTGATTTTAATACATTGGAGAAAGCAATAACATCAAATAATTATTCATTAAACCTGGTTTTGTTAAAACCCGTATGAAAATCACCACACCATATTATGTAAATCCTTTATTTCTAAGTGATATATAAACACATTGCAGGATTTTAAACGCATTATTAACATGGGCTGTTTTGAGGCAAATCTAACTCCGGTTTTCATAGATGCATCGTTAATAAATAAGATTTATTCTATGTATTAATACTAATGATTTTGACTATAAATTAAATGCACATTGATAAACTTACGCAATTACTGGTGGTAGTGCAACATAGTTTCGGTTACAGACAAACAGACACCAAATCTCCATTTAATAAGATTTGTTCAGGATTTCTACTTTTATTTGATAATTCAAACTCCTGTAATCTCTAACAAGAGGGTTTTTTTTAATTGTAGGGGGGGGGGTACATAAGGGTTCAGACTTTTGGGAAGAGTAAAAAAAACTACATATCTCCAATCATATATATCTTATTTTTTAGTTAGTCTCATTTCATTTTAACTCTTAACATCCTGTTGAGAATTTTATAAGTCCAGAGCATTCCTATAAGGATATATAAAAAATGGCTAAAAATGACCTTTGCATCTAAAGTTACCTGTTATTTCCCTTAAATCAAAGACTTCTAAATATATGTTTAATATTATATTTAAACAAAGGCCATCGTTTGGAGTGGATTAGGAAAACAAATGTGACTTCCGGCCGGGTGGAATGAGGGGGTATAGGACATTAAGAGTTAACCTCTTGAAGGTTCTATGGAGTTTCATTTAAAATTTCCCATCTATGGGTTAAATAGAAAACATGAGTTTATAAACAAAATTATATTATCCATTAAAATGAAATTATTTCAAAACTTTGTCAGCATTAAACATTTTTTTTTTTACCAATAGAAGTATTCGCATAAAATGACCCAAGGGGTTGACATGCCGTAAAACCCAACAAACCAAACTAAATCATTTAAAATTTGACTAATAATTGTATTACCCACCATTTTGATTTATGGTATTTTAATGTTATGACGGAGAACGAAAAAGAGCAAGACATTGTCTTGCCTGCCGGGATCGAACCCGCGTCCTCCCGCATGCAAAAACAGATGCGATTTAGGCACTGGACGGACGCGAAAAGTGCCAGGATGTTTCGGTAAATACGTACATAAATAACATGTGAGTCAAGCGCTGGGCAGTCAGGAGTCAGCAGTAGCAGGTTGACTGACGCGAACGACCGAGTAAAGAAATGTGATTTTGAACTGCTAAAGATTACGGTGACGGATTTTGCAGCTGCTAAACGAAAACAAAGAATGTGTTGACCAGGGAAGGTTTGGCTTGCTGGAAGACTGTGGACTCGCTTGTTTTTGGCCCCCCTCTCGGCAGGAGCTTGTTGATACGAACATATATTTCCCCCCCCTTCTATAAATGTAACCTGCCAAAAATAAAAGTTAATTCTATAAGTAATGTTCAAAATCTAAATTATAAATTGAATTATATTTTTTACTAATCTAAATTGCTTAAATGATAATGTGATAATACTTGTTTAAGGCCGGGTTAGCTCAGTCAGTAGAGCGTTTGGCTAGAAACCACAAGGTTCCTAGTTCGATACAGGCCTCGCCAACTCAGTGTATGAGTAGCACAGGGATCTGTGCAGTAAAGTAAGGAGCTGATGGTAGGTGTGGTGCACCACCTCAGACTCAAAAACAATCTCCTTGGTCTAGCGCTAGTGAAAAGGGGATAGACTCCCTTTGATTGGATGATACTGACTGTAGGCCACCTCGACGACTTGCTTGTTTATACAGTTTTTAAACAAGTTACATCAATACAGCACTAACTTGGAACATATCTACAGAGTACACATATCCTGGTATTTATAGTATAGATTCTTTAAATGAAAGAAATTGCTGAAGATCTTTTGAGAACCTTACTAAAGGAGACTTCAACTTAAATTACTTGATTTTGTTTGAACTTAATAGAAATAATCCTGTTAGAGTTGAAAGAAAGTTAATTCTCATCTGCATCAACTTGGAAAATATTTCTCTGAATGTTTGTGATGAGGCTTGAAGATTAGTATTATTTGCGTTATTCGGACTATTGTCCCCATCTTCATTGTTATTTGTATAACGTTTCGGACGATATACTCTCCAGCCTTCTTCGGGTATTTCTTGTCGGACTCGGGAACCTTAGGCAGTTAGGTTAAAAGACAGTTCTAAGTGACAGTTATCTCTGGTTCCTGAGTGAAAGCAGTTAGAAAAATAATTAATTAACACAACTCCTACCCTAGCTATGGTTAGCAGAATGAGAACAGGATACCCCTGCGGAATAAATAAAGGGTTAGGTTCAAAGTTCCGTGATGGCTCCCGAATACGACAAGAAGGTTCCCAAGTTGGAAAATATGTTCCCCATGATTTAACAGAAGCAAGATATCATCATCATGTCATGCTACCAACACGGATATCCATGACAATCTCTCGCCAACCGTCCCTATCATTCATTACCTCTGGGAGATCCTCTGTGCAGAGTTGGTCAATGTATGTCTTTGCTGGACAGTACACACTGGCATGCCCACGAGTTCATCCCTGCTTCTCCAGCATGTCTTACACGTGTGACCCGGTTTTGGCTTGAGAAACCGGAAGTAGACATAGTCTTGACCTCAAGTAGATTAGGAAAATCTCCTGAGGTAATTCCACTTGGGTCAACTGTTGGAAAGTGCTTAGAAAATCTTTTTTATCGTTTTTTGGTCGGAGTTTATCTTTGGTTTAGAAAAGGAAATGATCTTTTCCATTTAAACGGAATTCAGATAAAAGAATTTTAAAAATAAAAGGGAAACTTAGATAAAAATCAACTCAGATGTTTATTTGGAGACCTGAATCTTTGTTGAGAACAACTTGAAGTGACCGGAAGGGGTAACCGATTGATCCAAGAGCTAATAAAAAGAAGAATGAAAAGATTTTTCCACTTCTTAAAAAAATAAAAAGGGAACTTAGATAAAACTCAAACCAGATGTTTGCTCGGAAACTTAACTCTTTCTTGAAAACCACTTGGGTGACCAGAAGAGCTAATAGAAAAAAGAAAAGAAAGGGGGTGGTACTTAGGTGATGGAGATTAGGGATATGGACAACGGAAGTTGGATTCCATTGGCGGATCGGGACTAGGAAAGTTGTACTTTTCCAAAGTGGGATGTCCAAAAAGAATTGCTAATATCTTCATGCCAGCCGGAAATCAAAAGTTTCCAGGTTGAGAGATTATTTAACTGAAACTTTTTTTTACGCTAAGGCAGACTTAGGCTGAGCGAGCAGCAAGGACAGACGCCATCCGTTAACGAGAAATCGACAGACAAACTGACTGCAGCCAATACTATCAAAGACTTAGAGAAAAAGATTCCTCTCTTGAATTTGAGCAGAGGGAAGAACTTAGCCAACAAAATACTTTAACTGCCTGAGCAATATTTTTCAGAACCCATGATTATATTCTGCCCAGAACATATTGATTAGAAGTCCCACAGCTTTCAGTAAGATTGACTTTTGTATTTTCTTCTTGTATATAAATGCTCGTTGTTAAATTTGAAAGAAAAGGAGTCATTGTTTCATTATATAACCACTAAGCCACCATTAACCATGGTGTATCAGCTTCTGCAGCAGATTTCTGGTCGTTTGAGATCAGAGCACAACGTGGGCATTCAGCCAGACTTAGCAAGTGTAGAATACACTGCAACCCGTGGTTGATGGAGAAAAGGTAATCCTTAATTTATTCCCTCGTAAATTTATACCATAAAATAAACTGAACCTTCATTTTATGTCCGTGTTTTTGCAATAAATGTTTTATTTTTCTTGCACCCGTTATTTTACAATACTGAATATATTTTCTTTATTTAAAAACATTTATTGCAAACATATTTAAAACATTTATTGCAAAAACATGGACATAAAATAAGGGTTCAGTTTATTTTATAGTAGGAATTTACAAGGAACAAGTTGAAGATTACTGGAG
The DNA here is from genome assembly GCA_023376005.1 of Doryteuthis pealeii. Lineage (NCBI taxonomy): Eukaryota > Metazoa > Mollusca > Cephalopoda > Myopsida > Loliginidae > Doryteuthis > Doryteuthis pealeii. The sequence goes on from CM042153.1 coordinate 31,393,492, forward strand.
AAAATCCCATCTTGACGGCCATTTTCAGATATTCAGTGAGCCTCTTAGCTCAACGGGTTATACACGGATGGTTTGTGTGATATGGGGCAGGTGGCAGTCTAGCTGTTTTCTTGTGGGTGTTGTTTTCACGTCTTGTTCAAGATTGTTCATTGTTCATCCTTGTGCAGCTCCCATCTCTTGGCACTTTGTTAGGGTCCAAGTAGTGTAGCCATACAGTAGCACTGATACAACTATGGCTAAGAACAGGTATCTACTCTTGTGAACACATTTCCCTTTTCTTTTTTTCTGGACCGAGATAACCCTCTTTCATGGGACCAAAGAGATGATAGTCTAATAGTCAAACATTAGGTGATGAGGAAGTGAAATCTGTAGTGAAGAAGTGGCTCAAAGAACAGTCAACAGAATTTTACGGGGCAGGAATACATGCTCTCATTTCAAGGTGGAACATTGCTATTGAGAGAAACGGTGACTATGTGGAGAAGTAGGGATGTGATCCACAGAGGACCAGCTTCATTTTAATGTATGATACATGTTCCGGTGTTGGTAATTATACCTATCCTAAACAAAATGGCATTACTTTTTGACTCACCCTTATAAATATATTAAAAACCCTAGTACTGCCTTTAATGGTGATATATTAAGGGGCAGAGAAAACTTACCTTTATCAGGAAGAGTAATATGGCTACTGATTTTAAACTCATACATGTTGAGGTCATCTCGTTTATCATTTGGAGTTATGATCTCCATCAGCAGGAATTGTTCAGAGCCAAGAATATGGTAAGGTAGCGCTACCTCAAGAGGCAAACCAAGGAAGTTGCAACGCCAAGAATCTTCATATTTGTCACTATAGGAAATAGTTTTGCAACAGCCCTTAGGAAGCAAACCCTAAATGGAAAAAAATATATATATCACAAATCTTTCTCATGGGAAGATAAATCTTTTATGGAAAAAATTATATATATCACAAAAAATATATATCACAAATCTTTAAAAATTTCTCAAGGGAAGAGAAATCCTTTATGGAAAAATTATATATATCACAAATCTTTTTAAAAAATATATATCAAAAATGATATATATCACAAAAATATATATCACAAATCTTTAAAAATTTCTCAAGAGAAGAGAAATCTTTTATGGAAAAAATTATTTTTACTGGACTGTTTTGAAGCATTAAATTAATATATATGAAGATATTAGGAAATTGAAAATTTAAAAATCAAAACAAACTAGAATGAAATGGATATCTTACCTTTGTAAAATTCTGTTAAGAAATGATTGGACATTGTTGCCAATTCAGTTTGTTTCATTTCCGGTAAATATAATTTTCTCTAATCCTGTATCAATTCAAATCTGAATAAATAACCTATATTGTTCTTATTTTTAAATTAATAATTTAAAATAGTCTCTTTTATATTACAACTGAAAAAAATGTTTAAATTTAAATTTGATTTGATTTGTTCTTGTTTTACGGCATATCAACCTCAATGGGTCATTTAATGCCGACTACGTTTTTGAAATGAATTGGTGATAATGTTTAATTTTCTAAAGTTTTTTTTTTTTTTTGACATATTTTTTTGTGAATGATTAAATTTAAATTGACTTATTATCTCAAATTCAAATATAACCTAAGTTACATCTAAACCGATAATACCTGTTAGGGTTCCATCTATGGGTTAAATAAAAAAAATGTGTTTTAAAAAAAAAAATTGAGTACCCATCAACAATGAATTTATTTCAAAACTTTGTTGGCATTAAATGACCCACCAAGGTTGATATGCCATAAAAAAAAATTAAAAAAACACCCACTTCCTAAAAAAAATAAAAAATAATCCCACAAAAAGCATAACACTTACCTTTAATACATCCAGCATGGACTTAACTAACTGTTTTTGGGCCCCTTTTACAATCAGCTGGTTACCAATAATGGTATGGTGGGCAACTGTGTGGAAGTTGAGGTAACCAAGTATCTGTAGAAAGGTGAGAAAATTATATTTTCATACAAAATTTACTCTCTTTAAATACAAAAACAACAGCTGTATATAAGTTTTATTACAAAAATTAAAAAAAAAAAAAAAAAAAAAAAAAAAAAAGAAGAATTCCTTCATTAATGTATAATTCTCACCTGCATGAGATGCTGCAAGTTATGAAACATTGGAATATTTGGATTTGGCTCGGAAGATTCCATCTCTGCACTTTCCAGATCCGGGCTAGATTTCCTCATGTATAATTTAATAAAACCTTCTTCTGTTTCTGAATTGGGGAAATAAATATTTTTAAATGGTTAGATTATTTCATTTTCCATTACTATGTATCTTTCATCTTCCTAATTCTACTTTGTCAATTATTATTAACTAGCAAAAACAACAAAACGTCCTCTGGTGGTGTAGAATTAATTTTTGGAAGATATTGGCTGAGTGGGGTGGAGTTAAAAATTCAATGTCAGAGGGTTTGTATCATAAGTAAGTAAAATCATCAAATTTATTAAAGGAGTAAAAAAAAAAAAAAACAATTTAAAATGGAAACTTAGTTTTAATGGGTTTCCTATAAATTATGCATGGTAGTGTAGAAATTAAAAATAACAGTAATTCTGAATCATGGAAAAAAAACATAAAAGTAAATTGACAAAGCTTAACCTTTTACAAACCTTGTAACAGGTCTCTGATTGGCTGATAATGTTTTGTGATAACTGAAGATTCTTAATCCAGTCTAAAATTCAAACTTCCATTAAGAAAAAAAAAGTAAGCAAAGATTCTATTAACTCTTAATGTCCTATACCGCCTCATTCCGCCTGACCAGAAGTCACATCCGTTTTCCTAATCTGCCCCAAATGATAGCCTTTGTTTAAATGTAATATTAAACATATTTAGAAGTCTTTGATTTAAGGGAAATAACAGGTAACTTGAAATGAAAAGGCTATTTTTAGCAAATCGTTATAGGAATGGGGCTCTGGACTGAAAATTCTCAACAGGATGTTAAGAGTTAAATTACCTTCAAGTCTTTCAGTGTCTAAAATGGCATCTTCTGTTGGTGGAGCTTCTAAAGATGTCTCTGTTGTCCGATTCACACAGGCTTTCAAAATCCATACAAAATACATATGTAATTTTTTGAAAATATGTTTGTCATCTGTTAGCTCTTTTAGTGACCTTGCAGGCTTATTGCCACCACGTTGGAATCGAAAATTAGCTGGATAAATACTATCCCTATATCCTTTCTGTGGGCACCGGGCTTGTTCCTCTGTATATACCTAAAAAAAAATAAAGGATATGGTTCATAAAGCATTGTTCTGTTGAGAAATAAATTTTTATTATTTGGATTTTTCGGACTATTGTCTTCATCTTATATACTTGTGTATATATTATATATATATCCTCTTTTGGTTCACTAACGCAAACATGAGAAAGATTTTAGGAAAGTCAGATTTTAGTTGAGCATTGAAGAGGACAGTCGTAATTGCGATTTGTCTATCGAAATTAAATTCTCACACGCATGTTTGTTGATCAGGATTTTATAAAATAATAAAGAGCTCTAAGAAAAAAAAAGTCTTGTGTTAGTTAATTAGATACAAAAAAACAAACACGTGTGTGAGATTTTAGGAAAGTCAGATTTTAGTTGGGCATTGAAGAGGACGGTCGTAATTGCGATTTGTCTATTGAAATTAAATTCTCACACACGTGTTTGTTGATCAGGATTTTATAAAATAATAAAGAGCTCTAAGAAGAAAAAAAGTCTTGTGTTAGTTAATTGAATACAAAAAAACAACACAAGACATCCCAGAATTGCAAATAACAGAATAGCAGATCCAGAGAAGCTAAGATGGATGATACAGAACTATAGAAGATAATAGCCATCCAGATCTACAAAGAAGCTAAGTATCCCAGGTAAGTATCTATTATTATACTAAAGCTGAGTGAATCAAAATTTTTCTCCTAAAGGCTTTTTTTCTATTTAGTTTAATGACACAAAACATATCTCAAAATATTTATTAGATTTAGGATTAAATTATGTTTGAAAAGAATTCCATTTTGTTTGGTTCTAATTAGTTGTAATTTGCAATTAAGTCAAAAACTCACCTTACTTGACATTCTGCCTGTTTCTTTCTACCTCTCTATATCTATCTTGATTAACTCCTCGTTATATATGTTAGTTTCTCTCTGAGCATCAAGAGAGATTGGAGGTGCGAGAGAGAGAGAGATTTACCTTTCTTTTCCAGCAGCCATATATATACCCGAGAACTCTCGATTATATACCCGAGTGTGTTAGAAGGGTATATAACAGTTGCACAGACCAGTTCTATGAATTCACCAATTATCACAAAACACCAAAAAGTAATACAACCGAGTATATCCAGTCGAATCTGTGACAGAGAACACGAGGTGAGTGGCGAACGTCAAGGCTTGCCGTATTCTCGAAGGAAGCGGGCTAGGCTTTGCCTGACATGTCGGACTGTAGAATCGAACCCGCTTCCTTCAGAATGCAAACATTGTCACCAAAGCTACAGTCCCGGATGTAAGCGCCAGGTGCCCGGATGATAGCTATGAGGATTCCGGCGGTCGGGTTTGGCTCAAGAATCTTGTGTGTAGGGTGCAGACACCCGGATGTTGAGGAGAAATTAGTATAAGTAGAAGTGGGGTGACGACAGGAGTTGAGTCGCGATTTTGAGACGACAGATTTTTTTAGCTGATGAAGATTTTTGAGTTGATAAAGATTTTTTGATGGCGACAACATTGTCAACAAGTCAAATATTTATTATTTTTCCCCTCTATTTTTTTTCTCATTCTAGAGAATCGTTAGGGGAGATAACTCTCCCTAATACAACCTTTTCATGATAAAGTAGGAAATGTATTACTTACCTTTTCTGCTTTATTCTGTAATTGTTTGATGACTAATTGAAGATTTGGCACAAGAAATGACCAAGAGTTTAATAAGTACACTTTATCCATCATGACAATGATGATACTGTACCAACGTTTAAATCCCCGGGCTTGGTTATCCTGGATATAAAATGTATAGCTGAGAACATTGCCTTGTTGTTTGTCTCCAAAAAAAATTGGCCCTTCACGTCCAGGACAAACCTAGAAGAAAAAAAATAAGCAAATTAAAAGTTAACAAGCGGTTTGTTTTTGTTACATGATATAACAAAATATATATATACATATATATATATATATATATATATATATATATATATATGGAGGTGCGTGTTGTAATGGTTAGAGTTATAGGAAATAGACACGTCGATCCGAGTTCAAATCCTGGATCAAACTGTTTGCGTTTCACATAGTACTAATACCCTTGGGAAAGGTATGCATCCAACTACACTCCCTCAAGCTATGTGTAAATAGTAGGGTAGACTGAATTTAAAGCTGTTAAACTCTGCTTAAGAAATTGACCTTGTGTCACATCCTGCTCATGTGGATGGGTTGGTAAATATATATAATGGATAGAGTCGAAGGAAATGGACTTGTCGACCCAAGTTCAAATCCTAGATGACTGTTTGCATTTCACATAGTGCTAATACCCTTGGGAAAGGTATGTATCCAACTACTCTCCCTCCAGTTATGAGTTAATAATAGGGCAGACTGGGCTCGGTAACCCGTCTAGGAGAAAGAAAACTGAATGCAAACCTGTTAAACTCCGCTTAAGAAATTGACCTTGTGTCACATCCTGCTCGTGTGGATGGGTTGGTAAATATATATAACAAAATATATGAATGGTGCACATGCACGGAAACAAGTATACAGTGGTACCATGGCTTATGAGTTTAATTCGTTCCACTCATAACCAAATTTCCTCATATATTTAATCAATTTGTTACATACTGGGGTTTTCACTAAACCAAATCAGCATATAACGTTGTATACCCTTTTCTTACTTCTTACTTCTAGTCGTCTTTCTTCTGGCCGGCTTTGGTTCTATCTTCTAACATCTTGGTCTGGTATATCTTCTAAGGTCTGGTCTTCTATTGAGGATTTCGGGTCTGGTTTCTGTTAAGGATCACTCCTTATCAGAAGCCCTGTGTCATTGTTAGTTTTTAGGTAATAAACACAAGACTTCGATTTACGTTGATGTTACTTTATTTTTAAATCCCCAACCAGACATTCTGCGCAGTGAGACTTACATGTTGCTAGCTCGGCTTCTAACTTCTAACTGACTAACTGAGTTGCTTACTCCTTAAACCGGAAGAGGGCCTTCTATGGGGGTTCCGGTTCTCACGATTCATCCCCGCAAGGCAAGGTCAGAGTGAGGTCAAGCGCTGTCACTCACTCTCAAGGCCATCAGCTGTACTAATCGCTATTATGATTTCTACAATACCTTATAAAAGTATTAGGGATCTACTAACTATGTAACAGTATGTCACATCCTGCTCGTGTGGATGGGTTGGTAAATATATATAACAAAATATATGAATAGTGCACATGCACGGAAACAAGTATACAGTGGTACCTTGATTTATGAGTTTAATTCGTTCCACTCATAACCAAATTTCCTCATATATTAAATCAATTTTCCCCATTGAAATAAACTGAAATGCCATTAATCCATTCCAGTCCTCACAGTGGTACCTTGATTTATGAGTTTAATTCGTTCCACTCATAACCAAATTTCCTCATATATTAAATCAATTTTCCCCATTGAAATAAACTGAAATGCTATTAATCCATTTCTGTCCGAACATAATGAAAAGAAGAAAAGAAAGAAAAAAAAAAGATTGAGAGAAAGTTAAATCAAGAAATTTACTTTTTTACATATTGAACAATTTGGATTAGCTAAACAATAGTAAACATATCAAATGTTGTAATAATTAAATTATCATACTGTGGTATATCCACAGGTCCTGTTATTATTATTATTAGGGTGAAACGTGCCACTTTTGTTCACTCTTGCTTTAGATTTTCTTACCTCACAGCTGAGACTTCGCAAACATGCCTGTCGGACCATGCTGAAGACTTTAGGGTGGTGAGGATGTTGACTACTCACATAACTGATGGGGCCTTCATCATCACGGCTCACAAATCCAGTCTTTACTGAATAACAACCCTACAAAAGAAACAAAACAACTTGGACTCAAAAGAAATGATCAACACACAGTGATGCTGATAGCTTTTTGATTTAGTGAGTCCTGGGATGCACATATTTGCTTTGAATGAGAAATAAGAAAGTACTAATTCCAAACAAGAACATTTTGCACAATTGTTTTCATCTTAAAATAAGTGAGAATGAACTAAAACTGGGGGATCTGTTTATAACTTGGTTAGAATAGAAAATGGAAACCCCTCTTTATGATCACTTCCTTTCTTATTTTTTAAGTACTGATTCCCAACAAGAACATTTTGCACAATTGTTTTCATCTTAAAATAAGTAAGAATGAACTAAAACTGGGGGATCTGTTTATAACTTGGTTAGAATAGAAAATGGACCCCCCTCTTTATGATCACTTCCTTTCTTATTTCTTAAGTACTGATTCCCAACAAGAACATTTTGCACAATTGTTTTCATCTTAAAATAAAAGAGAATGAACTAAAACTGGGGGATCTGTTTATAACTTGGTTAGAATAGAAAATGGATCCCCCTGTTTATGATCACTTCCTTTCTTATTTCTTAAGTACTGATTCCCAACAAGAACATTTTGCACAATTGTTTTCATCTTAAAATAAAAGAGAATGAACTAAAACTGGGGGATCTGTTTATAACTTGGTTAGAATAGAAAATGGATCCCCCTGTTTATGATCACTTCCTTTCTTATTTCTTAAGTACTGATTCCCAACAAGAACATTTTGCACAATTGTTTTCATCTTAAAATAAAAGAGAATGAACTAAAACTGGGGGATCTGTTTATAACTTGGTTAGAATAGAAAATGGATCCCCCTGTTTATGATCACTTCCTTTCTTATTTCTTAAGTACTGATTCCCAACAAGAACATTTTGCACAATTGTTTTCATCTTAAAATAAAAGAGAATGAACTAAAACTGGGGATCTGTTTATAACTTGGTTAGAATAGAAAATGGATCCCCCTGTTTATGATCACTTCCTTTCTTATTTCTTAAGTACTGATTCCCAACAAGAACATTTTGCACAATTGTTTTCATCTTAAAATAAAAGAGAATGAACTAAAACTGGGGGATCTGTTTATAACTTGGTTAGAATAGAAAATGGATCCCCCTGTTTATGATCACTTCCTTTCTTATTTCTTAAGTACTGATTCCCAACAAGAACATTTTGCACAATTGTTTTCATCTTAAAATAAAAGAGAATGAACTAAAACTGGGGGATCTGTTTATAACTTGGTTAGAATAGAAAATGGATCCCCCTGTTTATGATCACTTCCTTTCTTATTTCTTAAGTACTGATTCCCAACAAGAACATTTTGCACAATTGTTTTCATCTTAAAATAAAAGAGAATGAACTAAAACTGGGGGATCTGTTTATAACTTGGTTAGAATAGAAAATGGATCCCCCTGTTTATGATCACTTCCTTTCTTATTTCTTAAGTACTGATTCCCAACAAGAACATTTTGCACAATTGTTTTCATCTTAAAATAAAAGAGAATGAACTAAAACTGGGGGATCTGTTTATAACTTGGTTAGAATAGAAAATGGACCCCCCTCTTTATGATCACTTCCTTTCTTATTTCTTAAGTACTGATTCCCAACAAGAACATTTTGCACAATTGTTTTCATCTTAAAATAAAAGAGAATGAACTAAAACTGGGGGATCTGTTTATAACTTGGTTAGAATAGAAAATGGAAACCCTTCTTTACGATCACTTCCTTTCTTATTTCTTAAGTACTGATTCCCAACAAGAACATTTTGCACAATTGTTTTCATCTTGAAATAAAAGAGAATGAACTAAAACTGGGGGATCAGTTTATAACTTGGTTAAAATAGAAAATGGATACCCCTCTTTATGATCACTTCCTTTCTTATTTCTTATTTATGATCTGGGGAAACAGCTAAAGCCATCTTCCTTGTAACCTATCCTGTGTAATTCATTTCTAAGAAAAGATTGAAATGTATTTATAGTTTGCTTGAAATTGTGAAGGAAGAAAAAAATAAAACACTGGGATGCATGGATATGATTTTACTGCATCCTTTTAGATTTTTGTGCATCAGGGATGCAGAACGTGTACCTATCAGCATCTCTGAACACACATTGGAATCAAACTTGAAATCATTATTCTCACCTTAGAACATTTTTGACCATGAAATAGATTAAACTTTGCTTTTAGGTAGGTTTTTATCAAAGACTAGAAGTGGCTACCCGGCTTCACTTGGGTAGAGGGTGGATTTTTTTAAAAGTTAGTCTTGCAGATCCTTTATTACTTATCGTGAGTTGGATCCTCGCTGGATGCCCCATAAAAATCTCCACATAAATATATAACAATATAGTAAGAAATTTTAATTCAATAATTTACAATTTAAAAAAAAAAATATGATATAAATGAGGTGATTAATTCAATCAATCAATCAATATCATATTTCCAAGCAAAAAAAAAGACAAACCAAAAAAAAAAAAAGAAATACTAAAAAGAAAAAGATATACAAAAAAAAAAAAAATGAAATAACGCACTAATGACTTTCCCTTCTGTTACTATGCAAATTTTAATTTTTAAATATCTTCTCAAATATGAATAAAATCTCCATCATTTTAGCACAAAAAGCAAGCTCTACTGATAGTGAATGTGTATATATATTTACTTTGTTGTTAATTGTTTTATTTTCGTACTTTCCTCTGCACATACATACATATCAACTGCCCTTTATATATGTATAGATAGATAGATAACAGATAACTTGAGTCGATAATATCTTTTTATAAGTTTCTCCTATTTTTGAGTTTGGTGTCGCAGTGTAAGATCAAAATTATAAGGGAGGTGAGCCTGTGGTGTAGAGGCTAATGTGTTGGACAGTAATATTGTAGTGAGTTCAAACTCAAGTCATGCTATTATTTTCCCTTTCGGACTAATACCCTTGGAAAAGGTATGGACCCCCTCTAGTTGTTAGTTTCAAGTGACAACCGCAATAATCAGATTCTTCAACTGGAAAAAAGTATTCTGCCGGCAACACACCCAGTAGTTCTTACACAATTCCACAAAAGTTCACTTCACCGTTCTCTCCACTGGAAAAGACATTCTGCCCAATAGAACTCGACTCGGCATTTATTTCCCTCAGAGGCCGAACCACTTTAGCTAACAGGGGTGACAGCAATTCCACCACTCATGATCAGGAGGTTGCGAGTTCAATCTCAAGTCACTCGCTATTCCACCCCCCACTCGCACAGGCCAGACACACAGGAACGTGCTTAGTCCTTGGGGACAGGGAATTCTCAATTCCACAGTCCCCACCTCCGCCACTCGCCCCATGCTCTCTGTCACACCCCCTCATCTCCCAACTAGGATTTTAATAGTACCCCTGCTATTCTTCTACAAGAGTGGCTTTGGTATTAAATAGTTGGTAAATATGTATACTACAGTCCATTTATAAACAAACCTTCCTAGTAAAACGGCATGTCAAGTGGTGACTTACATAATAAACAATTGGGCAGCAACTGTCAAAATTTTAGCTTAGAACACTTGAAAAGTTGGTGGGCAGTAAGTAAAGTCATCAGGGTGGCCTAAAGTCGCTATCAGCCAATCAGCAAGGGAGTATATCCCCTTTTCACTAGCGCTAGACCAAGGAGGTTGTTTTTGCATCTGAGGTGGAGCGCCACACCTACCATCAGCTCCTCACTTTACTGCACAGATCCGTGTGTTACTCATACGCGAAGTTAGCAAGGGCTGGTATTGAACTCGGATCCTTGTGGTTCCAAGCTGGGTGCTCTACCAACTGAGCTCAGGTGGTAATTAGACATACTGCAAATTCCAATGTTTAATATATGCCCATATGTAACATAGTGGGCTCTTACAAGTGCACTCTGTGTGTGCACTACGAAAATGTATCCAAGGATACGAGAGGCGACACACTCGTTTGTTTACCCACACAATCTTTCCTAGTAACAGCGGTTAGCCTGCCAGTCTTTACCCTAAAGAGAGAGGTTCTTCCTCTTTGCGTGGTCAGCGGGTATCATGTTACAGTAGCTGTTGGCTCAATAAATTCTCACAAAGAAGTTTTTGTTACTATCATTTTCCATTACAAAAAACCACTATGGTAGCGTAAAGGACATACTCGGGGCGAGTATGTCCTTTACGCTTTTTCACAAAATGATAGTAACAAAAATGATAGTAACAAAAACTTCTTTCTGAGAATTTATTGAGCCAACAGCTTCTTTGAGAGAGAGAGAGCGAGGTCTTATTGTATGTTTTTTTAAGTTCGGCTTAATTAATCTTCTTCAGGTATAATTAATTTTAGTTCATCCAGTCGATAAGTTTAAAATCCTAAGCTCGACTTTCTACGTGTCAGTGACACCAAATTCAGCTCCAGTCCCGTGGCCCAACTGCTACGTCCAATTCCTCATTCTAACTGTCCCCATCTAATCCTTCTGGAACCTTCTCCCAGCTTCCATGACTTTCTATCAAATTCTATCAGATTCTGGAACCTCCAAGCACGTGTTACCTCTAAACCATCTGGCTAGTCAGATCAAAGAAACTGATCGCTCATAGGTGCCGTCAGTCTGTTTTTTTCTGGAATCATTTGTACAATTAAACTTTTGTTTATAACCAATAAACATTTGAATCCTCATGTTACTGTTTTATTACTAGATAGTAAAGGGGATTTTATTATTTTCACTTGTATCGCAAGGCCACACGCGTCAAGTATCCAATTACGTTACACATATGACTACCAGGAATATATTGAGTATTCAAGTGTTCCAAACAATCATCAGGTTTGGAAACCTCACAATTTACAAGCATAGAAAGCCATTTGGCAGACGTATACTATTGGAAACCCCCCACCTAAAATTTTTATGGATCCTTCTGCAAAGGTTTCTTCAGAATAATATTGACTAGCAGGACCTGTGTATATACCACAGTATGATGATTTAATTATTACAACGTTTGATATGTTTACTTAAGAGCTATTACAAAATAGTTTAATATGTAAAAAGTATAATAATCTTGATTTAACTCTCTTTCACTCTTTCTTTCCTTCTTTCTTTTCACCATTTCATTATGTTCGATTGAAACAGATTAGTGTTATCACTTCCGCACACTCACTCCCTCTATTTTTACCCTATTCTTTCTTATATTTTTTTCTATGTAGCATGTCCTTTTTATTACCTTTCTTTCTTTATAATACAAGTGGAATGGTCCATTATTTAACTGAGGTCATGTTAAAACACCCTCTGGTTAAAACTGAGACCACCCAAATCACCCAATTTATTTTCCCTCCACTGCCAAAAAGTTTGTGTAATTAAGAAACAGATATTTAATTTTCAGTAAATTTAACAGTTTAATAATAATAATAATAATGAAATTTATTGCATACAGTGCTCAGGTGTAACACAACTAATCCAAGGCTCATGTATAGTACATAGAATAATGTACTAATGTCAGGAATAGCGTGCAGTAATAATATACATGTATGTGTGCGCGCGTGCATATGTGTATGAGGGGGGGGGTATCAGGTATAGTAAAAATATCAAACATTGTAATAATTAAATTATCATACTGTGGTATATCCATAGACACTGCTAGTTTCTATATCCTTGTAAAAATAATTTTAGCAGTCGGAGGGGGGGGGGTATTCTAACGATATACATCCACCAGGCATTTATATGGAAATTGCTTTCGATTGCTATAAAAAAATTTAAAAAATGGTCTTACCTCGCATAAATCGGTTTTCATACTGCTTACAGCAGCACTTTCTGTAGAGGAAAAGGATCCTCTATGTGCAGCTTTGGATCGACAGTGCACATGTCCAGAACTGACATCGGATAAGGCATCATCATCATCCACGGTGCGAGGTTCCTGTGGATGGAATGGTTGTGTGCAGAACACAATCCGAGGACCGTGAAGCTCGCAGAAATGACACACAGCAATTATTGCATTCATCGTAAAGAATCTGTAAAAATAAAACAAAAGAAAATACGAGTGTGTATTTACTCAACCCCTTTACCATAAGCAGGATGTGACAACAGGAATTTTTAAGTAGTTTTAAAAGTATAAATAAGGATTTTCTCTATATGTTATTGGATGTTGAAGAAATATTTTGTAGGCTAGCACAGTGGTTCTCAGGAACTATATACTGTATTTGATGGCATATAGGACGCACTTTTTTCCCAAAATTTTGGCTCAAAAAATTGCCCTGTGTCTTATACATCATAGGTGAAGTTTGAGACCTCCCATAGGCCTAGGCTAATCTTCTCTATGATGCTCACTAACCCAGCTTATGCTCAGTAATTTTACCTACCCTGTACTGCCAAATTGCTTTTATACAGCTATGTTTCTGCTTGTGTAATGCGCAGCTAGACTGTTTTCAATAATATATGCTTAAATACACTAAAAACTTTTTTTCATGAATCTGACCTGCTGAAATGGGGGTGCGTCTTATATGCCATCAAATACAGTAACTTTTGTGGGGTCCAGACAAGCAAATATATTTAATCATAAAAATACAATAGGATTTTTAAACATGTTATATATGATAAAAAAACATTTTTTACTAAAAATTAGGGGTCATTCCTTACATGAAATTAATCACTCAAGTATACGTGTTATTTTCTTTGAGTTTTTTTTTTTCTCTTTCTCTTTATTTTCCATTACCTATCAAATCTTAACTCTTAACATCCTGTTGAGAATTTTCCAAGTCCATAGCCCCATATTCCTATAAGGATTTATCAAAAAATGGCTAAAAATGGCCTTTTCATTTCAAGTTACCTGTTATTTCCCTTAAATCAAATACTTCTAAATTTGTTTAATATTACATTTAAACAAAGGCTATCGTTTGGGGCAGATTAGGAAAACGAATGGGACTTACTGCCGGGTGGAATGAGGTGGTATAGGACGTTAAGAGTTAAGTGAGTACAGCTGGTTTAAACACAGTTTTCCTTCTCTTAGACTGGTTGCCTGACCTAAGCTAAAGAGCCAAGTTTACTTTATTATTTTACCTATAACCATATGGAGAAGACTCATGGTTTTTCCAAGGTAATTAATACAAAGTGAAACGCATAGTCTTATCCAGGCTTTGAACTTGGCTTGTCAAGTCTATTTCCTACGATGATAACCGTTACACAACAAGCACCTCCAAAGAAGAAAATACAAATAGACATGTTTGGATAGGAATAGCAATATATTGGGAAATGTTTAAAATAAGTAAATATAAAATTAATACAAAGATTGAAAAATGAAAATGAAATTTGTGTATGGAAAGAAATATATATATATATATATATATATTATATATATATATATATATATGGTTTGTTGGTTGGTTTTGAAGGCTATCACAATGCAAGTGTAAAGAAAAAAAGAAGGTAACTGTGGTGTTGTTTGTTAAACTGTGATTTATTCTCAATTCTTAATATTTCGGGATAAAAATCTCTTCTACAGAAGATTACTATAACTGAAGTTGTTGCTAGTGGCTGTTCATTTGTTCTGTCTCATGTCTTCCAAATTCTGTGTGTATGTGGGGGGTGCTTGTTTATGTGTGTGTATAAGTGTGTGTGCGTGCGCACTTATGTCTGTGTGTCTGTTCATTTCCTTATATATTTATATTAATCTTGATATTAAAGAGATCCAATACGTGCTTAAGTTTGACTGATCCATGTTTCTTGTATTTACAATAATAAAAGTTAGCGATAATTAGATTCCCCGGATGAAAAAAAAACTTCTGAATAGTAGACATGAATTTCTGGGGAAAAGCTTACATAAGATACAAAACTCATTAATGTATTATTAAGATTGATATAGATATAATAGAAGATATGCATTAATCATAAAAAATGTAAAAAATACAACTTAATTGTTTTATCAGAAGACTCCAACCCAAGTAGTAAACATAAATAAGATATAAACAAAGTGAATAAAAGGAAAAAAAAAGGGATAGAAATTGAGGACAGCTGACATATAGAATTACAAATTACTTTTGCCTGATAAGCGTATGGAAAACCAATCTTTAATTTCAAAGGGAGCCGTTTAGATTTAAGGACTAAAAGGTTATACTAATTAAAATGACAGATAGAGAAATAAAAATAATTCTAGACCAAACAAGTATATATATAAAATTAGCTACCTATAATTCTTAGTTCTCCTGAGGAAAGTGTACCTTGAACACCGAAACCGTGGTATAGAGAAAAACATTTTTCTACAACTATACATATATATTGAAGAAATGGATACAACAGAAACTTACTCGAGTTTCATCGCTAGAATCATCAGGGTTAAATCTACTGAATTAATCGAGTTACCGATTAATTGCAGCTGATCACACGTATATATATATATATATATATATATATATATATATATATATCAACCCCTCTTCATGAGTAGGATGCGACACAAGTTTCTTAAGCAGAATTTAACAGGTTTTTCCTTCTCCTAGATTGGTTGCCTAACCAAGGTTAAAGAGCCCAGTCAGCCCTACTATTTGTACATAGCTGGAGGGAGAATTGTTGGATGCATACCTTTCCCAAGGGTATTGGCTCTATGCAAAATGCAAACAGACTTGCCTAGGATTTGAACTGTCATCAACAAGTCCACTTGCTATGACAATAACCATTCCACCACTAAGTATAGACGGAAATAATGATGCTCTACAAAGAAACAAAAGCAATGCTTCAATCACTTGATGAGATTGTTGCCAGACATGAGATTTCCTACTTAAAGAAATGTTGATGATACATGTAAAATCTTATCGCCTTGCGTTGTGTAATGGTTAGCAAGCTAGACTAGCAAACCATTGCTAGTGAGATTGAGTCTCACTGGGTGCACCAAGCATCCACTCTTGTGTCATAAGCAAATCTTAGTGAATAACTACATATTCTATTCATAGACACTTCACATGGTGTAATGGTTAGCAAGCTAGACTAGCAAACCATTGCTAGTGAGATTGAGTCTCACTGGGTGCCCCATACATCCACCCTTGTGCCACCATTAATCACAGCTTGATGAATACATGTAAAATACGTAATACTCACGTGGAAGCTATTACGTGATTACGATGAACAATAATTTTGTTTTCTTCATTTAATAAAAATGTTTAAAAATTCACCAAGTTTGTTTTCGGGTAACGATAATTAAGATGTACCACCACAGTTTGAGTACGTTACGTATCAAACCTGCCATTTAAAAAAAAGGACTTTTTGTGCGTGGGTACTAATGTGACCTGCGAAGTCTGGCTAAGTACGATGTTAATAATCAATTTATAATTTGTACTATTTTGGCTTTGAAAAATAAGCAACTCATTACTAAATTCAGCTTAAGTCTAAATTATTTTGCAATAAGATAGGTTTGGCTACAAATAAAGTCTTGCAAAAAGATACATTAGCACCATTTCTATTTATAATCTGCCAAGATTACATACTACAAACCTCATTATGAAGGAAAATGGTTTCATACTAAAAAAAACAAAGTCAAAAAGCAGATTATATCCCACAGAAACTATTACAGATGCAGACTACTCAGATCATCTAGGACTTCTCACAAATAAATCTTACCAATCTAAATCTGCTGCATAGCAAGAGGCATTGGCCTCTACATGAACTCAGATAAAACAGAGTTCATGTGTTTTAAACCAGATGGAGCCATCTCCTTATTAAATGGCAAGCCTCTAAAATTAGTAGACCAATTTATATATCCAAGTAGTAATATCTCATCTACAGAAAGCGATGTCAGTATACACATAGGAAAGGCATGGTTATTGATTATATGGAAATCTGATCTCTCTGATAAAATAAAACGAGAATTCTCCCAAGCTGTAGCTATATCAGTACTACTGTATGGCTACACCACTTAATGCATTGAGGTGAAAACCAACCAAGTAAGACAAACATGCCATGCTGGGGAAGTTAAGACAAACTCATAAGTGACATTCTCCTGTGGACACCTATGCATAGACACACCAGTATTGACTGACCAGCAAAAACTTACAACAGCTATGTATGGACACCGAGTACTGTTGGATTATTTTTGGTATATAAGGCATGCTGCAATCCACCACTTAAATTTATAGACTAAGCAAGGTCACATGGTTTAAACCCCAGCCAATCAACAGCCCGAATACGTGGTTGGTTAACTATTTGATCACTGATATTGACAGCCGCTTATTTGCACTTTGTTCAGCATTGACGAGCGGACCTGGAGCAACGAAAGGATCATACCCAACATAAAGAGACACCAAGGAGCAACCAAAGATCATACCCAACATAAAGAGACACCAAGGAACAACCAAAGGATCATACCCAACATTAAGGGACACCAAGGACAACCAAAGGATCATACCCAACATAAAGAGACACCAAGGAGCAACCAAAGGATCATACCCAACATAAAGAGACACCAAGGAGCAACCAAAGGATCATACCCAACATAAAGAGACACCAAGGCAACCAAGGATCATACCCAACATAAAGACACCAAGAGCAACCAAAGGATCATACCCAACATAAAGAGACCAAGGAGCAACCAAAGGATCATACCCAACATAAAGAGACACCAAGGAAAACAAAGGATCATACCCAAATAAGAGACACCAAGGAACAACCAAAGGATCATACCCAACATAATAAAGACACCAAGGAACAACCAAAGGATCATACCCAACATAATGAGACACAAGGAACAACCAAAGGATCATACCCAACATAAAGAGACACCAAGGAGCAACCAAAGGATCATACCCAACATAAAGAGACACCAAGGAACAACCAAAGGATCATACCCAACATAAAGAGATAAAGGAGCAACCAAAGGATCATACCCAACATTAAGGACACCAAGGAACAACCAAAGGATCATACCCAACATAATGAGACACCAAGGAACAACCAAAGGATCATACCCAACATAATGAGACACCAAGGAGCAACCAAAGGATCATACCCAACATAAAGAGACACCAAGGAACAACCAAAGGATCATACCCAACATAAAGAGATACCAAGGAGCAACCAAAGGATCATACCCAACATTAAGGGACACCAAGGAACAACCAAAGGATCATACCCAACATCAAAGGAACAACCAAAGGATCATACCCAACATAATGAGACACCAAGGAACAACCAAAGGATCATACCCAACATAAAGAGACACCAAGGAACAACCAAAGGATCATACCCAACATAAGAGATACCAAGGAGCAACCAAAGGATCATACCCAACATTAAGGGACACCAAGGAACAACCAAAGGATCATACCCAACATAATGAGACACCAAGGAACAACCAAAGATCATACCCAACATAAAGAGACCAAGGAACAACCAAAGGATCATACCCAACATAAAGACACCAAGGAACAACCAAAGGATCATACCCAACATAAAGAGACACCAAGGAACAACCAAAGGATCATACCCAACATAAAGACACCAAGAGCAACCAAAGGATCATACCAACATAAGAGACACCAAGGAAAACCAAAGGATCATACCCAACATAAAGAGACACCAAGGAACAACCAACATAAAGAGACACCAAGGAACAACCAAAGGATCATACCCAACATAAGGAGACACCAAGGAACAACCAAAGGATCATACCCAACATAAAGAGACACCAAGGAGCAACCAAAGGATCATACCCAACATAAACACCAAGGAACAACCAAAGGATCATACCCAACATAAAGAGACACCAAGGACAACCAAAGGATCATACCCAACATAAAGAGACCAAGGAGCAACCAAAGGATCATACCCAACATAAAGAGATACCAAGGAACAACCAAAGGATCATACCCAACATAAAGAGATACCAAGGAGCAACCAAAGGATCATACCCAACATAAAGAGATACCAAGGAGCAACCAAAGGATCATACCCAACATAAAGAGATACCAAGGAACAACCAAAGGATCATACCCAACATTAAAAAACACAAGGAGCAACCAAAGGATCATACCCGACATAAAGAGACACCAAGGAGCAACCAAAGGATCATACCCATAAAGAGACACCAAGGAACAACCAAAGGATCTTACCCAACATAAAGAGACACCAAGGAACAACCAAAGGATCATACCCAACATAATGAGACACCAAGGAGCAACCAAAGGATCATACCCATGATCATACACAAAGGAGCAACCAAAGGATCATACCCAACACCAACAACCAAAGGATCATACCCAACATAAAGAGACACCAAGGAGCAACCAAAGGATCATACCCAATATAATGAGCAACCAAAGGATCATACCCAACATAAAGAGACACCAAGGAACAACCAAAGGATCATACCCAACATAAGGACACCAAGGAGTAACCAAAGGATCATACCCAACATAAAGAGACACCAAGGAGCAACCAAAGGATCATACCCAACATTAAGGGACACCAAGGAGCAACCAAAGGATCATACCCAACATAAAGAGATACCAAGGAGCAACCAAAGGATCATACCCAACATTAAGGGACACCAAGGAACAACCAAAGGATCATACCCAACATAAAGAGATACCAAGGAGCAACCAAAGGATCATACCCAACATTAAGGGACACCAAGAACAACCAAAGGATCATTAAGGGACACCAAGGAGCAACCAAAGGATCATACCCAACATTAAGGGACACCAAGGAGTAACCAAAGGATCATACCCAACATAAAGAGACACCAAGGAGCAACCAAAGGATCATACCCAACATTAAGGACACCAAGGAGCAACCAAAGGTTTCTCCACTAAGGATCTCCGCTGGAGATTGCTCTTGCTTAAAGCCTAACGATGGCCACAAAAATCGTAACAAATGCTGTGTTGAGGACTTGCCAAGAGCAATGACCAATACAGATGGATGGCAAAAGAGATTTGGGAGAACCCATACTGTCAACACAAACTGATGATGATAAAGGTTACCACAAGTCACATGAGATTTCCTACTTAAAGAAATGTTGATGATACATGTAAAATCTGATCGCCTTGCGTTGTGTAATGGTTAGCAAGCTAGACTAGCAAACCATTGCTAGTGAGATTGAGTCTCACTGGGTGCACCAAGCATCCACTCTTGTGTCATAAGCAAATCTTAGTGAATAACTACATATTCTATTCATAGACACTTCACATGGTGTAATGGTTAGCAAGCTAGACTAGCAAACCATTGCTAGTGAGATTGAGTCTCACTGTGTGCACCATACATCCACCCTTGTGCCACCATTAATCACAGCTTGATGAATACATGTAAAATACGTAATACTCACGTGGAAGCTATTACGTGATTACGATGAACAATAATTTTGTTTTCTTCATTTAATAAAAATGTTTAAAAATTCACCAAGTTTGTTTTCGGGTAACGATAATTAAGATGTACCACCCACAGTTTGAGTACGTTACGTATCAAACCTGCCATTAAAAAAAAGGACTTTTTGTGCGTGGGTACTAATGTGACCTGCGAAGTCTGGCTAAGTACGATGTTAATAATCAATTTATAATTTGTACTATTTTGGCTTTGAAAAATAAGCAACTCATTACTAAATTCAGCTTAAGTCTAAATTATTTTGCAATAAGATAGGTTTGACTACAAATAAAGTTTCGGTATAGTACTACTACTAAAAAATGACGTAGTTAGTGAATACTAAATCATAACACACTTCACTCTTCTCAAGAACTCAAGGGTATATATGGGAGATTCAATTAATTATTTTTTTTATCAGAACTTTAAGAGCTTTGTACAATGCGTTGATGTTTTTTAAACGATTAATATTCTTTAAAAAAATAAATAGATGTAAAAATAACCGATCTTTTTTTTTTTTTTTTTTTTTTAGCTAGAAAAAGCAAGTACGAGTAACTTTATTTTATAAACAAAAAAAAATTCACTTTTTTTTTCTCCAATTACTTTTTATAGCAAAAAAATATTTTATAATTTCATTATTCAGAATTATACCTCTCGTAAGAATTTTTTTCAGTAATATACTACAATAGTAGTACTATTATTATTGAAAAGTCTAGCTATTTCTAACGTACTAGTACGTTATAGGTACCACCAATTTTACCCTGTGAAATTTATCCCCCTATATTTAACACAATGAAACTTGCAGAAAATTTAATATTTTCTTGAAAAATTTTTTCCATTCGAAAGAAAAAACATTAAATAATCTCCTGGTGATTTTTTTTTTTAAATTTTCAGTTTACGGAAATAATGAAAATTATGATTGAAAAACAATGTTTTCATTTTTTTCACTGTTACATCAACTGAAATTTAACGTAGCTAAAAAATTGTATGAAAAATCAATTAATTATCTGATTTTCACGAAAATTTCCGTAAATGTTTACCATTGGATGTAAATACATCTCAAATAGTTTTTTCTAAAATATATTAGGGGAAAATATTTTTTACGAGGTCTATCACCCCCACCCCCCTATTTTATTTTATGAGATAAAAAAAAAATAACACGTCAGAAAAATTTTGTACTTTTTTTCTTTAAAGATAAGAGTCTGAATAACTATATCAATAAAATTGTATAACGTACCGAGCTGTAGTTTTTTGGGGGGTTTTTTTGAAAAATTAATGAAA
Organism: Doryteuthis pealeii; assembly: GCA_023376005.1. NCBI lineage: Eukaryota > Metazoa > Mollusca > Cephalopoda > Myopsida > Loliginidae > Doryteuthis > Doryteuthis pealeii. The sequence continues at coordinate 31,415,101 of CM042153.1, forward strand.
TCGGAAATAAAAAGTGCAAAAAAATGTCATAATATTAATATTTGAAAACTTTTTTTTGCTTTTGCAATTGGTATTTTGTAATTGGTATAGAATATAGTACTATATTCTATTAAATTGTCAAAAAAAAAATTTTTTTTTCTTAGATTTTCAATCTTTTGTGTGCTTAAATATTTTTATTTTCTGCGTGAAATAAATTAAATTCTTTTTTTCTTTTTTTTTCTGCGTAAAAAAATCGAATTTTTCACAGATATTTAAATATATGAATTTTAGAATTCAGATGAACTGAAACAGCTAGACTTCTCAACTTTCCTTCTTTAGCCATTCATCGTGTACGACAATAATTCTAGTAAAACCAACAGTGAATCGAGTTGGTTCATCAAACTGATTATGAAGGTCTAAAAATAGATTAATCTATTTTACCCATATTACATATTTACAGATATTTTAAACTTACTAATAAAATATTTTTGTTTTAGCGATAATAGGATATATTTTTTAAACTGGAAGAAGGACAGACATATTTCTCTCAAATCAAATTATGACAATACAGACTATTGTAAACAATTTAGTTTCCTAAATAATAAATAAAAATTCTGGTTCGTTTTTAAGCAATATTCAGCAGCTTAATACAAAATGATAAAAATAAAAAAAAGGGCAGTAAAATATAGGATTAACTCCTATATTTTTATATAGGATTAACAGTTAATCCTATATAAAAATATAGGAGTTAATCCTATATTTTACATGCATGTGGAATAGAATAATTAAGTTTTATCAAACAATTATTTTAATAATTCTATTTTATTATGATTTAGGTTTTGAATTGTGTAAACAAAAGAGAATAGAAAGAAAATAGTTTTATAAATATTTTATAGGAGTTGATCCTATAAAAAAATATTCTTTTTCCTCACGGAACAAGACATGCCCAAACAAAATTAAATAAGTCACCAAGTTTAAACTTGGTGACTAATTCATAAATAAAGTAATCACATCACCAAGTTTATAAAAAATTTAAACTATCTTAAAATTGTTAATTTATTTATTATTAAACATATGATTTTGTTTTCAAAAGTATTTTTTATTATTATTCTAAACATAAGAATTAATGATAAACTATCGTATATTATATGTCATAAGACTTCACAAGAGAAAATTGTGAAAAAATATTTAACAGATGTCAATTTAATTAAACATTATTTTTAGACTTAAAAAGATTTTCCAGATTCCTATCAAACTTAAGAATAAGATTATTTTTTGAATTATCGGCACATAAAGAAAACTTTAGAGAACTTTATTTTTTGTACAAAAACGAAAAATTTCGCTTTATAAACATTTTTACCATATTTATTTCTTTCGTAACTTACTTGTGTCTACCGGGTAATAAATATTTTTATTTATGTTCAAACCTGGATCAAAACAAATATATACAAATCTATAAGCAAACATTCTAAAATAATATCTACAATAATGAAATTTGTTCAGGTTAAAAACAATAAACCTTTTCGGTGTTGAATAGATCTAGAATAATAAAATACTAATCATGTTTTTGTTTTTGTTTTTTTGTTCATGTTGTACGTGTGTAGCATGGACTTGTTAGTAAACAATCATGTGATGCGTAAAAAAGACTGAACCCTTCTTTTTAAAATTGTTTAGATTAGAGATAAAATAAGCAGAAATTCATATATGAACAATTAGAAATAAAATCAAGATGTATAAGTTAGTACTTACTTATTTGGACAAAATAAGAAATAGTTTGCATAAATAATCAACGTAATAGCTAAGCGATAATATCGGCAGCAGCCATGTTTTTTTGGCTTTTTACTTAATCATAGAAGCTCGATAGAGTTAGTTCCCCTTAGAAAAGAGACGACTTTTTTTTATTAAAGAGTTTTGTTTGATTATCTCTTCTATTCTATTCTAGCCACTGGCATTACCGTCGTCTGCTAGGAGTTTTAAAAGCGAATTAAAAATAATTAAATCTATTATTTAAGGTCAAACTTTGTTTAAATCGATAAGTAGTAACATAATGACCATCATTAAAAAAGAAAAATATTATTACAATATGCAATTTATTTTTAATACATTTTATACATTAAAAATCGTCCGAATTTCAACAAAAAGTTACGTTGAATTTATTTTGATTTATCGTGTTCAATAATGGCTTTAAAATATTTTTAAAATACTTATAAACATTTCTTTTTAGAAATAATTAAAGCGTTACTTTAAATACATATTCATTAAATGTTACTGAAATTTTTCACACTCGTTTTAACTTTTAACCAAGTAAAATCCATATTTTGTATGTAAAAAAATCAAAAATATATTTAGTTTCATTGAAAACAAAATTTGCATATTATTTACGTTTCGTATATGGTATTCCATAATTGCCATAATATTTTTAACTTTTTTGTGTTGTTTGATTGACGTAAAACCCGATTTTTGACAAAATGAATTTAGCACCCCGTCCTACAGAAAATAATTTACCAAAAATCAGGGAATTATTGGATTTTTATGAAATGTTCAGTGTTGATTAATCAATGTATTGAAGGAAGGAAAAACATTTAAAAAAATTTGTAGCGTTTCCAATATTTACGACGGGAAACTCGAAAAATAAAGAACTTTTTAGAATTTTTTTTTACAATCTGATAGATTGGTGTGCAATCGATAACAATCCATTGAAGGAAAAAAACAAAAATTTTAGAGGTTCCAGATAGTCATGTCCAGCCAGACATGACAAGAGTTTGGAATTGCAATTTTTTTTATTTTAGTTAAAAAAATTAAAAAAATGTTAATTTAAAGATAAAAAGTGAGAAAATATCAATTAGAATTTGAATATTTTTAATTAAAAAGGAATAATTGAATTAAAAATAGTAATAATGAAATGAACTTACCTTAACTTATTAGATATTGAATCTTTCGGTTAAATTACTGACACAAACATTAACTCTCCTGAATAGAGAAGAAGATATTTTATGTTTTATGTATTTGGTCTTCCATACAATTAATGTTCTAACATTATGTTTTTATATTGAAAATCAATTCAATTGTTTTAAAATATGTGACTCTTGATATTAAGTTTAAAATGTTATATTTTTAGTTTCTAGAAATAAATATCTATTTAATGCAAACCTTACTTTATACTCACGAAGTAATAAGTTTTGAAGAAAAATTCTATTTTCGCAGAAAAAATATCGATGTATAATTTTTTTATATAAGATAATAGTCAATTAAATAATTATGGAAATGAGTAAAAAAGAAATCTCCTAAAAAATTATTTTATATTTTTTTTTTTTACATTTTATTTTTCGATTTTCGGTACTTATTTTCTCATAGAAGCTCAACGGTAAAAAAATTTTTTTTGTTTCTATTCATAACTTTGGTCTTTTATCTCTTTATTTATACTGTAATTAGTATCAAGTTAGGACCAACTTGAAGCAATGTTACGCCCCCAACATAAGGGGGGTCAAAATTAAGTGACCTGAAAAAAATGAGAAAGTTTTAAAATAAAATAAATAATGCATTATAAAGATCATTCATTGATACATAAACACTGAAAATTTCATTAAAATCCGATAATTCCCTGATTTTTGGTAAATTATTTTCTGTATGGGGGGCTAAAGTCATTTTGTCAAAAACGAATTTTAGCCTCTGTTTGCTAGTCCCTATTCTATTCTATACATATATAAAAAGCAGTTGGTGTGTATGTATGTCCGGAGGAAACTATGAAAATAAAACAATTAATGACAAAGGAAATGTATATACTTACACATTCACAAGCACCAGATCTTACTTTTTGAACAAAAATAATGAAGATTTGATTTATATTTGTGAAGATAATTAAAAAATAGGATAACAGCATGGATCTTTTTTTTTTCTTTTTTTTTTTTTTGCATTTAGTTTTTTAAATAGGAGACATTAATTTTTCTTTTCAGAGTGTCTGGATCAACGCAAGGACTTTTGTTACAAAGGGATTTTAATGGGGCTTCCTGCGAGGATCCAATTCGTGATTCAACAATAATAAATGTGAGACTACCTTTTTTTTTTACCTCCCTCTACCTAGATGATGCTGGGTAGCCGCTTCTAGTTCAAAAATAAATTTAAGATAATTTTCTTTCTTTTTTCTTTCTCCCCCCCCCCCAATATTTTAAAATATATGCTGCTGTGATTTAATGGACTGACAAATAAATTTAGAATATATTTTATCAATTTTTTTCTTTTCTTTTCTTTTTAATAGGGTACCTTGTCATGATGTAATAAATGGTCTGTGAGCTAGTTTAAGGAAGCAAACTCTTAATAATACTGCGAAATCAAGGTACCTTGACGTGATGTAATAAATGGTCTGTGAGCTAGTTTAAGGAAGCAAACTCTTAATAATACTGCGAAATCAAGGTACCTTGTCATGATGTAATAAATGGTCTATGAGCTAGTTTAAGGAAGCAAACTCTTAATAATACTGCGAAATCAAGGTACCTTGTCATGATGTAATAAATGGTCTGTGAGCTAGTTTAAGAAGAAAACTCTTAATAATACTGTCAAGGTACCTTGTCATGATGTAATAATGGTCTGTGAGCTAGTTTAAGGAAGCAAACTCTTAATAATACTGCGAAATCAAGGTACTTGACGTGATGTAATAAATGGTCTGTGAGCTAGTTTAAGGAAGCAAACTCTTAATAATACTGCGAAATCAAGGTACCTTGTCATGATGTAATAAATGGTCTATGAGCTAGTTTAAGGAAGCAAACTCTTAATAATACTGCGAAATCAAGGTACCTTGTCATGATGTAATAAATGGTCTGTGAGCTAGTTTAAGAAAGAAAACTCTTAATAATACTGCGAAATCAAGGTACCTTGACGTGATGTAATAAATGGTCTGTGAGCTAGTTTAAGGAAGCAAACTCTTAATAATACTGCGAAATCAAGGTACCTTGACGTGATGTAATAAATGGTCTGTGAGCTAGTTTAAGGAAGCAAACTCTTAATGATACTGCGAAATCAAGGTACCTTGACGTGATGTAATAAATGGTCTATGAGCTAGTTTAAGGAAGCAAAACTCTTAATAATACTGCGAAATCAAGGTACCTTGTCATGATGTAATAATGGTCTATGAGCTAGTTTAAGGAAGCAAACTCTTAATAATACTGCGAAATCAAGGTACCTTGTCATGAAATAAATGGTCTGTGAGCTAGTTTAAGAAAGAAAACTCTTAATAATACTGCGAAATCAAGGTACCTTGACGTGATGTAAAATGGTCTGTGAGCTAGTTTAAGGAAGCAAACTCTTAATAATACTGCGAAATCAAGGTACCTTGACGTGATGTAATAAATGGTCTGTGAGCTAGTTTAAGGAGCAAACTCTTAATAATACTGCGAAATCAAGGTACCTTGACGTGATGTAATAAATGGTCTAGTTTAAGGAAGCAAACTCTTAATAATACTGCGAATCAAGGTACCTTGTCATGATGTAATAAATGGTCTATGAGCTAGTTTAAGGAAGCCTCTAATAATACTGCGAAATCAAGGTGTGTAATAAATGGTCTGTGAGCTAGTTTAGAAAGAAAACTCTTAATAATACTGCGAAATCAAGGTACCTTGACGTGATGTAATAAATGGTCTGTGAGCTAGTTAAGGAAGCAAACTCTTAATAATACTGCGAAATCAAGGTACCTTGACGTGATGTAATAAATGGTCTGTGAGCTAGTTTAAGGAAGCAAACTCTTAATAATACTGCGAAATCAAGGTACCTTGTCGTGATGTAATAAATGGTCTGTGAGCTAGTTTAAGGAAGCAAACTCTTAATGATACTGCGAAATCAATGTCTTCAATCCTAATAACTGCATGCGCCATACTTGTGGCTTGATGCCAGACTAAAACCAAAAATAATGCCTATCGGAAATTCCATGTCAATTATCTTCCCCTGCCACTAGGGGGATAAATCGCCAACGGCATATTGGCGCCAAAATTAAAACCTTACGTCACTTATCACGGAGCAGTCAACGGGGGAAGTCGCAAAAATAAGCGATCCCTAGACTTTACTTATCAAGAACTGTTACTGGAGAGAGGCGTCTAAAACCACGCTATCTCACTTAGCCCAAAATCAGGGCCTACTTATCAAAAACCACGCATTAAGGGTAACGCAGTATTACCATTCCCTAAACTCTCTACGAACCTTCAACGGCGGTTTAATTGCAAACTGAAACTAAAACAGAAACGACCTGTGAAGCTCGAATGAACACCTAACAACACGATACCAAAAACTCTTAGAAGATAAGTCTGGTCGCAAATTCCAGCTAATTTGCAAACCCCCTTTTGTTGTTCTACCATTCTATGTAAATATTTGTACTCTTTTATTGTTAACCACTTTGTCTAAAATCCTTGTAAATGTTGTAATACAAGTGTCTGCATTCAACTTTGTGTTTGTTCTTCTTTGTCTGACAATTTGCCAACGACCACGGGGAAATAAAAGCCCCTTCGATACGTAAATACTTTTATGCCAGGCCTATTTAGTCGTCATTTTGCTAAGCTTAGCTTAGCACATCAGAAGTGTCGGGCAGCGAGAAACAAAGTCACTAACCATTACTTCATGCAAGATATTTTTTGTTGTTGTAGTTGTTTTTTGTTTTTTTTAACATCTGGTAATGTGATAAAAGGGTAAAGAGACAGGATTCATGCCTTTCCCAAAGTAAACACAAACAGCTTTTGTCTCACATTCTGACAGTTTTGAGTTATTATACCATATGCGGTGGCAAGAGGTTTTATATTTTAGGTTTATAGATGGCTGTGGTTATTCTTGGTGTGTCTTCCTAGGGTTTGCTTTTAACCCCATCTTATTTGGTGGTCGCGCTGAAAAAGGAAGGAATTCAAGGAACGAAAAAGGAAGAGACAAAGACAGAAGATGGTTTTATGATTTAGGTTTTATTCACTGGTCAAGGAAATTTCTCCCTGGCCAGTAGTAGTGACTAGACACAGACTAAGAGTGGCCAAGAGATTCTCTTGAGGGTCAGAAGTGGGTCCTTTTTCCTGCACATGCACAGAGGGTTCTTCCGGTGAAGGCTCATGGGAGTTTTTTTAATTTTTTTATTCTAATCACCACAACCATTAAACAAACCAATCTGAACCTATGGGGTAAGGTTTAGTTCGTTCGTACTTGTATCTTATCCCCAATAAAGCTGGTTGTTCCTTCTTGTGGGCTGGTAAGCTGAAATGGAATTTAAGGAACGAAATAGGAACAAAAGGAGAGAGACAAAGGCAAGAGGCAATTTTATGACTTAGGCTTTATTGACCAGGTCATAGTCGCCTGTAGCAAAGGAATATCCCTCTGGTTAGTAAGAGCGACCAGACCCTGTTACGGCATAAAACAACATGGCTGAGAGATTCTTTTTGGGGTTGGGGGACAGTCCTTTTTGTCTGACATGCACAGAGGTTTCTTCTGGTGAAGGCCCCATGCAAGTTATTTGGGGATTTTTTTTTTTTTTAATTCTAATTTTATTTTCGTTTTATTTTAATCCCTACAAACCAAACCAAACCAAATGAAGTTATTAAAAATTATTTATACCAATTTGAAGATATTAAGTACTTGAAACATAGAAGCTTTTATCAAAATGACTTGTTTCGGCATTAAATGACCTGAAAAGGGTTAATATGCCATAAAACAAACAAACCAAACCAAACAAACAGCTTCAGTTAGAATTCACACCTACGGGCCGGGTTAGTTCAGTCGGTAGAGCGTTTGGCTAGAAACCACAAGGTTCCTAGTTCGATACCGGTCCTCGTCAACTCAGCATATGAGTAGCACAGGGATCTGTGCGGTAAAGTAAGGAGCTGACAGTAGGTGCGGCACTCCACCTCAGACGCTAAAATAATCTCTTTGGTCTAGCACAAGTAAAAAGGGGATAGACTCCCTCGCTGATTGGCTGCTGATTAGGCCGCCCCGATGACTTTACTTTTTTTACTTACTTACTGAAAACAGTTTATATGAAAGTTGCCTCTATAGCAAATCTCCATATGCTACTGATATTATGAAATGGAGCAAGGAGATTTTTTCATATCTGTTACGAGGTCGATTATGATATCAAGCTCACAAGCATTGGAAAGAAATGACAACTGCTAAAGCAAGGGGAACAACGGTAGGAAATTAGGTTAAAAATTGACAATTCTATTTGGCAAAAAAACAAATGATACAAATAGTGAGATTTTTGCCCTGAAATGAATAGTTTGCAGTGTAGTCAGATTTATGTCCTGAAAAGGACAGTTGAATTGCTGGGTAGGTCGCTAGCCCATGCATTAGGCTGGCTGGAGTGCTGCTGATTGTTGTCAGCCAGTGTGTTAGGCTGGTTGGGCTGCTGCTAGCTGGTCGTAGTCAGCCAGATGATTCCTTTGAGGTCACTGTATATGGAGTGGTAGTGCTTGTTAATATCCCATCTATGGGTTAGATAGATAAAAAATTGAGTTTAAAAAAGAAATTGAATATCCAACAAGAACGAATAAGACAAACTGTCTTTGGCATAAAATAACCCACCAAGGGTTGACATGCCCTAAAATCCAACCAACCAAACTCTTGTATATTGATCACACAAGTAACTTGTCCACATCGGTCAAGTGGATATAGTGATCATTTTGAATTGAAAAGAAATTGAATATCCAACAAGAATGAATAAGACAAACTGTCTTTGGCATAAAATAACCCACCAAGGGTTGACATGCCCTAAAATCCAACCAACCAAACTCTTGTATATTGATCACACAAGTAACTTGTCCACATCGGTCAAGTGGATATAGTGATCATTTTGAATTGAAGGCGCATGGTGTAATGGCTAGAGGCGTGGGAAATGGACTCGGCGACCCAAGTTCAAATCCTCGATGACTGTTTGCATTTCACATAGCACTAATACCCTTGGGAAAGGTATGTATCCAACTTCTCTCCCTCCAGCTATGGGTAAATAGTAGGTCAGACTGGGATCTTTAACCATGGCTAGGTAACCAGTCTAGGAGAAGGAAAACTCTGAATTCAAACCTGTTAAACTCCGCTTAAGAAATTGACCTTGTGTCACATCCTGCTCGTGTAGAAGGGTTGGTAAATATATATATAGTGATCATTTTGTTGTGTTGTTGGTAGCCAACATAAATCTCTATCTGTGACAGCATTCAGTTTAGGTTGGTTGAGCTGGCTCCACCCAATAAATTCACCATATACCGGATGAAGGCAAAGTATGCGCGGTGATCCAATGCAATTGTTGATATAAGCATTATCCATTCACGGTTCCATCGACAAACTCCATAAAGGCCTGGGCCCAGGATCAGCTCAGCATCTTGCTTGACTGTTTTGAGTCAGGTTCTCAGTTGACCCCCTTGGCATTTCTTCCAGCCCTGAGGTGGAACTGTGTCAGTGGATTCATGGATAATGTCACTGGGTTATCAATGAAGAGCCAGTGAAGACGTTTTGTAATAAGACCCTGCTGGAGAGAGGAGATTCTGCATCTTACCCAAACAGTGATATTAGAGATAAATTGCCACCATCGTATATGGAGGATGCTGCGAAGGCAATAATGGTCGAGCACCCAGAGTTTGTCACAGGTCTCCAGCCCTCACCGACCAAGTTTTGCTGCTGTACAGGAGAATGGTTCAAACAAGAACTTAGTAGATACGTAAAAAAAAAATATTTATAGCCAACATCTATTAATAATGGAGATTCGCTTCCGGTTTTTGTCTGTAACAAAAAATATGTCACTGCTTACGTCACATTACCCAAAATCGTCATAACATAGAATAAATACACTCAAAATTTGAACATGCAAAATTAGACAGTCCTCATTGTTTTTTAAACAAGTTTTAATAAATACATACCTGGTATTATCTATCTATATATAGTTGTTTTTATTTTAATATATATCTAAAGTTATCAGAACTAAGTTTCCATTTCAAATTTTTTGTATTTTACTCCTTTAATAAATTTATTTTATTTTTTAATCCTTTAATAAATTTGATGATTTTACTTTACTTATGATACAAACTCTCTGATATCAAATTTTCAACTTCCATGCCCTCAGGCAATATTTATTTTACGTTGCCCAGAGGGCGTTTTTTATTTTGCTAGTAAAAATAATGGAAGTTTCATGCTTCATACAAGAGGCAATCAAAAAGTATAAAAACTTAAGCTTTTTTTAATTTTTTTAAAATTTAAGATTGAAATGAAGATGTGTTCACAGCTGAGCAACTTTTATGATAAAGTTGTTGCATACCATTTTCATCTTGTATAGTATACTCGTAGAGTATAACCGTACCTTATATCTTCGTAATTTTAGGAAGCGCGTGGTGTAATGGTTAAAGTCATGGGAAATGGACCCGTCGCCCCGAGTTCAAATCCTGGACGTGGTAATTGCATTTCACTTAGCGCTAATACCCTTGGGAAAGGTATGAATCCTACTCTCCCTCCGGCTATGGGTAAATAGCAGGGCAGACTGGATTCTTTAACCATGGCTAGGTAACCAGTCTAAGAGAAGGAAAACTCTGAATTCAAACCTGTTGAACTCCGCTTAAGAAATTGACCTTGTGTCGTATCCTGCTTGTGCGGAGGAGTTGGTAAATATATATATCTTTTTAAATTATTGATTGTGGTGAGTATACCTATGGTCATATACTTATCTTCTATCATCTCAGGGTCATGGCAATCTGTTGATTCTCTGTTGTCTTCTATCTTGGATCTTGGCTGGTTCTAAACTGGTTTCTTCTGGATCAGGGATTCTTCCTGGCTTGATATTGGGAAATCCTGTGTTGTTACTTTGTTTTCAATTAATGACACAAGACTTTCTTTTGTTTTGAGCTCATATTTTATTTTATTGATATCCCAGATAAAGTCAGATTTTGGCTAGTGGGATGAGAGACACTATATGTCTTACTCAACCCAGCTCCCAAATTCAAAATTGGTTCTGAGCAAAAATCAAAGTATCTTTTTGGTACAAATAATTTTCAATATATGTGAAATAAGAATAGAAAAATTTTTTTGTTGTAGATGCAGTGCCATATTGGGATATTGATCCTGCTATGAAAAAATCAGAAAATCGCCAAATCTGACTTTCCTAGCTATATTCACACAGCTTGCACTGGTGAACCGGAAGAGGTCAACACAGGGTTAAAAAGTGTCAATCATTTTCCTGTGCTTTTCCACCAAACCATTATTTTTTTTATATAAACTACACTTACCGTACATAATAAATAGGCTACTTTTCAATTATATAACAAAGTGATGATGTCTAGACTTTTAAACAAGACAGTGTCAATCAAAAAGAAAAAAAAACAAAAGAATAAGAAATTGATAAAACATAATCTGTCTCTAATTTTTTCAAAAAAATGTTTTTGGTAAAACACAGATTTGTTTTGGATTTGTTGTGTAACGATTGTCTGCCCCTGTTTGGATCAACGTGGCGTCCAGAAGGGTTATCTTCCCTTGCTGCCAGGTTTTCGCCAGTAGAGAGCTAGAGTATTTAAGTAGTAGCCCGGGAAATTCTCTATTCCTCTGAGATTGGCAACCACTTCACATGGTTTTGGCACTTTGTGCCTCTTACAATTAAGTGGGGGCTTTGCTCTCCAACCAATTATCAGTAAGTGACATTCCTTTAGAAACTCTGTATCACTTCTTTAGGACACAGTCCTACATTCTTATAATATGTTTATGCATGTTCTGTCTATCTATCTTGTACCTTGTTATGAGTATATGTATACCTGTCTCGTATGTATTTCTCACGTGCTCACAAATTAAAGTCTATGTTTATTATTATATATAACTTCTTTGTCAGAGTAATTTATGTACACATATGTACCCACGTTGGAAGGTTACTTTGAGCCTTCCAACTTATTATAAGAACATTACTTCTAATAGTTGTTTTGAATTTGTTGTTTTATGCTTTGTTTTTTGTTGTTATGTTTTATGTTTTATGTTTGTTTTATGTTTTATGTTGTTTTGTTGATTCGTTGTTTTCAATTTGTTTTTAACAAAATGTTTTTGGTAAAATACAGATTTTACTTTTTTAAAGTTTTCTTATTTTATGTTTTTTGTTGTCATGTTTTGTTGTTTTGTTTTATGTTTATGTTTTATGTTTTATGTTGATTATGTTGATTTGTTTTGTTTGTTTTTTTAGATTTGTTTTAACAAAATGTTTTTGGTAAAACACAAATTTTACTTTTTTAAAGTTTTCTTGTTTTATGTTTTTTGTTGTCATGTTTTGTTGTTTTATGTTTTATGTTGATTATATTGCTTTGTTGATTTGTTTTGTTTGTTTTTTTTTAGATTTGTTTTTAACAAAATGTTTTTGGTAAAACACAAATTTTACTTTTTTAAAGTTTTCTTGTTTTATGTTTTTTGTTGTCATGTTTTGTTGTTATGATTTATGTTTTATGTTTGTTTTATGTTTTATGTTGTTTTGTTGATTAGTTGTTTTCGATTTGTTTTTAACAAAATGTTTTTGGTAAAACACAGATTTTACTTTTTTAAAGTTTTCTTATTTTATGTTTTTTGTTGTCATGTTTTGTTGTTTTGTTTTATGTTTTATGTTGATTATGTTGCTTTGTTTTGTTTGTTTTTTTTTAGATTTGTTTTTAACAAAATGTTTTTGGTAAAACACTGGTTTTAAAAGTGCAGTACCTTCCTTACAGTGGCATGCCATCATCATGATCCAGGGGCAGGGGGCAAGAGCTTGGCTCACTGCCCTATCCAGTGGCCAATGAATACTGATTTAGATTTTTCAAAGCTTCACCTACCTGGCCAATTTCAAATTTTGTTCATTCACTCCCAGCTTTATTAGTACATAATGGAATATGATATGTAAAAATTCACCTGTTCAGTCAAAAAATCTATCCACCCAAATCAGTCACATTGATTGGATTAAAAATACATGTGAAGCAATCTTGTGACAGTACATATACAGAAAGTTAGTATTATTTGGATTATTCGGACTATTGTCCTCATCTTCATTGTTATCCGTACAACATTTCAGCTGATGTGCCCTCTGGCCTTCTTCAGGTATTTCTTCTTGAACTAGGGAACCATCTTTTCGAACTCGGGAACCTTCTTGTTGTAATAGGGTGCCATCACAGAAATTTGAACCTAACCCTTTATTTGATCCACAGGGCTATCCTGTTCTCATTCCACTAACCATAGCTGGGTTTATTTTCCCAGTACCCCACTCGTACCGAGTCAGGCACGAAGGCCCTATTTATGTGGGACCACCCACAAGCCGAGACTCATGGGTGGCGGGTAGAAAAGTTGCGTCGATCCCGTCGGCATTCCCCCTCAAGGGGGGGGGGCGCCTCAGGCGCTGGGCAATAAACCCCGCCCTGCCCCTTTAAGTCAAGGGGGCAGGTATTGCCTGGAGGGATGGCCCTCTGGGATCAACGCTATTAATTTACCATCTCACCAGTCCAGTGGCCGAAGCGCACTGGACCTCCGTCCCGAAAGACGGGTTGGAGGCATAGCTGGGTACAGGTGTTAAGCTATGTTAATTATTATTCCATATTTCTGTTGCACTTGACGAGGATTTAAAAAGAAATATGATGGCTCAGTTTCACATCATATCAAAAGATGAGTTTCAGAATTGCTTTGACCAATCAAAAGCTTGCAAAAATAAGGAGACTATTTTGAAGAAAATTAATGTTTCACTCATTGTTCATTTCTGTCTGGGTAAATATAGTTTTAGCATTGGCCAAAGGGATTATTTTGAAGAAAATTAATGTTTCACTCATTGTTCATTTCTGTTTGGGTAAATACAGTTTCAGCATTGGCCAAAGAGATTATTTTGAAGAAAATTAATGTTTCACTCATTGTTCATTTCTGTCTGAGTAAATACAGTTTCAGCATTGGCCAAAGAGATTATTTTGAAGAAAATTAATGTTTCACTCATTGTTCATTTCTGTCTGGGTAAATACAGTTTCAGCATTAGCCAAAGGGATTATTTTGAAGAAAATCAATGTTTCACTCATTGTTCATTTCTGTCTGGGTAAATACAGTTTCAGCATTGGCCAAAGGGATTATTTTGAAGAAAATCAATGTTTCATTCATTGTTCATTTCTGTCTTGGTAAATACAGCTTCAGTCTTAATACTTTTTGAACATATCTCATATATCATTATATTTGTTGTATGCATTTATCCTTTGCATTATCTAGGACTGTTATCCTCATCTTTATTGTTATATACACAACATTTCAACTGATGTGCCCTTCTACTTTCTTCAGGTGTTTATTGTAAAACTCGGAAACCTTCTTGTTGAACTCGGGAGCCCTCATGTCGTAATTGGGAACTTTCACAAAACTTCAAACCAAGCCCTTTATCTAATCCATTGAGGTAAATTATTCTCATCTCATTAACCATGACCAGGTACACATGTTAAACTGTTGTATACCTCTTTACTTACTTTCTTCTATTCTTCTTCTGTTCATCTTCTCTATCTTGGGTTCTTCTTCTAGCATCTCTTCTAGCGTCTGGTCGGTCGCACTTAACTCATTTCTTCTTCTAGATCAGTCTTGTTACCAAGACATTTACCAACCACAAAACCGTGTTATTTTCTTAAGCTATTATTTACTTAACTAAACATTTCATGCAACTAACATCTGACTAACATAGCGCATGAGTTCCAGTTAAGGCAGGACATCTTCTCTGCCTGACGTCTAAACTGAAACTGAGGACCCAACCAGATCCCACGTGACTTCACGTATTTCGCAGGCTTTCTGTAGTATTCCATGGAAAGTCCCGCCCGTGATATGAAAAGGGCCATCCCTTTAGAAATACAGGGAATTGACAATAATCTTATGCAACCGCATAGATTATGTAACAAAACTATGTTGAGTATTCTATTCTTATTTTCACTTGTAGTCAGGATTGAACCTGCACCCTCCAAATGATTGTCACTTAGAACTGTATTAACTCAAACATTATATCAGTTGTGCTATGTGTCTGATTATGACATGAAAACTCTCGAGTTCATCAAGAAGGTTCCCAATTTCAACAAGAAACACCTAAAGAAGGCCAGAGGACACATCGTCCGAAACATTGTGTATTTACCAATAAAGATGAGGACAACAGTCAGAAAAATCTAAATAATACAAATTATCAAGCCTAATCTCAAAAATTCAGACAAATGACATTTATCCTTGTTTTTCTAGAATTAAATATTAATTGAATTTTTAACTGTTAATTACATTTGTTTTGTATCATTCACCAAAGTACTTTAGAATACACCAACTGCACCACTGCAGAGGGGTAAGACCCCTCCCCCATGGGACCACCTGTTGGCTGTTGGTGACGACCCGTGATGCTTATGGACAGATTCCTGGTGGTTAAGCAGTCCAAGATATGTAACACTCCACTTTGGCCCTTACTTAGTCTCGACAGGCGGTCAGCGAGCTCCCCTCTGATTAATTAGCTGGTCACATCAAGCCCTAGCACCTATATGATTGCCCCAACACTATTGCCCTTACAGCATACATCCAACCCTTTTTATCGTAAATGTGTGAGAAGATGGTGGCTGAGCATCTTAGTGTCCTGGGTATGATGTCAAACAGCATCTAGTGGTGAAGTTCCAATTCTGGAACTCTGAGGAATGTGGAGTACCCCTTTATTGCCATTACCCCCATGTCCATCCTGACCTGGAGTGGTAATACCTGTTGGGGTTCCATCTATAGGTTAAATAGATCAAACAATGTGTATTGAAAAAGTGTTTAAAAAAATTGAGTTTGAAAAAAAGAACTGAATACCCAACAAGAATGAATAAAACAAAAACATCTTCGGCATAAAATAACCCAACAAGGGTTGACATACCGTAAAAACCAACCAGCCAACCAACCAGCCAAACTACTTTCTTCACCAATGTCTAATCATCCAGAAAAAAGTAAAATTGTCACCCACCCACGTCAATTTTTCTGAATTTTTTTCTAAATGGACTATGCTAACATTAGACAATCCCCACAATTTGAGCTTCCAATTCCAAAAATTGGTGGAGTTATGTCGATTTTTAGCTCTCCAAATTTGGTTGGGTCCACGAAAAATGGCAACTTTTTGTAATCTATTTTTGTCTGTAAAATGAGTTCTAGAGCTTCCCTACTACTAAAAATTGGTTAACAAAAGCATTTTTGCCCAAGGAATCCAAAAATGCTATTAAAAATTCTTAAAGTCAACCAATTTTAATTTATTGATGATTTCTGATTTTTGCATAGCAAGATCAATATCCCAATATGGCACTGCATCCACAACAAAAAAAAATTTCTATTCTTATTTCACATATATTGAAAATTATTTGTACCAAAAAGATACTTTGATTTTTGCTCAGAACCAATTTTGAAATTGGAAGCTCAAATTTTGGGGGTTGTCTAACTTTATCATAATCCACACTTGGACAAAATTTCAGAAAAATTGAAGTGGGTGGGTGACATGGCCTGGATGATTTGACATGGAATTACCCTACTATCATCTGAACCTCATCTGCTAAGAACCAATTGAAATAAAACAAGATTGATAAAAATGGACTAGATTTTGAAATCATCACCACAAAAATAGTTGAAAACACATCAAAACATTTATGGGTCAATTTTATTGTTGGTTTATGTTATCATTCTGAGACTTATTCAAACTATTGATCTCATTTTGATAACATAAACTTTTTAGCTGAATATTCAAGTTTACAATCCTCATAGAGGTGATTGATTAGAACAGCATATCAATATGTCTAGGGTCATTTTATGCCTTGGGATTTGTATACACGTCACAAAAAAATGATGAGATATAAATAAAAATGGACTGGATTTTCGAAATTATTGCCATAAAATTAGTTGAAAACACATTGAAACATTCATGGGTCAATTTTATTTTTGGTTTGTGTTATCATTGATATTGATAAAAATGGACTAGATTTTTGAAATTATTGACACAAAATTAGTTGAAAACACACAAAATTAGTTGAAAACATATAAAAACATTCATGGGTCATTTTTATTTTTAGTTTGTGTTATTGATATGGATAAAAATGGACTAGATTTTGAAGTTATTGACACAAAATTAGTTGAAAACACACAAAATTAAAAACATATAAAAACATTCATGGGTCATTTTTATTTTTAGTTTGTGTTATCATTGATATTGATAAAATGGACTAGATTTTTGAAGTTATTGACACAAAATTAGTTGAAAACACACAAAATTAGTTGAAAACATATAAAAACATTCATGGGTCATTTTTATTTTTAGTTTGTGTTATCATTGATATTGATAAAAATGGACTAGATTTTTGAAGTTATTGACACAAAATTAGTTGAAAACACACAAAATTAGTTGAAAACATATAAAAACATTCATGGGTCATTTTTATTTTTAGTTTGTGTTATCATTGATATTGATAAAAATGGACTAGATTTTTGAAGTTATTGACACAAAATTAGTTGAAAACACACAAAATTAGTTGAAAAATATAAAAACATTCATGGGTCATTTTTATTTTTAGTTTGTGTTATCATTGATATTGATAAAAATGGACTAGATTTTTGAAGTTATTGACACAAAATTAGTTGAAAACACACAAAATTAGTTGAAAACATATAAAAACATTCATGGGTCATTTTTATTTTTAGTTTGTGTTATCATTGATATTGATAAAAATGGACTAGATTTTGAAGTTATTGACACAAAATTAGTTGAAAACACACAAAATTAGTTGAAAACATATAAAACATTCATGGGTCATTTTTATTTTTAGTTTGTGTTATCATTGATATTGATAAAAATGGACTAGATTTTTGAAGTTATTGACACAAAATTAGTTGAAAACACACAAAATTAGTTGAAAACATATAAAAACATTCATGGGTCATTTTTATTTTTAGTTTGTGTTATCATTGATATGGATAAAAATGGACTAGATTTTAAAGTTATTGACACAAAATTAGTTGAAAACACATAAAAACATTCATGGGTCAATTTTATTGTTGGTTTGTCTTATAAATTTCCAAGACTTATTCAAACTATTTATCTCATTTTCTTTACATAAATCCTAACTGGACATCCATGTGAGATTAAAACACTTGACACGATCGTGTATTAGGTTGTGTAAAAAAATAAGCTCAGCTCCAGGCAGCACCAACCCCCTCATCTAAATGAGTACAGGCTAGGTTTATTGTCCAGTGCCTTATGCACCCCAAAAGAGAAATACCAATAGAGCTGAGCTATATTTGGCACATTCCACCACTGTGGGGAGGTTGGATAAATACCCAACAGAATTAAAACTAAGGATAACTACATTGTGGTTCATCAATCAAACTGTTGCAATCCTTTCACTTGTCACTCGGCTAAATCTGGCCACATATATTAATTAATTCACTAACAACTTCCATATCCCATCACGTTGATATTTATTTCTATCAGATAGATAGATAGATAGATAGATAGATAGATATGAACAAACTAAGATAGATAGATAGATAGATAGATAGATAGATATAAACAGACTGAGATAGATAGATAGATACATACATACATACATAGATACATATATACATAGATAGATAGATAGATATGAACAGACTGAGATAGATATAAAGAGATTAAGATAGATAGATAGATAGATAGATAGATAGATAGATATAAACAGACTGAGATAGATATGAACAATCTGGGATAGATAGATAGATAGATAGATAGATAGATAGATATTAACAAACTGAGATAGATAGATAGATAGATAATGAACAGACTGAGATAGATAGATAGATAGATATTAACAAACTGATATATATAGATAATGAACAGACTAAGATAGATAATAAACAGACTGAGATAGATAGATAGATAGATAGATAGATAGATAGATATGAACAGACTGGGATAGATATGAACAGTGAGATAGATAGATAGATAGATAGATAGATAGATAGATAGATAGATATGAACAGACTGAGATAGATATGAATTATATTTATTTATAATTTCTACTGACATGACCGACTTTGTATAAGAGATTTTGGAATTAGAAATTAGAAGACAGTAATTCATTGATTTTAATTAAGTATTTATAATACACAGCTGACAAGTTATATTTTATATTTATTCTCTTTATACTTTTTATATATTACTTCTTGTTTATTATCTAAAAGTTTGTTTGCTCTCTATATACATGCACATGTGTGGAAAGACTAAAAAGTCATGTATCTGTAATTGAAATACATGCTTGTTAGGTTGATAGATTTTAATGGTATGTCAACACATCTAGGGTTATTTTATGCCAAATGGTTAGGGAATTGCATTCATTGTACATTTATATTTACATTCTTTTTTATGTAATTGTTTCTTAAGACTGTTGTTGTATATGTAGTTGTTTCTTAAAAGTTTTTAGTTATATGATATCAAGTATTCTATTTAATAGAAATAATTTGCACACAGTTGTATGGTTTCAAGTATTCCTATCTAATACTAATAATTATACGGCTTCAAGTAATTATTTCCATTTAATAATACTAATTTGTTTGAACACATTTACGGTTTCAAGTAACTAATAATAATCCCTAGTAAACAATTATTACTTCAAGTAACTATTCTTAATAAAAATAATGGTTAAATCCTACTTAATGTATGTTTGTGTATCTTTGTTACGCCTCAAAGATATGTAGTTCAAAGTTAACTGACCTGAAAAAATGTAAGAGTTTTCAAATAAAATAACTAATGCATTATATTGTTTATTCATTAATATATCAACACTGAAAATTTCATTAAATTCGGTCAATTCCTTGATATTTAGTATTTTTTCTTTCGGCGGGGGGAAATACTATGGTGGAATTTATGTCCATTAAGTAGGATTTAACCAAAATAATTCGTAGTAATTTGATATCTAGTATTCCTATTAAATTTATTAATAAAGGTGATTCAGTCTTAATTTGTCTGTAACCAAAACTATGTCACTGCTTATGTCACATTACCCAAAATTGTCAATACATAGAATAAAGAACAAACTTGTATTATATACACTCAAAATTTGAGTATGCCAGCTTAGACAGTCCCTATTGTATATTCACTTATGTTAGGAAGTTTCTCTGAAGCCTCCTAATGTATGATAAGATGCAGCTTTAGCCTTAGTGGCTAAAACTACATTTATTCTTATACTAGGTTCACAACTATTTCTTGGAGTACTTCCTGTTTTAGGCCTCCTAGGAGATTGTTATTTTTTATTTTTTTTATTTTATTCTATTTCAATTTTATTTCAATCCCCACAAGTTTATATGTTTTGTTTGAATCTCTGAGATGAGAAATTATCATTCATTGATTGTTTCAACCACTGTACCTTCTAGCCTTCTGTTGTATACCCTTTCTTAAAGTCTTATCTCTGGTCGTATTTTCTTCTGGCCGGCTTTGGTTCTATCTTCTAACATCTTGACTTGGTCTGGTCTAGCGTCTCGGATCTCCTAAGGTCTGGTTTTCTATTGCTATGTTCCTGCTGGCTGGTCGTCCTGGATTCATTTCTTAGTCTTGTTACCAAGACATTCATCAACCACAAGAACATATTAATTATACAAACTTTTATTTCCTTAACTATACATTTCATGTAACTAAATATCTGACTAACACACCGTGCGTGAGTTCCAGTTTTAGGCAGGACCTAAAATGGTCGACTTCTCTGCCTGACGTCTAACTGAAAAACTGGGGACTCAAAAGGTCCCACGTGACTTCACGTATTTTGGCGGGCTTCTGTAATTTTCCATTGATGAAATGGTATGAAAAGGGTCATCCCCTCAGAATTACAGGGGACCGACAATAATCTTATGCAACCGCATAGATTATGTAACACTTCTTCAAATGTATGTGATATTTGGTAACATTCTATTTCAGATATTTATATTCACTCCACCCCCAGCATAAGCAGGATGTGACTTTAGGTCAATTTATTAAGCAGAGTTTAACAGGTTTGTATTCAGAGTTTTCATTCTCCTAGACTGGTTGCCATGCCAAGGTTAAAAAACCCATCTGCCCTACTTTTTACCCATAGCTGGAGAAAGAATAATTGGATACATACCAAGAATATAAGCGCTATGTGAAATGCAAATAGCCTCGTCCAGGATTTGAACACAAGTCACTGTGTCAATTTCTTAAGCCAATAACCATTACACCATGCCCCTCCACATTCTGGTTTAGATGTTTTAACAAATACTAAGTTATAAGGAAGAGATCAAGTGACTCAGCTTCTATACATTTATCAAATCCTTAATTTTCTTTCTAAATGATTTTTTATTCAAAACATTATATAAATTCCCTGAAGGTTTTTTCAATTTAGTCTTGATTAGAGATTTTACCTGAAAGACAGCAGTCTGGATGTTTGAACAAATGTTAATTGATAAGAAGACTATATATGTTAAGAAATGCAATAAAGTCTTTATCTTCAACTGATGCAATTTTAATAA
The DNA here is from genome assembly GCA_023376005.1 of Doryteuthis pealeii. Lineage (NCBI taxonomy): Eukaryota > Metazoa > Mollusca > Cephalopoda > Myopsida > Loliginidae > Doryteuthis > Doryteuthis pealeii. Next base: position 31,436,518 of record CM042153.1, read on the forward strand.
TGTCATTTTTGTAATATGAGGCAGGTGTATAATCATTCAGCAAAATAGAACCCCTTCTAATGATCAAAAACTAGAAAATACAACACTTTTTATCCACCAAATAATAAAACTTAAAAACCCTCTCTATTCACTAAATAATAGAAAATAGAGTTCTTTCTATTTCTCGGAATTTTTGAGATGAGGCTTGATAATTTGTATTATGCATATTATTCAGACTATTGTCCTCATCTTTATTGTTATCTACACAACGTTTCGGACGATATGCCCTCCGACCTTCTTCAGGTATTTCTTGTCAGACTCGGTAGCCTTCTCGAACTCGAACAATAAAGATGAGGACAAAAGACCAAATAATACAAATAATACAGGAGCTTTTCTATTCACCAAATAATAGAAAATAGAACCCTTTCTATTCAATAAATAATAGAAAATAGAACTCTTTCTATTCAATAAATAATAGAAAATAGAACCCTTTCTATTCAATAAATAATAGAAAATAGAACCCTTTCTAATTCAATAATAATAGAAAATAGAACCTTTCTATTCATAAATAATAGAAAATAGAACCCTTTCTATTCAATAAATAATAGAAAATAGAACCCTTTCTATTCAATAAATAATAGAAAATAGAACTTTTCTATTCAATAAATAATAGAAAATAGAACTCTTTCTATTCAATAAATAATAGAAAATAGAACCCTTTCTATTCAATAAATAATAGAAAATAGAATCTTTCTATTCAATAAATAATAGAAATAGAACTCTTTCTATTCAATAAAATAGAAAATAGAACCCTTTCTATTCAATAAATAATAGAAAATAGAACTCTTTCTATTCAATAAATAATAGAAAATAGAACCCCTTTCTATTCAATAAATAATAGAAAATAGAACCCTTTCTATCAATAAATAATAGAAAAATAGAACCCTTTCTATTCAATAAATAATAGAAATAGAAATTCAATAAATAATAGAAAATAGAACCCTTTCTATTCACCAAAATCTAGAAAATAAACCTTTCCTATTCACCAACTGGGTACTCACTATTCTAACGTAGTCTATAAATCTATCTATTTTAATTGTTAAATTTGTTTGTTGAGATGTATCAAACCAGTTTTTACTAAAGGGTTTTATTAAAACCATTGCCACAAAGACAAAGATGATAGCAACTTTAGTTGATACTTTTTCTTTGGTGTTTCTCATTCACATCCATTCCCCTGTCATAGCACTCCTGTCATAGCGACCCGACGGGGTTAAATTAATAGCGTCGATCCCAGAGGGCCATCCTCCAGGCAATACCTGCCCTTTGGGGGCAGGGCTGGGTTTATTGCCCAGCGCCTGAGGCGCCCCCCTTTAGGGGGGGAATGCCGATGGATCGACGCAATTTTTGTTCTCTCCCACCCATTAGCTTCGGCTTGTGGGTGGGCCCACGTTAAAACGGAGCCTTGTGCCCAGTCCATACAGGTGGGGTATGAGACAAATAAACCCTGTCATAGCACTCCTCCTAATATAGAAAATCTGGACAACAGGCGAAAGCAATCTTTATGCATCCAAAGTTTATTGTAATGGGTGCAAATATGTAATAAATTGAAGTGAATTTTGAAGTATATAAAATCTATGAAATTTTTACAAACGGCTGCCTACATGATTTTTCTCCCTTACAATCGTACGCACTATTGTCGTCTGCTATCGCTAACCTGGAAGAAAAAATATATTAATATCTGGGGCTTTCAAGTCATTTATTAATAATTATTAGTACACTCAGTCTTAATAGTAAAAAAACAAAAGAAATTAATTTGCGGTTTATCTAGAAGATAATAATAATAATAATAATTTTGACAGTGAAAACATGTTATATGTTACCAACGCACTTTTTGTAAAACACATGCTGATTGGTTGATAGCTGTTCACTTTGTGATGTGACGTAAGTTCTGATCAACGAATCGGAGGTTATCTTACAACTCGTACTCATACTCATATGAATGGTTTGTTTTAAAATGGCGTTTGCCCGGCAACAGCACCTATCCAAACACAACAGCCTTGGTCGTTACTCACCCCCACCCTAAAGCAGGTTTTTGTTGTGATACCGTTCAGGTATCTGGAAACTACCTCGTAATAATATCATGGAAGACAATGACGAGACTATGACGACTAAAATATCTGGAGTTGGTAATTTGCAGCAGGAAGATGGGACATTGACAGGGAACTCTATGTGAGTAACTAAATAGTCCTTTATTACCCTAAACTAAAACAGCTAAAAGCAATTGAATTGCGAGGAATAAATAGAAACTTAAAAAGGACCCCCGGTATCTATATTTTTATTTAAAATAACTTTGTCATTAATGAACGAAATGTGTTTATTATTGTTGGCTTTATCTGTTGAATATTTCCCGTTATTGACAACATTTTAATAACGCAGTTGTTGTGAAACGTAAAATTTAAAAAGTTAATTTTCATAAAAATGGAAAATTATGAGTTTTAGAATTTTGTTAGGCTAAGAAATTTAGTGAAACTCCAACTTTATAACCAAAACTATTTACAATGACTTAAACCGAACCTTGTTTGGACTTTATCCAACTAACAAGGGCCCTTTATTTCAAATATATTTGCTTTTTATTTGAAAGTAATTGCCGTCAACATATTTTTTAAGTGTCAAAGTTACGCTTGTTTTCTAACAATGTTTTGGAATTAACTGAATCCAGCATTAAAATGAGTTGATGGAAATTTTGACATAAATTTGTTATCAAAAAGGTCTATATTTATTTTTTTTTACTTTATTTTATTTATTTATTTAGTCTCAAAACAAAGTTAAAGGCCTTTCCCTTTACCGCATTGTTCCAGTATGTATTTTTATTTATTTTTTTTTTTTTAAATGTACTTTCTCTGAGAGAAAATAATGAATAAATAAATAGTAATAATCTGTTTATCCTCGACCTTTTTTTTTATACTTTTATTTAGCGACCGAATTTCTACCTCTTCTACCCTTTCAGTTAATCCTAAAATGACTAACCTTCTTGGTCACTTTAATAACAAGGTTAGAAAAAATTTTATCCATGCCTGCTTTCCCTTCAATCTCCTGACTTGTACCTTAATTAGTGTTTTTATTTTATTTTATTTATTTATTTTCTTACATACCTCTTTTCTCAAACTCTCCATGCTTTGAACAGGTGTGTGTTCATGTGGTTTGTATAATTTCTATGGACTTGCTAACTTTCTTCTCCCTGGTCATTTTAACTTTCTTCTCTCTGGTCAATTTTAATTTTGAAATAATATTGTTTAAATTTTCGTGCTTAACTTGCGTAACATGTCTTTAGAGAGGGGAGACTGGTATGTATGTAATTATATTTATTTTAGAATTTAGTTTTGTATATCTAGTTCTGGGTTTTTTTCGTCATGGACTTGAAACTAATTTTGTTGCATCGATACTTTTCAATACAACTTTTAAAAATATTGTTAATTTTGTTTTCACTAAATTAAATAATTTAACGTAAATATGGTGAAACGCTCGCACTTTGTCTTAAATTTAAGGGGGGGGGCGCATTTTAATGTTTTTGATAAGTTAGTAAAGTTAAACATCTGAAGTTTTACTTTATTCTCTGATAAAAATAAATATAAAAGGTTCATTTTAAAACTACTTTGTTCTCAATAGTGTGTTTAAATGTTTTAATTAAAAGCTTAATTAACTCTAAATGGATAATTTAAGGTTTACAAAAAATGTAGTCTTAATTAACAGTAACTTTTTTGTCCAAGTTAATAACGCTTGATTAACGTTAGTAAAAATACTCAGTAATTTACTTTCACTTTAGTTTTTTTTATATTTAAAATTTCTTTTAGTGATTGATTACCAATTAATTATTCTTACAGATGAGTGACATGTCTGTCGTTACCTGTTTATTTTTAGTAGCATTGTGTTACATTCTCATTTTCTCTGTCTCTCTCTCGATGAGCACCCTTTTGTCTCCACGCTCACTTGCTTTCTCTTTTTTTTTTTTAATCTTGCGGAAAGAAATCTCATTTCACTTAACTTGAGCATCTAAATTTACGGAAACATCTGTTTTTTTTGTTGGTTTTTTTTTTTTTTTTTTTTTTTTTTAAGGAGAAATAATGCCAAAAGAGGGGGGGTTAGACGACGGGAACTGGTAGATCTAAATTGGTTAAAACAGTACATTATAATATCCTTAAATCGATTAAAAGTTTAAATTGAATTTTTACGCTTGGTTAATGTTCCCACAGCTTCCTTTTGTGGGGAGAGGGGGGCACATATTTACAACTATAACTTCCAATACAGTATATATAAAACTGGATACTTAAAAAAAAAAAAAATAGATAAAAACAATACTTATGGTCACTGTTTGTTGCTTAATGAATTTTGTCTTGAAACTAAGATCACAAAAATAACTATCAATAATAATAATTACCTTGAAATAAGGAATCTTCTAATCTTATTTAATCGTTATGGTACGGGAGGGATTATCTGTTAATCTATTCAAGGTGAGATTAAATTTGCTCTACTGTAGAACAGTTTTCACTATTACTTGCTGTAGTAAGCACATGTTTTTTCTACCTTTTTATATATATTATATACTATATAGCACCGTTGTCCACAATAATACGATCAGTTAAAAAATCCAGGTCTGCATATGTTACAAAAAAATTATCCGGAGTATAAAAACAATTTCTCCTGTCAGTTTTAAAGTTTAGTGTGTGTGGCTTGAAATGTATATTTCATCATAGATAGCAAGCTAGTCTCACACTGAATAGGGAGTTATTCGCTGGATGTCCCATACTTGTAAACTTGTCATATCCCCGTGTGGGGCGAACGGGTTGGGTAATACCAATCTTCTTAATTTACATTTAAGACTCTATTGAAGAAACTAAAATTTTCAGTTTAAAACTTCACTGCTGTCATTTTTTTAGTGATTGAAGAAAATTTTTTCTCTCCTCCAGCTCTTCAAATCTGGCTATGGTTTTTTCTAAATTACCTGAACTGTTAGCTCAAGACTAAACATCAACTTGACTCCGCATCAACATCTTCCAATCATCAACATGGCTACTGCTGCAGCTGCTGCTGTTTCTACAGAGCATTACATCTCCCTGTATCAAGATTTGGTGTTCCCATCTTACCTCCTGTTGTAAGTAAACTTTTATTTTTTTAAGTTTTTTATTTATTTATTTATTCTCTCTCAACTAACCGAAGTCGTAATTGTTTGAGAAAGGGGTGCGCTGAAGCATCTTAGTGTCCTGGGTATGACGTCAAACAGCATCTATGGTGAAGTTCCAATTCTGGAACTCTGAGGAATGTGGAGTACCCCTTTATCGCCATTACTCCCATGTCCATCCTGACCTGGAGTAGTAATACCTGTTACGGTTCCATCTATAGGTTAAATAGATCAAACAATGTGTATTGAAAAAGTTTTTAAAAAAATTGAGTTTGAAAAAAAGATGAATACCCAACAAGAATGAAATAAAACAAAAAGCATCTTCGGCATAAAATAACCAACAAGGGTTGACATACCGTAAAATCCAACCAGCCAACCAACCAGCCAACTACTTCTTCACCATGTCTAATCATCCAGAAAAGTAAAATTGTCACCCACCCACTTCAATTTTCTGAATTTTTTCTAAATGGACTATGCTAACATTAGACAATCCTCAAAATTTGAGCTTCCAATTCCAAAAATTTGTGGAGTTATGTCGATTTTTAGCTCTCCAAATTTGGTTGGGTCCACGAAAAATGCAGTAGTCTATTTTTGTCTGTAAAATGAGTTCTATAGCTTCCCTACTACTAAAAATTGTGTTAACAAAAGCATTTTTGCCCAGGGAATCCCAAAATGCTATCTATCTATCTATCTATCTATCTTAGTCTCTTCATATCTATCTCAGTCTGTTCATATCTAGTATCATGTATCTAGTATGTTTTTTATCTTAAGTCAACCAATTTTAATTTTATGATGATTTCTTTATTTTTTCATAGCAAGATCAATATCCCAATATGGCACTGCTTCCACAACAAAAAATTTTTTCTATTCTTATTTCACATATATTGAAAATTATTTGTACCAAAAAGATACTTTGATTTTTGCTCAGAACCAATTTTGAAATTGGAAGCTCAAATTTTGGGGGTTGTCTAACTTTATCAGAATCCACACTTGGACAAAATTTCAGAAAAATTGAAGTGGGGGTGACGTGGCCCGGATGATTTGACATGGAATTACCCTACTATCATCTGAACCTCATCTGCTAAGAACCAATTGAAATAAACAAGATTGATAAAAATGGACTAGATTTTGAAATCATCACCACAAATTAGTTGAAAACACATCAAAAACTTATGGGTCAATTTTATTGTTGGTTTATGTTATCATTCTGAGACTTATTCAAACTATTGATCTCATTTTGTTAACATAAATTTTTAGCTGAATATTCAAGTTTATAGTTTCATAGAGGTGATTGATTAGAACAGCATATCAATATGTCTAGGGTCATTTTATGCCTTGGGATTTGTATACACGTCACAAAAAAATGATGAGATATAAATAAAAATGGACTGGATTTCGAAATTATTGCCATAAAATTAGTTGAAAACACATTGAAACATTCATGGTCAATTTTATTTTTAGTTTGTGTTATATTGATATTGATAAAAATGGACTAGATTTTTGAAGTTATTGACACAAAATTAGTTGAAAACACACAAAATATTTTGAAACATTTATGGGTCATTTTATTTTTAGTTTGTGTTATCATTGATGTTGATAAAAATGGACTAGATTTTTGAAGTTATTGACACAAATTAGTTGAAAACAACACAAAATTAGTTAAAAACATATAAAAACATTTATGGTCATTTTATTTTTTGTTTGTGTTGTCATTGATTTTGATAAAAATGGAATAGATTTTTGAAATTATTTGACACAAAATTAGTTGAAAACACACAAAATTAGTTGAAAACATATAAAAACATTCATGGGTCAATTTTTATTTGGTTTGTGTTATCATTGATATTGATAAAAATAGACTAGATTTTAAAGTTATTGACACAAAATTAGTTGAAAACACACAAAATTAGCTGAAAACATATAAAAACATTATGGGTCATTTTTATTTTTAGTTTGTGTTATTTATTGATATGGATAAAAATGGACTAGTTTTTGAAGTTATTGACACAAAATTAGTTGAAAACACACAAAATTAGTTGAAAACATATAAAAACATTTATGGGTCATTTTATTTTTAGTTTGTGTTATCATTGATATTGATAAAAATGGACTAGGTTTTTGAAGTTATTGACACAAAATTAGTTGAAAACACACAAAATTAGTTGAAAACATATAAAAACATTTATGGGTCAATTTTATTTTTAGTTGTGTTATCATTGATATTGATAAAAATGGACTAGGTTTTTGAAGTTATTGACACAAAATTAGTTGAAAACACACAAAATTAGTTGAAAACATATAAAACATTTATGGGTCAATTTTATTTTTAGTTTGTGTTATCATTGATATTGATAAAAATGGACTAGGTTTTTGAAGTTATTGACACAAAATTAGTTGAAAACACACAAAATTAGTTGAAAACATATAAAAACATTCATGGGTCAATTTTATTTTTAGTTTGTGTTATCATTAATATTGATAAAAATAGACTAGATTTTTGAAGTTATTGACACAAATTAGTTGAAAACACACAAAATTAGCTGAAAACATATAAAAACATTTATGGATCATTTTTATTTTTAGTTTGTGTTATCATTAATATTGATAAAAATAGACAGATTTTTGAAGTTATTGACACAAAATTAGTTGAAAAACACACAAATTAGCTGAAAACATATTAAAAACATTCATGGGTCATTTTTTAGTTGTGTTATCATTAATATTGATAAAAATGGACTAGATTTTTGAAGTTATTGACACAAAATTAGTTGAAAACACACAAAATTAGTTGAAAACATATAAAAACATTTATGGGTCATTTTTATTTTTAGTTTGTGCTATCATTAATATTGATAAAAATGGACTAGATTTTAAAGTTATTGACACAAAATTATGTTGAAAACACACAAAATTAGCTGAAAACATATAAAAACATTTATGGGTCATTTTTATTTTTAGTTTGTGTTATCATTGATATGGATAAAAATGGACTAGGTTTTTTGAAGTTATTGACACAAAATTAGTTGAAAACACACAAAATTAGCTGAAAACATATAAAAACATTCATGGGTCAATTTTATTTTTAGTTTGTGTTATCATTGATATTGATAAAAATGGACTAGATTTTAAAGTTATTGACACAAAATTAGTTGAAAACACAAAAATTAGCTGAAATATAAAAACATTCATGGGTCAATTTTATTTTTGGGTTGTGTTATCATTGATATTGATAAAAATGGACTAGATTTTAAAGTTATTGACACAAAATTAGTTGAAACACACAAAATTAGCTGAAAACATATAAAAACATTCATGGGTCAATTTTATTTTTAGTTTGTGTTATCATTGATATGGATAAAAATGGACTAGGTTTTTGAAGTTATTGGCACAAAATTAGTTGAAAACACACAAAATTAGTTGAAAACATATAAAAACATTTATGGGTCATTTTTATTTTTTGTTTGTGCTATCATTAATATTGTAAAAATGGACTAGATTTTAAAGTTATTGACACAAAATTAGTTGAAAACACACAAAATTAGTTGAAAACATATAAAACATTTATGGGTCATTTTTATTTTTAGTTTTGTGCTATCATTAATATTGATAAAAATGGACTAGATTTTAAAGTTATTGACACAAAATTAGTTGAAAACACACAAATTAGTTGGAAAACATATAAAAACATTTATGGGTCATTTTTATTTTTTATTTGTGTTATCATTGATTGGATAAAAAATGGACTAGGTTTTTGAGTTATTGAACACAAATTAGTTGAAAACACACAAAATTAGCTGAAAACATATAAAACATTCATGGGTCAATTTTATTTTTAGTTTGTGTTATCATGATATGGATAAAAATGGACTAGGTTTTTGAAGTTATTGACACAAAATTAGTTGAAAACACACAAAATTAGTTGAAAACATATCAAAACATTCATGGGTCAATTTTATTTTTGGTTTGTGTTATCATTGATATTGATAAAAATGGACTAGATTTTAAAGTTATTGACACAAAATTAGTTGAAAACACACAAAATTAGCTGAAAACATATAAAACATTCAGTGTCAATTTTATTTTGGGTTGTGTTATCATTGATATTGATAAAAATGGACTAGATTTTAAAGTTATTGACACAAAATTAGTTGAAAACACACAAATTAGCTGAAAACATATAAAAACATTCATGGGTCATTTTTATTTGTGTTATCATTAATATTGATAAAAATGGACTAGATTTTTGAAGTTATGACACAAAATTAGTTGAAAACACACAAAATTAGTTGAAAACATATAAAAACATTTATGGGTCATTTTTATTTTAGTTTGTGTTATCATATTATTGATAAAATTGACTAGATTATTGAAGTTATTGACACAAATTAGTTGAAAACACACAAAATTAGCTGAAAACATATAAAAACATTTATGGATCATTTTTATTTTTAGTTGTGTTATCATTAATATTTGATAAAATAGACTAGATCTTTGAAGTTATTGACACAAAATTAGTTGAACACACAAAATTAGTTGAAAACATATCAAAACATTCATGGGTCAATTTTATTTTTAGTTTGTGTTATCATTGTTATGGATTAAATGGACTAGGTTTTTGAAGTTATTGACACAAATTAGTTGAAAACACACAAAATTAGTTGAAACATATCAAAACATTCATGGGTCAATTTTATTTTTAGTTTGTGTTATCATTGATATGGATAAAATGGACTAGTTTTTTGAAGTATTGACACAAAATAGTTGAAAACACACAAAATTAGTTGAAAACATATCAAAACATTCATGGTCAATTTATTTTTAGTTTGTGTTATCATTAATATTGATAAAAATAGACTAGATTTTAAAGTTATTGACACAAATTAGTTGAAAACACACAAAATTAGTTGAAAACATATAAAAACATTCATGGGTCATTTTTAGTTTGTGTTTCATTGATATGGATAAAAATGGACTAGGTTTTTGAAGTTATTGACACAAAAAATAGTGAAAACACACAAAATTAGTTGAAACATATAAAAAACATTCATGGGTCAATTTTATTTTTAGTTTGTGTTCTCAATTGATAAAAATAGACTAGATTTTAAAGTTATTGACACAAAATTAGTTGAAAACAACACAAATTAGTTGAAACATATAAAAACATTCATGGGTCATTTTTAGTTGTGTTATCATTGATATTGATAAAAATGGACTAGATTTTGAAGTTATTGGCACAAATTAGTTGAAAACACACAAATTAGTTGAAAACATATAAAAACATTCATGGGTCATTTTTAGTTTGTGTTATCTCATTGATATTGATAAAAATGGACTAGATTTTTTGAAGTTATTGACACAAAATTAGTTGAAAACACACAAAATTAGTTGAAAACATATAAAAACATTCATGGGTCATTTTTAGTTTGTGTTATCATTGATATTGATAAAAATGGACTAGATTTTTGAAGTTATTGGCACAAAATTAGTTGAAAACACACAAAATTAGTTGAAAACATATAAAAACATTCATGGGTCAATTTTATTTTAGTTTGTGTTATCATTAATATTGATAAAAATAGACTAGATTTTAAAGTTATTGACACAAATTAGTTTGAAAACACACAAAATTAGTTGAAACATATAAAAACATTCATGGGTATTTTTATTTTTTGTTATCATTGATATTGATAAAAATGGACTAGATTATTGAAGTTATTGACACAAAAATTAGTTGAAAACACACAAAATTAGCTGAAAACATATAAAAACATTCATGGGTCATTTTTTATTTTAGTTTTGTTGTTATCATTAATATTGATAAAAATAGACTAGATTTTTGAAGTTATGACACAAAATTAGTTTGAAAACACACAAAATTAGTGAAAACATATAAAAACATTCATGGGTCATTTTTATTTTTAGTTTTGTGTATCATTAATATTTGATAAAAATAGACTAGATTTTAAAGTTATTGACACAAAATTAGTTGAAAACACATAAAAACATTCATGGGTCAATTTTATTTGTTGGTTTGTCTTATAAATTTCCAAGACTTATTCAAACTATTTATCTCATTTTCTTAACATAGATTCCTAACTGGACATCCATGTGAGATTAAAACGCTTGACACACATCGTGTATTAGGTTGTGTAAAAAAAATAAGCTCAGCTCCAGGCAGCACCAACCCCTCATCTAAATGAGTACAGGCTAGGTTTATTGTCCAGTGCCTATGCACCCCAAAAGAGAAATACCAATAGAGCTGAGCTATATGTGGCACATTCCACTTACTGTGGGGAGGTTGGATAATACCCAACAGAATTAAAACTAAGGATAACTACATTGTGGTTCATCAATCAAACTGTTGCAATCCTTTCACTTGTCACTCGGCTAAATCTGGCCACATATATTAATTAAATTCACTAACTAACTTCCATATCCCATCACGTTGATATTTATTTCTATCAGATAGATAGATAGATAGATAGATAGATAGATATGAACAAACTAAGATAGATAGATAGATAGATAGATAGATAGATATAAACAGACTGAGATAGATAGATAGATAGATAGATACATACATACATACATACATAGATACATATTATACATAGATAGATAGATAGATATGAACAGACTGAGATTAGATATAAAAGAGATTAAGATAGATAGATAGATAGATAGATAGATAGATAGATATAAACAGACTGAGATAGATAGATAGACAGATAGATATGAACAGACTGAGATAGATATGAACAATCTGGGATAGATAGATAGGATAGATAGATAGATAGATATTAACAAACTGAGATAGATGATAGATAGATAGATTATAACAAACTGAGATAGATAGATAGATAGATAGATAGATATTAACAAACTGAGATAGATAGATTAGATAGATAGATAGATAATGAAACAGACTGAGATAGATAGATAGATAGATAGATAGATAGATATTACAAACTGATATATATAGATAATGAACAGACTAAGATAAATAATAAACAGACTGAGATAGATATAGATAGATAGATAAATAGATATGAACAGACTGAGATAGTATATGAATTTATATTTATTTATAATTTCTACTGACATGACCGACTTTGTATAAGAGATTTTGGAATTAGAAAATTAGAAGACAGTAATTCATTGATTTTAATTAAGTATTTATAATACACAGCTGACAAGTTATATTTTATATTTATTCTCTTTATACTTTTTATATATTACTTCTGTTTATTATCTAAAAGTTTGTTTGCTCTTTATATACATGCACATGTTGTGGAAAGACTAAAAAAGTCATGTATCTGTAATTGAAATACATGCTTGTTAGGTTGATAGATTTTAATGGTATGTCAACACATCTAGGGTTATTTTATGCCAAGTGGTTAGGGAATTGCATTCATTGTACATTTATATTTACATTCTTTTTATGTAATTATTTCTGAAGACTGTTGTTGTCATATGTAGTTGTTTCTTAAAAGTTTTTTTGCACATAGTTATATGATATCAAGTATTCTATTTATAGAAATAATTTGCACACAGTTGTATGGTTTCAAGTATTCCTATCTAATACTATAAATTATACGGCTTCAAGTAATTATTTCCATTTAATAATACTAATTTGTTTTGAACACATTTACGGTTTCAAAGTAACTAATAATAATCCCTAGTAAACAATTATTACTTCAAGTAACTATTCTTTAATAAAAATAATGGTTAAATCCTACTTAATGGACATTAATTCCACTATCGTATGTCACCCTGCCGAAAGAAAAAAATACTAAAAATCAAGGAAGTAACGATTTTAATGAAATTTTCAGTGTTGATACATTAATGAATAAAAGATATAATGCACCAGTTATTTTATTTAAAAACTTTTACATTTTTCAGGTCAATTAACTTTGAACCACATATGATTGTGAATCTTTTGTTACGCCTTCAAAGATATGTAGTTCAAAGTTAACTGACCTGAAAAAATGTAAGAGTTTTCAAATAAAATTAACTAATGCATTATATTGTTGATTCATTAATATATCAACACTGAAAATTTCATTAAATTCGGTCAATTCCTTGATTTTTAGTATTTTTTCTTTCGGCGGGGGGACAACTATGGTGGAATTTATGTCCATTAAGTAGGATTTAACCAAAATAATTCGTAGTAATTTGATATCTAGTATTCCTATTAAATTTATTAATAAAGGTGATTCAGTCTTAATTTGTCTGTAACCAAAACTTATGTCACTGCTTATGTCACATTACCCAAAATGTCAATACATAGAATAAAGAACAAACTTGTATTATATACACTCAAATTTGAGTATGCCAGCTATAGACAGTCCCTATTGTATATTCACCTATGTTAGGAAGTTTCTTGAAGCCTCCTAAGTATGATAAGATGCAGCTTTAGCGCTTAGTGCTAAAACTACATTTATTTCTTATACTAGGTTTCACAACTATTTCTTGGAGTACTTCCTGTTTTAGGCCTCCTAGGAGATTGTTATTTTTATTATTTTTATTTTATTCTATTTCAATTTTATTTCAATCCCCACAGTTTATATGTTTTGTTTGAATTCTGAGATGAGAAATTATCATTCAATTGATTGTCAACCACTGTACCTTCTAGCCTTCTGTTGTATACCCTTTCTTAAAGTCTTATCTCTGGTTGTATTTTCTTCTGGCCGGCTTTGGTTTATCTTCTAACATTCTTGACTTGGTTGGTCTAGCGTCTCGATCTCTCTAAGGTCTGGTTTTCTATTGCTATGTTCCTGCTGGTTGGTGTCCTGGATTCCATTTTCTTAGTCTTGTTTACCAGACATTCATCAACCACAACATATTAATTATACAAACTTTTATTTCCTTAACTATACATTTCATGTAACTAAATATCTGACTAACACACCGTGCGTGAGTTCCAGTTTAGGCAGGACCTAAAATGGTTGACTTCCTTGCCTGACGTCTAACTGAAAAACTGGGGACTTAAAAGGTCCCACGTGACTTCACGTATTTTGCGGGCTTCTGTAATTTTCCATGATGAAATGGTATGAAAAGGGTCATCCCCTCAGAATTTACAGACGACATATCATTATGGCAACTGCATAAGTATGTAACACTTCTTCAAATGTATGTGATATTGTGGTAACATTCTATTTCAGATAATTTTATTCACTCCACCCCCAGGCATAAGCAGATGTGACTTAGGTCAATTTATTTAAGCAGAGTTTAACAGGTTTAATTCAGAGTTTCATTCTCCTAGACATGGTTGCCATGCCACAGGTTAAAAGACCCAATTTGCCCTACTTTTTAACCCATAGCTGGAGAAAGAATAATTGGAATACATTACAAGAAATATAAGCGCTATGTGAAAATGCAATAGCCTTCGTCCAGGATTTGACCACAAGTCGCTGTGTCAAATTTCCTAAGCCAATAAACCATTACACCAGCCCCTCCACACTTTCCTGTTAGATATTTGAAACAAATACTAAGTATAAAGGCAAGAGAATCAAGTGACTGCAGCTTTATACATTTATCAAATCCTTAACTTTCTTTCTAAATGATTTTTTATTCAAAACATATATCAAATTCGCCTGAATGCGTTTTTTCAATTTAGTTCTCTTGATTAGAGATTTTACCTGAAAGGAACAGGCAAAGTCTGGGATGTTCTGAACAAATGTTAATTGATAAGAAGACTATATATTTAAGAATGCAATAAAGTCTTCTATCTTCAACTGATGGCAATTTTTAATAATTCTTTTTGTAATATGAGGCAGGGTGTTTGTTAATCATCTCAGCAAAATTAGAAGCCCTTCTATGATTCAAAAAACTTAGGAAAAATACAACCCTTTGTATCCACCCAAATAATAAAACTTAAAAACCCTCTCTATTTCACTTAAATATATAGAAAATAGG
This sequence comes from Doryteuthis pealeii, assembly GCA_023376005.1. NCBI lineage: Eukaryota > Metazoa > Mollusca > Cephalopoda > Myopsida > Loliginidae > Doryteuthis > Doryteuthis pealeii. The sequence goes on from CM042153.1 coordinate 31,451,591, forward strand.
TTCTTTCTATTTCTCGGAATTTGAGATTGAGGCTTCGATAATTGTATTATGCATATTTATTCAGGACTATTGTCCTCTCTTTATTGTTATCTTACACAACGTTTCGATGATAATGCCCTCCGACCTTCTTCAGGTATTTTCTTGTCAGACTTGTTATGCCTTCTCAAACTCGAAACAATAAGATGAGGACAAAAGACCAATAATACAAAATAATAAAGGAGCTTTTCTCATTCACCAAAATACATAGAAAAATAGGACCCTTTCTATTCAATAAATAAATAGAAAATAGAAACTCTTCTATTCAATAAATAATTAGAAAATTAGAATCCTTTCTGATCAATAAATAATAGAAAATAGAACTCTTTCTATTCAATAAATTAATAAGAAAATAGAACCTTTCTATTCAAAATTACATAGAACATAGAAACTCTTGTTATTCTACTGGAAGTATTAGAAAATAGAACCCTTGCTATTCAATAAATAATAGAAAATAGAACTCTTTCATTCAATAAATAATAGAAAATTAGACCCTTTCTATTCAATAAATATAGAAGATAAGAACCCTTTCTATTCAATAATAATAGAAATAGAAACTCTTTCTATTCATAAATAATTAGAAAGATAGAAACCCTTCTATTCAATAAATAATAGAAAATAGAACTCTTTCTATATTCAATTAAATAATGAAAATAGAACCCTTTCTATCATAAATCAATAGGAAAATAGACGCCTTCTATTCAATAAAGAATAAGAAAATAGAACTCTTTCTATCAATAAATAACTAGAAAATAGAACCCTTTCTTTCAATAAATAATAAAAATAGAACTCTTTTCATTATCAATAAATATAGAAAATAGAACCCATTTCTATTCATAATAAATAGAAAATAGAACCCTTTCTTATTCAATAATAATAGAAAATAGAACCCTTCTTATTCAATAATTAACATAGAAAAATAGAACCCTTTCATATCAATAAATAATAGAAATAGAACCACTTTCTAAATTCAATAAATAATAGAAAATAGAACTCTTTCTATTCACAAATAATAGAAAAAATAGGACCCTTTCTATTCAATAAATAATAGAAAATAGAACTCTTATCTATTCAATATAATAATAGAAATAGAACCCTTCTTTATTCAATAAATAATAGAAATAAGAACCTTTCTATTCAAAAAATTAGAAAATAGAACCCTTTCATATTCAATAAATAATAGAAAACTAGAACCCTTCTATTCAATAAATAATAGAAAATAGACTCTTTCTATTACCAAATAAATAGAAAAATAGGACCTTCTATTCAATTAAATAATCAGAACAAGAACTTCTTATCTATTCAATAAATAATTTAGAAAATAGAACCCTTTCTATTCCAATAAATAATAGAAAATAGAACTTCTATTCAATAAATTAATAGAAAATAGAACTCTTTCTATTCAATAAATTAATTAGAAAATAGAAACCCTTTCTATTTCAATAAATAATAGAAATAGAACTCTTCTATTCAATAAATAATAGAAAATAGACGCTTTCTAATTTCAAAAATATAGAAACATAGAACCCTTTCTATTCAATAAAAATAGAAATAGAACTCTTCTATTCAATTAAATAATAGGAAAAATAAGAACCCTTTCTATTCATAAATATATAAAATAGAACTCTTTTATTCAATAAATAATAAAAATTAGAACCCTTTCTATTCAAAAATAATTAGAAATTGGAACCTTTCTATTCAATTAAATAATAGAAAATAGAACTCTTTCTATTTCAATAAAAATAGAAAATTAGAACCCTTTCTATTCAATAAAGTATAGAAAATAGACCCTTTCTATTTAATAAATAATAGAAAATAAATCTTTCTATATCAATAAATAATAGAAAAATAGAACCTTTTCTATTCAAATAAATAATAGAGAAGAAGAAACCCTTTCTATTCAATAAATAAATAGAAAAAGACTCTTTCTATTCAATAATAATAGAAAATAGAACCCTTTCTATTCAATAAATAATAGAAAATGAACTCCTTCTATTCACTAAATAAAGAAAAAATAGAAACCCTTCATTCATAAATAATAGAAAATAGAACCTTTCTATTCAATAAATAAGTAGGAAAATAGAATCTTTCTAATTTCAATAAATAAAGAATAAACCCTTTCTATTCAAATAAATAATAGAAAATAATACCTTTTCTATCAATAAATAATAGAAAATAGAACCCTTTCTATATTCAATATAAATAATTAGAAAATAGAACCCTTTCTATTCATATAAATAATTAGAAAACTAGAACCCTTTCTATTCAATAAAAATAGAAAATAGAACCTTTCTATTTCAATAATATAGAAAATAGAACCCTTTCTATCTCAATAAATATAGAAAATAAGAACTCTTTATTCAATAAATAATGAAAATTAGAACCCTTTCTATTCAATAAATTCATGAAAATAGGAACCCCTTTTCTATTCAATAAAATAGAAATAGAACCCTTTCTATTCAAAAATAAAGGAAAATAGACCCTTTTATTCAATAATATAATAGAAAATAAGAACCTTTCTTATTCAATAATAATAAGAAATAAACCCTTTCTATTCAATAAATAATAGAAAATAGAACCCTTTCTTATTCAATAAATAATAGACAATTAAACACCTTTCATTCACCAATAATAGGAAAATAAACCCTTTCTATTCAATTTAAATAATAGGAAAATAGAACCCTTTCTATTCAATAAATAATAGAAAATAGAACCCTTTCTGATTCACCAAAATCTAGAAAATAAACCTTTCTCATTCACCCAAACTGGGTCTCACTATTCTAACGATAGTCTTATAAATCTATCCTATTTTATTGTTAAAGTTTTGAGATGTATCAAAACCATGTTTTACTAAGTGTTTTATTAAAACCATTGGTGCCACAAGACAATAGATGTGTAGCAACTAGTTTGATTACTTTTTCTTTGAGCTTGTTTCTCATTCACATACCATTCCCCTGTCATAGCACCTCCTGTCATTAGCGACCCGACGGGGTTAAATTAATTTAGCGTCGATCCCAGAGGGCCATCCCTCCAGGCAATACCTGCCCCTTTTGGGGGCAGGGCTGGGTTTATTGCCCAGCGCCTGAGGCGCCCCCCTTTAGGGGGATGCCGATGGGATCGACCCAAATTTTTGTTCTCTGCCCACCATTAGCTTCGGCTGTGGGTGGGCCCAGCGTTAAAACGGAAGCCTTGTGCCCAGTTCCATACAGTGGGGTATGAGACAATAAACCTGTCATTAGCACTCCTCCTAATATAGAACATCTGGAACAAACAGTGCGAAAGCAATCTTTATGCATCCAAAGTTTAATGTAAAGCGTGCAAATAGTGTAATAAATTGAAGTGAATTTTGATAAGTATATAAAAATCTATGAAATTTTTACAACGGCTGCTACATTATTTTCTCCCTTACAATCGTACCACTAATTGCGTCTGCTATCGCTACCTTGGGAAAAAAATATATTAACTATTGGGCTTTCAAGTCATTTATAATAATTCATTAGTCCTCAGTCTTAATAGTAAAAAACAAAGAAACTAATTTGCGGTTTATCTAGAAATAATAATAATTAATAATAATTTTTGAAGTGAAACTGTTATATGTTTACCAACGCACTTTTTGTAAAAACACATGCTGATTGGTTGATAAGCTGTCACTTTGTGATGTGACGTTAAGTACTGATCACGAATCGGAGGTTATCTTACAACTCGTACTCATCTCATATGAATGGTTGTTTTAAAATGGCGTTTCCCGGAACAGCGCCTACTCCACACAACAGCCTTGGTGTTAACTCACCCCCACCCTAAAGCAGGTATTTTGTTGTGATACCGTCAGGTATCTGAAACTACCTCGTAATAAATTTATCAGGAAGACGATTGACGAGACATATGACGCTTAAAATATCTGAGTTGGATAAGGGTTTGCAAGCAGGAGATGGACAATTTAACAGGGACTCTATGTGAGTAACTAATAGTCCTTTATTACCAAACTAAAACAGCCTAAAAGCATTGAATTGCGAAGGAATAAATTGAAACTTAAAATGCACCCCCGGTATCTATATTTTATTTAAAATAACTTTAGTCCATTACATGACACGAAATGTGTTTATTATTGTTGGCTTTATCTGTGAAATATTTTCCCGTTATTTGACAACATTTTAAAACGCCATTGTTTGTGAAAACGTAAAATTTAAAAAAGTTAATTTTTCATAAAATGGAAATTATGAGTTTTTAGAATTTTGTTAGGCTAAGAAATTTAGTGTGAAACTCCAACTTTTATAACCAAAACTATTACAATGACTTAAACCGAAACCTTTGTTTTGGACTTTATCCAACTAATAAGGGCCCTTATTCAAATATATTTGCTTTTTATTTGAATAGTAAGTGCCGTGAACTATTTTTAAAGTGTTCAAGTTACGCTTGTTTTCAACAATGTTTTGGAATTAACTGAATCAGCATTAAAATGACGTTGATCGGTCAAGTGGATATAGTGATCATTTTGAATTGAAAAGAAATTGAATATCCAACAAGAACAAATAAGACAAACTGTCTTTGGCATAAAATAACCCACCAAGGGTTGACATGCCCTAAAATCCAACCAACCAAACTCTTGTATATTGATCACACAAGTAACTATGTTGAGTATTCTATTCTTATTTTCACTTGTAGTCAGGATTGAACCTGCACCCTCCAGATGATTGTCACTTAGAACTGTATTAACTCAAACATTATATCAGTTGTGCTATGTGTCCGATTATGACATGAAAACTCTCGAGTTCATCAAGAAGGTTCTCAATTTCAACAAGAAACACCTAAAGAAGGCCAGAAGGCGCATCGTCCGAAACATTGTGTATTTACCAATAAGGATGAGGACAACAGTCAGAAAAATCTAAATAATACAAATTATCAAGTCTAATCTCAAAAATTCAGACAAATGACATTTATCCTTGTTTTTCTAGAATTAAATATTAATTGAATTTTTAACTGTTAATTACATTTGTATTCTTGTATCATTCACCAAAATACTTTAGAATACACCAACTGCACCACTGCAGAGGGGTAAGATCCCTCCCCCATGGAGCCACCTGTTGGCTGTGGATGACGACCCGTGATGCTTATGGACAGATTCCTGGTGGTTAAGCAGTCCATGATATGCAACACTCCACTTTGGCCCTTACTTAGGCTCGACAGGCGGTCAGCGAGCTCTCCTCTGATTAATTAGCTGGTCACGTCAAGCCCTAGCACCTATATGATTGCCCCAACACTATTGCCCTTACAGCATACATCCAACCATTCCTGGTGGTTAAGCAGTCCATGATATGCAACACTCCACTTTGGCCCTTACTTAGGTTCGACAGGCGGTCAGCGAGCTCCCCTCTGATTAATTAGCTGGTCACGTCAAGCCCTAGCACCTATATGATTGCCCAACACTATTGCCCTTACAGCATACATCCAACCATTCCTGGTGGTTAAGCAGTCCATGATATGCAACACTCCACTTTGGCCCTTACTTAGGCTCGACAGGCGGTCAGCGAGCTCCCCTCTGATTAATTAGCTGGTCACGTCAAGCCCTAGCACCTATATGATTGCCCAACACTATTGCCCTTACAGCATACATCCAACCATTCCTGGTGGTTAAGCAGTCCATGATATGCAACACTCCACTTTGGCCCTTACTTAGGCTCGACAGGCGGTCAGCGAGCTCTCCTCTGATTAATTAGCTGGTCACGTCAAGCCCTAGCACCTATATGATTGCCCCAACACTATTGCCCTTACAGCATACATCCAACCATTCCTGGTGGTTAAGCAGTCCATGATATGCAACACTCCACTTTGGCCCTTACTTAGGCTCGACAGGCGGTCAGCGAGCTCCCCTCTGATTAATTAGCTGGTCACGTCAAGCCCTAGCACCTATATGATTGCCCCAACACTATTGCCCTTACAGCATACATCCAACCATTCCTGGTGGTTAAGCAGTCCATGATATGCAACACTCCACTTTGGCCCTTACTTAGGCTCGACAGGCGGTCAGCGAGCTCTCCTCTGATTAATTAGCTGGTCATGTCAAGCCCTAGCACCTATATGATTGCCCCAACACTATTGCCCTTACAGCATACATCCAACCATTCCTGGTGGTTAAGCAGTCCATGATATGCAACACTCCACTTTGGCCCTTACTTAGGCTCGACAGGCGGTCAGCGAGCTCCCCTCTGATTAATTAGCTGGTCACGTCAAGCCCTAGCACCTATATGATTGCCCCACTATTGCCCTTACAGCATACATCCAACCATTCCTGGTGGTTAAGCAGTCCATGATATGCAACACTCCACTTTGGCCCTTACTTAGGCTCGACAGGCGGTCAGCGAGCTCCCCTCTGATTAATTAGCTGGTCACGTCAAGCCCTAGCACCTATATGATTGCCCCAACACTATTGCCCTTACAGCATACATCCAACCATTCCTGGTGGTTAAGCAGTCCATGATATGCAACACTCCACTTTGGCCCTTACTTAGGCTCGACAGGCGGTCAGCAAGCTCCCCTCTGATTAATTAGCTGGTCACGTCAAGCCCTAGCACCTATATGATTGCCCCAACACTATTGCCCTTACAGCATACATCCAACCATTCCTGGTGGTTAAGCAGTCCATGATATGCAACACTCCACTTTGGCCCTTACTTAGGCTCGACAGGCGGTCAGCGAGCTCTCCTCTGATTAATTAGCTGGTCACGTCAAGCCCTAGCACCTATATGATTGCCCCAACACTATTGCCCTTACAGCATACATCCAACCATTCCTGGTGGTTAAGCAGTCCATGATATGCAACACTCCACTTAGGCTCGACAGGCGGTCAGCGAGCTCTCCTCTGATTAATTAGCTGGTCACGTCAAGCCCTAGCACCTATATGATTGCCCCAACACTATTGCCCTTACAACATACACCCAAACCTTTTTATCGTAAATGTGTGAGAAGGTGGTGGCTGAGCATCTTAGTGTCCTGGGTATGACGTCAAACAGCATCTAGTGGTGAAGTTCCAATTCTGGAACTCTGAGGAATGTGGAGTACCCCTTTATCGCCATTACTCCCATGTCCATCCTGACCTGGAGTAGTAATACCTGTTACGGTTCCATCTATAGGTTAAATAGATCAAACAATGTGTATTGAAAAAGTTTTTAAAAAAATTGAGTTTGAAAAAAAGAACTGAATACCCAACAAGAATGAATAAAACAAAAGCATCTTCGGCATAAAATAACCCAACAAGGGTTGACATACCGTAAAATCCAACCAGCCAACCAACCAGCCAAACTACTTTCTTCACCAATGTCTAATCATCCAGAAAAAGTAAAATTGTCACCCACCCACTTCAATTTTTCTGAATTTTTTTCTAAATGGACTATGCTAACATTAGACAATCCTCAAAATTTGAGCTTCCAATTCCAAAAATTGGTGGAGTTATGTCGATTTTTAGCTCTCCAAATTTGGTTGGGTCCACGAAAAATGGCAGTAGTCTATTTTTGTCTGTAAAATGAGTTCTATAGCTTCCCTACTACTAAAAATTGGTTAACAAAAGCATTTTTGCCCAGGGAATCCCAAAATGCTATCTATCTATCTATCTATCTATCTTAGTCTCTTCATATCTATCTCAGTCTGTTCATATCTATGTATCTATGTATCTATGTATGTTTTTTTAGTCTTAAAGTCAACCAATTTTAATTTATTGATGATTTCTTATTTTTTCATAGCAAGATCAATATCCCAATATGGCACTGCTTCCACAACAAAAAATTTTTTCTATTCTTATTTCACATATATTGAAAATTATTTGTACCAAAAAGATACTTTGATTTTTGCTCAGAACCAATTTTGAAATTGGAAGCTCAAATTTTGGGGGTTGTCTAACTTTATCAGAATCCACACTTGGACAAAATTTCAGAAAAATTGAAGTGGGTGGGTGACGTGGCCCGGATGATTTGACATGGAATTACCCTACTATCATCTGAACCTCATCTGCTAAGAACCAATTGAAATAAAACAAGATTGATAAAAATGGACTAGATTTTGAAATCATCACCACAAAATTAGTTGAAAACACATCAAAACACTTATGGGTCAATTTTATTGTTGGTTTATGTTATCATTCTGAGACTTATTCAAACTATTGATCTCATTTTGTTAACATAAACTTTTTAGCTGAATATTCAAGTTTAGTAGTTTCATAGAGGTGATTGATTAGAACAGCATATCAATATGTCTAGGGTCATTTTATGCCTTGGGATTTGTATACACGTCACAAAAAAATGATGAGATATAAATAAAAATGGACTGGATTTTCGAAATTATTGCCATAAAATTAGTTGAAAACACATTGAAACATTCATGGGTCAATTTTATTTTTAGTTTGTGTTATTATTGATATTGATAAAAATGGACTAGATTTTTGAAGTTATTGACACAAAATTAGTTGAAAACACACAAAATTAGTTGAAAACATTTATGGGTCATTTTTATTTTTAGTTTGTGTTATCATTGATGTTGATAAAAATGGACTAGATTTTTGAAGTTATTGACACAAAATTAGTTGAAAACACACAAAATTAGTTGAAAACATATAAAAACATTTATGGGTCATTTTTATTTTTAGTTTGTGTTGTCATTGATGTTGATAAAAATGGAATAGATTTTTGAAATTATTGACACAAAATTAGTTGAAAACACACAAAATTAGTTGAAAACATATAAAAACATTCATGGGTCAATTTTATTTTTGGTTTGTGTTATCATTGATATTGATAAAAATAGACTAGATTTTAAAGTTATTGACACAAAATTAGTTGAAAACACACAAAATTAGCTGAAAACATATAAAAACATTTATGGGTCATTTTTATTTTTAGTTTGTGTTATTATTGATATGGATAAAAATGGACTAGGTTTTTGAAGTTATTGACACAAAATTAGTTGAAAACACACAAAATTAGTTGAAAACATATAAAAACATTTATGGGTCAATTTTATTTTTAGTTTGTGTTATCATTGATATTGATAAAAATGGACTAGGTTTTTGAAGTTATTGACACAAAATTAGTTGAAAACACACAAAATTAGTTGAAAACATATAAAACATTTATGGGTCAATTTTATTTTTAGTTGTGTTATCATTGATATTGATAAAAATGGACTAGGTTTTTGAAGTTATTGACACAAAATTAGTTGAAAACACACAAAATTAGTTGAAAACATATAAAAACATTTATGGGTCAATTTTATTTTTAGTTTGTGTTATCATTGATATTGATAAAAATGGACTAGGTTTTTGAAGTTATTGACACAAAATTAGTTGAAAACACACAAAATTAGTTGAAAACATATAAAAACATTCATGGGTCAATTTTATTTTTAGTTTGTGTTATCATTAATATTGATAAAAATAGACTAGATTTTTGAAGTTATTGACACAAAATTAGTTGAAAACACACAAAATTAGCTGAAAACATATAAAAACATTTATGGATCATTTTTATTTTTAGTTTGTGTTATCATTAATATTGATAAAAATAGACTAGATTTTTGAAGTTATTGACACAAAATTAGTTGAAAACACACAAAATTAGCTGAAAACATATAAAAACATTCATGGGTCATTTTTAGTTTGTGTTATCATTAATATTGATAAAAATGGACTAGATTTTTGAAGTTATTGACACAAAATTAGTTGAAAACACACAAAATTAGTTGAAAACATATAAAAACATTTATGGGTCATTTTTATTTTTAGTTTGTGCTATCATTAATATTGATAAAAATGGACTAGATTTTAAAGTTATTGACACAAAATTAGTTGAAAACACACAAAATTAGCTGAAAACATATAAAAACATTTATGGGTCATTTTTATTTTTAGTTTGTGTTATCATTGATATGGATAAAAATGGACTAGGTTTTTGAAGTTATTGACACAAAATTAGTTGAAAACACACAAAATTAGCTGAAAACATATAAAAACATTCATGGGTCAATTTTATTTTTAGTTTGTGTTATCATTGATATTGATAAAAATGGACTAGATTTTAAAGTTATTGACACAAAATTAGTTGAAAACACACAAAATTAGCTGAAAACATATAAAAACATTCATGGGTCAATTTTATTTTTGGGTTGTGTTATCATTGATATTGATAAAAATGGACTAGATTTTAAAGTTATTGACACAAAATTAGTTGAAAACACACAAAATTAGCTGAAAACATATAAAAACATTCATGGGTCAATTTTATTTTTAGTTTGTGTTATCATTGATATGGATAAAAATGGACTAGGTTTTTGAAGTTATTGGCACAAAATTAGTTGAAAACACACAAAATTAGTTGAAAACATATAAAAACATTTATGGGTCATTTTTATTTTTAGTTTGTGCTATCATTAATATTGATAAAAATGGACTAGATTTTAAAGTTATTGACACAAAATTAGTTGAAAACACACAAAATTAGTTGAAAACATATAAAAACATTTATGGGTCATTTTTATTTTTAGTTTGTGCTATCATTAATATTGATAAAAATGGACTAGATTTTAAAGTTATTGACACAAAATTAGTTGAAAACACACAAAATTAGTTGAAAACATATAAAAACATTTATGGGTCATTTTTATTTTTAGTTTGTGTTATCATTGATATGGATAAAAATGGACTAGGTTTTTGAAGTTATTGACACAAAATTAGTTGAAAACACACAAAATTAGCTGAAAACATATAAAAACATTCATGGGTCAATTTTATTTTTAGTTTGTGTTATCATTGATATGGATAAAAATGGACTAGGTTTTTGAAGTTATTGACACAAAATTAGTTGAAAACACACAAAATTAGTTGAAAACATATCAAAACATTCATGGGTCAATTTTATTTTTGGTTTGTGTTATCATTGATATTGATAAAAATGGACTAGATTTTAAAGTTATTGACACAAAATTAGTTGAAAACACACAAAATTAGCTGAAAACATATAAAAACATTCATGGGTCAATTTTATTTTTGGGTTGTGTTATCATTGATATTGATAAAAATGGACTAGATTTTAAAGTTATTGACACAAAATTAGTTGAAAACACACAAAATTAGCTGAAAACATATAAAAACATTCATGGGTCATTTTTAGTTTGTGTTATCATTAATATTGATAAAAATGGACTAGATTTTTGAAGTTATTGACACAAAATTAGTTGAAAACACACAAAATTAGTTGAAAACATATAAAAACATTTATGGGTCATTTTTATTTTTAGTTTGTGTTATCATTAATATTGATAAAATTGACTAGATTATTGAAGTTATTGACACAAAATTAGTTGAAAACACACAAAATTAGCTGAAAACATATAAAAACATTTATGGATCATTTTTATTTTTAGTTTGTGTTATCATTAATATTGATAAAAATAGACTAGATCTTTGAAGTTATTGACACAAAATTAGTTGAAAACACACAAAATTAGTTGAAAACATATCAAAACATTCATGGGTCAATTTTATTTTTAGTTTGTGTTATCATTGTTATGGATAAAAATGGACTAGGTTTTTGAAGTTATTGACACAAATTAGTTGAAAACACACAAAATTAGTTGAAAACATATCAAAACATTCATGGGTCAATTTTATTTTTAGTTTGTGTTATCATTGATATGGATAAAAATGGACTAGGTTTTTGAAGTTATTGACACAAAATTAGTTGAAAACACACAAAATTAGTTGAAAACATATCAAAACATTCATGGGTCAATTTTATTTTTAGTTTGTGTTATCATTAATATTGATAAAAATAGACTAGATTTTAAAGTTATTGACACAAAATTAGTTGAAAACACACAAAATTAGTTGAAAACATATAAAAACATTCATGGGTCATTTTTAGTTTGTGTTATCATTGATATGGATAAAAATGGACTAGGTTTTTGAAGTTATTGACACAAAATTAGTTGAAAACACACAAAATTAGTTGAAAACATATAAAAACATTCATGGGTCAATTTTATTTTTAGTTTGTGTTATCATTAATATTGATAAAAATAGACTAGATTTTAAAGTTATTGACACAAAATTAGTTGAAAACACACAAAATTAGTTGAAAACATATAAAAACATTCATGGGTCATTTTTAGTTTGTGTTATCATTGATATTGATAAAAATGGACTAGATTTTTGAAGTTATTGGCACAAATTAGTTGAAAACACACAAATTAGTTGAAAACATATAAAACATTCATGGGTCATTTTTAGTTTGTGTTATCATTGATATTGATAAAAATGGACTAGATTTTTTGAAGTTATTGACACAAAATTAGTTGAAAACACACAAAATTAGTTGAAAACATATAAAAACATTCATGGGTCATTTTTAGTTTGTGTTATCATTGATATTGATAAAAATGGACTAGATTTTTGAAGTTATTGGCACAAAATTAGTTGAAAACACACAAAATTAGTTGAAAACATATAAAAACATTCATGGGTCAATTTTATTTTTAGTTTGTGTTATCATTAATATTGATAAAAATAGACTAGATTTTAAAGTTATTGACACAAAATTAGTTGAAAACACACAAAATTAGTTGAAAACATATAAAAACATTCATGGGTCATTTTTATTTTTTGTTATCATTGATATTGATAAAAATGGACTAGATTATTGAAGTTATTGACACAAAATTAGTTGAAAACACACAAAATTAGCTGAAAACATATAAAAACATTCATGGGTCATTTTTATTTTTAGTTTGTGTTATCATTAATATTGATAAAAATAGACTAGATTTTTGAAGTTATTGACACAAAATTAGTTGAAAACACACAAAATTAGTTGAAAACATATAAAAACATTCATGGGTCATTTTTATTTTTAGTTTGTGTTATCATTAATATTGATAAAAATAGACTAGATTTTAAAGTTATTGACACAAAATTAGTTGAAAACACATAAAAACATTCATGGGTCAATTTTATTGTTGGTTTGTCTTATAAATTTCCAAGACTTATTCAAACTATTTATCTCATTTTCTTAACATAAATCCTAACTGGACATCCATGTGAGATTAAAACGCTTGACACAATCGTGTATTAGGTTGTGTAAAAAAATAAGCTCAGCTCCAGGCAGCACCAACCCCCTCATCTAAATGAGTACAGGCTAGGTTTATTGTCCAGTGCCTTATGCACCCCAAAAGAGAAATACCAATAGAGCTGAGCTATATGTGGCACATTCCACTACTGTGGGGAGGTTGGATAAATACCCAACAGAATTAAAACTAAGGATAACTACATTGTGGTTCATCAATCAAACTGTTGCAATCCTTTCACTTGTCACTCGGCTAAATCTGGCCACATATATTAATTAATTCACTAACAACTTCCATATCCCATCACGTTGATATTTATTTCTATCAGATAGATAGATAGATAGATAGATAGATAGATATGAACAAACTAAGATAGATAGATAGATAGATAGATAGATAGATATAAACAGACTGAGATAGATAGATAGATAGATAGATACATACATACATACATACATAGATACATATATACATAGATAGATAGATAGATATGAACAGACTGAGATAGATATAAAGAGATTAAGATAGATAGATAGATAGATAGATAGATAGATAGATATAAACAGACTGAGATAGATAGATAGACAGATAGATATGAACAGACTGAGATAGATATGAACAATCTGGGATAGATAGATAGATAGATAGATAGATAGATATTAACAAACTGAGATAGATAGATAGATAGATAGATATTAACAAACTGAGATAGATAGATAGATAGATAGATAGATATTAACAAACTGAGATAGATAGATAGATAGATAGATAGATAATGAACAGACTGAGATAGATAGATAGATAGATAGATAGATAGATATTAACAAACTGATATATATAGATAATGAACAGACTAAGATAAATAATAAACAGACTGAGATAGATATAGATAGATAGATAAATAGATATGAACAGACTGAGATAGATATGAATTATATTTATTTATAATTTCTACTGACATGACCGACTTTGTATAAGAGATTTTGGAATTAGAAATTAGAAGACAGTAATTCATTGATTTTAATTAAGTATTTATAATACACAGCTGACAAGTTATATTTTATATTTATTCTCTTTATACTTTTTATATATTACTTCTTGTTTATTATCTAAAAGTTTGTTTGCTCTTTATATACATGCACATGTGTGGAAAGACTAAAAAGTCATGTATCTGTAATTGAAATACATGCTTGTTAGGTTGATAGATTTTAATGGTATGTCAACACATCTAGGGTTATTTTATGCCAAGTGGTTAGGGAATTGCATTCATTGTACATTTATATTTACATTCTTTTTTATGTAATTATTTCTGAAGACTGTTGTTGTATATGTAGTTGTTTCTTAAAAGTTTTTTGCACATAGTTATATGATATCAAGTATTCTATTTAATAGAAATAATTTGCACACAGTTGTATGGTTTCAAGTATTCCTATCTAATACTAATAATTATACGGCTTCAAGTAATTATTTCCATTTAATAATACTAATTTGTTTGAACACATTTACGGTTTCAAGTAACTAATAATAATCCCTAGTAAACAATTATTACTTCAAGTAACTATTCTTAATAAAAATAATGGTTAAATCCTACTTAATGGACATTAATTCCACTATCGTATGTCACCCTGCCGAAAGAAAAAAAATACTAAAAATCAAGGAAGTAACCGATTTTAATGAAATTTTCAGTGTTGATACATTAATGAATAAAAGATATAATGCACCAGTTATTTTATTTAAAAACTTTTACATTTTTTCAGGTCAATTAACTTTGAACCACATATGATTGTGAATCTTTGTTACGCCTCAAAGATATGTAGTTCAAAGTTAACTGACCTGAAAAAATGTAAGAGTTTTCAAATAAAATAACTAATGCATTATATTGTTTATTCATTAATATATCAACACTGAAAATTTCATTAAATTCGGTCAATTCCTTGATTTTTAGTATTTTTTCTTTCGGCGGGGGGACATACTATGGTGGAATTTATGTCCATTAAGTAGGATTTAACCAAAATAATTCGTAGTAATTTGATATCTAGTATTCCTATTAAATTTATTAATAAAGGTGATTCAGTCTTAATTTGTCTGTAACCAAAACTATGTCACTGCTTATGTCACATTACCCAAAATTGTCAATACATAGAATAAAGAACAAACTTGTATTATATACACTCAAAATTTGAGTATGCCAGCTTAGACAGTCCCTATTGTATATTCACCTATGTTAGGAAGTTTCTCTGAAGCCTCCTAATGTATGATAAGATGCAGCTTTAGCCTTAGTGGCTAAAACTACATTTATTCTTATACTAGGTTCACAACTATTTCTTGGAGTACTTCCTGTTTTAGGCCTCCTAGGAGATTGTTATTTTTTATTTTTTTTATTTTATTCTATTTCAATTTTATTTCAATCCCCACAAGTTTATATGTTTTGTTTGAATCTCTGAGATGAGAAATTATCATTCATTGATTGTTTCAACCACTGTACCTTCTAGCCTTCTGTTGTATACCCTTTCTTAAAGTCTTATCTCTGGTTGTATTTTCTTCTGGCCGGCTTTGGTTCTATCTTCTAACATCTTGACTTGGTCTGGTCTAGCGTCTCGGATCTCCTAAGGTCTGGTTTTCTATTGCTATGTTCCTGCTGGTTGGTCGTCCTGGATTCATTTCTTAGTCTTGTTACCAAGACATTCATCAACCACAAGAACATATTAATTATACAAACTTTTATTTCCTTAACTATACATTTCATGTAACTAAATATCTGACTAACACACCGTGCGTGAGTTCCAGTTTTAGGCAGGACCTAAAATGGTTGACTTCTCTGCCTGACGTCTAACTGAAAAACTGGGGACTTAAAAGGTCCCACGTGACTTCACGTATTTTGGCGGGCTTCTGTAATTTTCCATTGATGAAATGGTATGAAAAGGGTCATCCCCTCAGAATTACAGGGGACCGACAATAATCTTATGCAACTGCATAGATTATGTAACACTTCTTCAAATGTATGTGATATTTGGTAACATTCTATTTCAGATATTTATATTCACTCCACCCCCAGCATAAGCAGATGTGACTTTAGGTCAATTTATTAAGCAGAGTTTAACAGGTTTGTATTCAGAGTTTTCATTCTCCTAGACTGGTTGCCATGCCAAGGTTAAAGAACCCATTTGCCCTACTTTTTACCCATAGCTGGAGAAAGAATAATTGGATACATACCAAGAATATAAGCGCTATGTGAAATGCAAATAGCCTCGTCCAGGATTTGAACACAAGTCGCTGTGTCAATTTCCTAAGCCAATAACCATTACACCATGCCCCTCCACATTCTGGTTTAGATATTTGAACAAATACTAAGTTATAAGGAAGAGATCAAGTGACTCAGCTTCTATACATTTATCAAATCCTTAATTTTCTTTCTAAATGATTTTTTATTCAAAACATTATATAAATTCCCTGAAGGTTTTTTCAATTTAGTCTTGATTAGAGATTTTACCTGAAAGACAGCAGTCTGGATGTTTGAACAAATGTTAATTGATAAGAAGACTATATATGTTAAGAAATGCAATAAAGTCTCTATCTTCAACTGATGCAATTTTAATAATGTCATTTTTGTAATATGAGGCAGGTGTGTAATCATTCAGCAAAATAGAAGCCCTTCTATTGATCAAAAACTAGAAAATACAACCCTTTTTATCCACCAAATAATAAAACTTAAAAACCCTCTCTATTCACTAAATAATAGAAAATAGAGTTCTTTCTATTTCTCGGAATTTTTGAGATGAGGCTTGATAATTTGTATTATGCATATTATTCAGACTATTGTCCTCATCTTTATTGTTATCTACACAACGTTTCGGATGATATGCCCTCCGACCTTCTTCAGGTATTTCTTGTCAGACTTGGTAGCCTTCTCAAACTCGAACAATAAAGATGAGGACAAAAGACCAAATAATACAAATAATACAGGAGCTTTTCTATTCACCAAATAATAGAAAATAGGACCCTTTCTATTCAATAAATAATAGAAAATAGAACTCTTTCTATTCAATAAATAATAGAAAATAGAATCCTTTCTATTCAATAAATAATAGAAAATAGAACTCTTTCTATTCAATAAATAATAGAAAATAGAACCCTTTCTATTCAATAAATAATAGAAAATAGAACCTTTCTATTCAATAATAATTTTCTATTCAATAAATAATAGAAAATAGAACTCTTTCTATTCAATAAATAATAGAAAATAGAACCCTTTCTATTCAATAAATAATAGAAAATAGCTATTCAATAAATAATAGAAAATAGAACCCTTTCTATTCATAAATAATAGAAAATAGAACCCTTTCTATTCAATAAATAATAGAAAATAGAACCTTTCTATCAATAAATAATAGAAAATAGAACCCTTTCTATTCAATAAATAATAGAAAATAGAACCCTTTCTATTCAATAAATAATAGAAAATAGAAATAATAGAACCCTTTCTATTCTCTATCAAATAATAGAAAATAGAACCCTTTCTATTCAATAAATAATAGATAAATAATAGCTTTCTATTCAATAAATAATAGAAAATAGAACCCTTTCTATTCAATAAATAATAGAAAATAGAACCCTTTCTATTCAATAAATATAGAAAATAGAAATTCTATTCAATAAATAATAGAAATAGAAATTCAATAAATATAGAAAATAGAACCCTTTCTATTCAATAAATAATAGAAAATAGAACCCTTTCTATTCAATAAATAATAGAAAATAGAACTCTTTCTATTCAATAAATAATAGAAAATAGAACCCTTTCTATTCAATAAATAATAAAATAGAACTCTTTCTATTCAATAGAATAATAGAAAATAGAACCCTTTCTATTCAATAAATAATAGAAAATAGAACTCTTTCTATTCAATAAATAATAAATAGAAAATAGAACCCTTTCTATTCAATAAATAATAGAAAATAGAACCCTTTCTATTCAATAAATAATAGAAAATAGAACTCTTTCTATTCAATAAATAATAGAAAATAGAACCCTTTCTATTCAATAAATATAGAAAATAGAACCCTTTCTATTCAATAAATAATAGAAAATAGAACTTTCTATTCAATAAATAATAGAAAATAGAACCTTTCTATTCAATAAATAATAGAAAATAGAACCCTTTCTATTCAATAAATAATAGAAAATAGACTCTTTCTATTCAATAAATAATAGAAAATAGAACCCTTTCTATTCAATAAATAATAGAAAATAGAACCCTTTCTATTCAAATAAATAATAGAAAATAGAACCCTTTCTATTCAATAAATAATAATAGAAAATAGAACCCTTTCTATTCAATAAATAATAGAAAATAGAACCCTTTCTATTCAATAAATAATAGAAAATAGAACCCTTTCTATTCAATAAATAATAGAAAATAGAACCCTTTCTATTCAATAAATATAGAAAATAGAACCCTTTCTATTCAATAAATAATAGAAAATAGAATTCTATTCAATAAATAATAGAAATAAATTAATAGAAAATAGAACCCTTTCTATTCAATAAATAATAATAGAAAATAGAACCCTTTCTATCAATAAATAATAATAGAAAATAGAACCCTTTCTATTCAAATAATAGAACCCTTTCTATTCAATAAATAATAGAAAATAGAACCCTTTCTATTCAATAAATAATAGAAAATAGAACCCTTTCTATTCACCAAAATCTAGAAAATAAACCTTTCCTATTCACCAAACTGGGTACTCACTATTCTAACGTAGTCTATAAATCTATCTATTTTAATTGTTAATTTGTTTGTTGAGATGTATCAAACCAGTTTTTACTAAAGGGTTTTATTAAAACCATTGCCACAAAGACAAAGATGATAGCAACTTTAGTTGATACTTTTTCTTTGGTGTTTCTCATTCACATCCATTCCCCTGTCATAGCACTCCTGTCATAGCGACCCGACGGGGTTAAATTAATAGCGTCGATCCCAGAGGGCCATCCCTCCAGGCAATACCTGCCCCTTTGGGGGCAGGGCTGGGTTTATTGCCCAGCGCCTGAGGCGCCCCCCTTTAGGGGGGAATGCCGATGGGATCGACGCAATTTTTGTTCTCTCCCACCCATTAGCTTCGGCTTGTGGGTGGGCCCACGTTAAAACGGAGCCTTGTGCCCAGTCCATACAGGTGGGGTATGAGACAAATAAACCCTGTCATAGCACTCCTCCTAATATAGAAAATCTGGACAACAGGCGAAAGCAATCTTTATGCATCCAAAGTTTAATGTAATGGGTGCAAATATGTAATAAATTGAAGTGAATTTTGAAGTATATAAAATCTATGAAATTTTTACAAACGGCTGCCTACATGATTTTTCTCCCTTACAATCGTACGCACTATTGTCGTCTGCTATCGCTAACCTGGAAGAAAAAATATATTAATATCTGGGGCTTTCAAGTCATTTATTAATAATTATTAGTACACTCAGTCTTAATAGTAAAAAACGAAAGAAATTAATTTGCGGTTTATCTAGAAGATAATAATAATAATAATAATTTTGACAGTGAAAACATGTTATATGTTACCAACGCACTTTTTGTAAAACACATGCTGATTGGTTGATAGCTGTTCACTTTGTGATGTGACGTAAGTACTGATCAACGAATCGGAGGTTATCTTACAACTCGTACTCATACTCATATGAATGGTTTGTTTTAAAATGGCGTTTGCCCGGCAACAGCGCCTATCCAAACACAACAGCCTTGGTCGTTACTCACCCCCACCCTAAAGCAGGTTTTTGTTGTGATACCGTTCAGGTATCTGGAAACTACCTCGTAATAATATCATGGAAGACAATGACGAGACTATGACGACTAAAATATCTGGAGTTGGTAATTTGCAGCAGGAAGATGGGACATTAACAGGGAACTCTATGTGAGTAACTAAATAGTCCTTTATTACCCTAAACTAAAACAGCTAAAAGCAATTGAATTGCGAGGAATAAATAGAAACTTAAAAAGGACCCCCGGTATCTATATTTTTATTTAAAATAACTTTGTCATTAATGAACGAAATGTGTTTATTATTGTTGGCTTTATCTGTTGAATATTTCCCGTTATTGACAACATTTTAATAACGCAGTTGTTGTGAAACGTAAAATTTAAAAAGTTAATTTTCATAAAAATGGAAAATTATGAGTTTTAGAATTTTGTTAGGCTAAGAAATTTAGTGAAACTCCAACTTTTATAACCAAAACTATTTACAATGACTTAAACCGAACCTTGTTTGGACTTTATCCAACTAATAAGGGCCCTTTATTTCAAATATATTTGCTTTTTATTTGAAAGTAATTGCCGTCAACATATTTTTAAAGTGTCAAAGTTACGCTTGTTTTCTAACAATGTTTTGGAATTAACTGAATCCAGCATTAAAATGAGTTGATGGAAATTTTGACATAAATTTGTTATCAAAAAGGTCTATATTTATTTTTTTTTTTACTTTATTTTATTTATTTATTTAGTCTCAAAACAAAGTTAAAGGCCTTTCCCTTTACCGCATTGTTCCAGTATGTATTTTTATTTATTTTTTTTTTTTTTCTCTCAGAGAAAATAATGAATAAATAAATAGTAATAATCTGTTTATCCTCGACCTTTTTTTTATACTTTTATTTAGCGACCGAATTTCTACCTCTCTACCCTTTCAGTTAATCCTAAAATGACTAACCTTCTTGGTCACTTTAATAACAAGGTTAGAAAAAATTTTATCCATGCCTGCTTTCCCTTCAATCTCCTGACTTGTACCTTAATTAGTGTTTTTATTTTTATTTTATTTATTTATTTTCTTACATACCTCTTTTCTCAAACTCTCCATGCTTTGAACAGGTGTGTGTTCATGTGGTTTGTATAATTTCTATGGACTTGCTAACTTTCTTCTCCCTGGTCAATTTTAACTTTCTTCTCTCTGGTCAATTTTAATTTTGAAATAATATTGTTTAAATTTTCGTGCTTAACTTGCGTAACATGTCTTTAGAGAGGGGAGACTGGTATGTATGTAATTATATTTATTTTAGAATCTAGTTTTGTATATCTAGTTCTGGGTTCTTTTTCGTCATGGACTTGAAACTAATTTTGTTGCATCGATACTTTTCAATACAACTTTTTAAAAATATTTGTTAATTTTGTTTTCACTAAATAATTATACCAATTTAACGTAAATATGGTGAAACGCTCGCACTTTGTCTTAAATTTAAAGGGGTGGGGGACGCATTTTAATGTTTTGATAAGTTAGTAAAGTTAAACATCTGAAGTTTTACTTTATTCTCTGATAAAAATAAATATAAAAGGTTCATTTTAAAACTACTTGTCTCAATAGTGTGTTTAAATGTTTTAATTAAAAGCTTAATTAACTCTAAATGGATAATTTAAGGTTTACAAAAAATGTAGTCTTAATTAACAGTAACTTTTTTGTCCAAGTTAATAACGCTTGATTAACGTTAGTAAAAATACTCAGTAATTTACTTTCACTTTAGTTTTTTTTATATTTAAAATTTCTTTTAGTGATTGATTACCAATTAATTATTCTTACAGATGAGTGACATGTTTGTCGTTACCTGTTTATTTTTAGTAGCATTGTGTTACATTCTCATTTTCTCTGTCTGTCTCTCTCTCTCTCTCTCAATGAGCACCCTTTTGTCTCCACGCTCACTTGCTTTCTCTTTTTTTTTTAATCTTGCGGAAAGAAATCTCATTTCACTTAACTTGAGCATCTAAATTTACGGAAACATCTGTTTTTTGTTGTTTTTTTTTTTTTTTTTTTTTTAAGGAGAAATAACAATGCCAAAAGAGGGGGGTGGTTAGACGACGGGAACTGGTAGATCTAAATTGGTTAAAACAGTACATTATAATATCCTTAAATCGATTAAAAGTTTAAATTGAATTTTACGCTTGGTTAATGTTCCCCATCAGCTTCCTTTTGTGGGGAGAGGGGGGCACATATTTACAATATAACTTCCAATACAGTATATATAAAAACTGGATACTTAAAAAAAAAAAAAATAAATAAAAACAATACTTATGGTCACTGTTTGTTGCTTAATGAATTTTGTCTTGAAACTAAGATCACAAAAATAACTATCAATAATAATAATTACCTTGAAATAAGGAATCTTCTAATCTTATTTAATCGTTATGGTACGGGAGGGATTATCTGTTAATCTATTCAAGGTGAGATTAAATTTGCTCTACTGTAGAACAGTTTTACACTATTACTTGCTGTAGTAAGCACATGTTTTTTCTACCTTTTTATATATATTATATACTATATAGCACCGTTGTCCACAATAATACGATCAGTTAAAAAATCCAGGTCCTGCATATGTTACAAAAAAATTATCCGGAGTAAAAAAAAAAGCAATTTCTCCTGTCAGTTTTAAAGTTTAGTGTGTGTAGCTTGAAATGTATATTTCCATCATGGATAGCAAGCTAGTCTCACACTGAATAGGGAGTTATTCGCTGGATGTCCCATGCTTGTAACCTTGTCATATCCTACCCGTGGCGAACGGGTTGGGTAATACCAATACTTCTTAATTTACATTTAAGACTATTGAAGAAACTAAAATTTTCAGTTTAAACTTCACTGCTGTCATTTTTTTAGTGATTGAAGAAAATTTTTTTCTCTCCTCCAGCTCTTCAAATCTGGCTATGGTTTTTTCTAAATTACCTGAACTGTTAGCTCAGACTAAACATCAACTTGACTCCGCATCAACATCTTCCAATCATAACATGGCTACTGCTGCAGCTGCTGCTGTTTCTACAGAGCATTACATCTCCTGCATCAAGATTAATGGTGTTCCCATCTTACCTCCTGTTGTAAGTAAACTTTTATCTTTAAGTTTTTTATTTTATTTATTTTCTCTCTCTCAACTAACCGAAGTTTAACTTTGGTGACTGCTACTATTTTACTTTGTATCCTTTGCAGAGTAGATAAGCTTATCTTTAGTACTTTTATATAAGCCTCAAAACTTTCTATCATGAAAGCTGAATATCCAGAGAACACAGCAACCATTTGTAATGGTGCTAAATATAAAGAAAATCTATAATTCTTATAACTATTTTAGTTGTTCAAATAGTAGCATAATTTAGAATAACATATATTCCTATATTGGCCACAATACACTTCTATTTTGATTTTTGACCTTCTCCATATTGTCTTGAATGCACAGATCCATCTGTTATCTGTAAACCTTACAATGTTTCTGGCCCAATGGAACTTCTACTTTTGGTACTCCATGAACATCTTCTTCACTCCACTTCCAAATTAACTCTTTGGATGTGCTCATGCAGCAATATTCTCCTATATATAAACATTTTATACCCTCAGAAAAATACGCACAATCTTGAATTAATAGCCAAAAATTATTACAGTGGTACTATATGTTTACAAAGTGCAACACATTTTGTGCCTGTAGGATTTTTAAATGAGCATCTCGCATTTATTCAGTTTTGGTATCAAGAAATGTAAATAAGAGTACAGATCTGCATCTAATGGTGAAGTTTCAATTTTGGAGCTCTGTGGAGTGCCCCCTTCATTGCCATTACTCCCATCTCCTCTGCCCTGGAGTGGTAGTTAGGGTCCCATCTATGGGTTAAATAGAAAAGATGGTTTAAAAAAACATTGAATACCATCAAGAATAAATGAAACAATGTCTTCAGCATAAAATAACCCAACAAGGGTTGACATGCAATAAAATCCAACATACAGATCTATGCTGAAATGAGTTAACATTGGGTTAGAGAGAAATAGCTGATCTCCTAAGTATTCAATCACATTTTAATAAATTAGTGTTAAAATAATTGTTACTGTGTATACATACTGTAACTTTTACAGAATGCATGAAAAACTTCATTTTTTTTTTTTTTTTTTAATTTTTTTTTTATTATTATTTTAAAAGTTAACATTTGATTTCCACATGTTATTCTCTATGGAATTTTCCTGCCTATTTTGTATCTTCTAGCTTGATGAAAACTGTAAAAAAGAAATGCGGATGTATAGAGAGGAAGCTGTAAGACGCTCAAAAGAAAGAGAAAAACAGAAAAATCTTGCGTCTGTAAGTAACTTTTTCTTAATTTTATTATTTTATTTTTTATTTTTTTGTTGTACTGTTGTTGGTGCAGAATCCATGGAGCAAAATCTTTAAAAGTATCATTTAACCATCCATGCACCCCCCCACCCCCCCTTAAAAATCATATGTAAATGTAATCTTAAATGATAATGAATCTTATTCTGAAAATTTTTCTATTAGTATGTAAAGGAGGAAGTATGTACCGACAACTGAAGGTTGTCTTTGTATGTTTGTAACTGGGTACCATGACTCCTAACATTATTAGAGCGAGAGGAAACAATTTACACTTGGAGCAGAGGAAATGTATAGTATATTTCCACTTGCTGAATAAATGCAAAAACAATTCACATTAACATTTTATTTCCTGAGCAAACTTAATAGAATGAAATCAAGAATGACATGAAATACTAAAAGTTCATAAAGTTTGAGAAATGTCTCAATGTAGTTGAAAGAGATTTTAGTATAAGTGTTGGGTCCTTAATCTATGAAGATTGCAAAGAAATGGTATTGTGTGCTATGCAACACAAGGTTGTTGGGGACACGGGGACATAAGCAAAAGTTTGACTTTTAGTGTACTTGCGTTATATTCTACTTTGACCATCATGCACCTAGTGGCCATTAGCAGTACTAATTGGTAGATATGGGAGTTAACAACTTTTTTTTTTTTTTTTTCACCTAGTGTCAAATAGCAGAATGGCAAGGGATGTAAATGCATAAATAAAAACAGTTTATTCAAAAATTACTTGGGTTTCAATCTTCTCATGGTACTAAATTCAATATTAGATATTCCTCATACACATTGTAAGATTCTTTTAGACTTCTATTCCTGTTATTATAGTAAGATTTATTAATGCAATAGCATTAAAATGCTCTTAGAGAATAAAACGAATTCAAGTCCTGTTTGTAACTTTTCTGCTCATACTCACCCTGGTCATTATAATTCCTAAAAGGTGACCTCATGTTTGATGGCTGTCAAAGGTGGCTTTTATTTCTTAATAATTTGTAACTGGGTACCATGACTCCTAACATTATTAGAGCGAGAGGAAACAATTTACACTGGAGCAGAGGAAATGTATTTGGATGAGAATAATTTGAAAGAAAATAAAATCCAACTTTATTTTGTATGTTTTGAGTTTCTATACAATATCAAGTAGACTAGATTAAAAGTGTAGTTGGGTAACCTGAAAACTTTTTTTTTTTTTTTTTTCCTCTTTACCTTATTTTTGCAAGTATCATTGGAGAATGAGAAGATTTTTGCAATCAATCCAGGTTTTTAACTTGAGCTAAAGAGAATGTCTAAAATGTACTGATCAGGAAAATAGCAAGATATTCTCTTAATGGGCTGATGTATACTTTCCTAAAAGGCCAAACAAAGTTTCATTAGTTGTATTACTTATAATAGTTATAAACTTAAATCTTCACAAAAACATACTTCAATGTTATATTGAATGTTTTTGTTACAACTGCCTGAAAAGGGATAAATTTACCTAATATCAAGAATAATGTTTTTACTACATAACTTCACTAAGATTATGAATCAAGAAGTACATGGTTCTAATTTTTGAACTAATAGGACGAAAACCACCATTTTAGACCTTTCTCAAGAACTAGCTTAAGATATTGTTCATAGGATAGGTTTTAAGTTATTGAACTTAATTTAAAAAGTACTTACAATTAACTTAATTGGACCCAATAAGCCAACTGCTGTTTCAAATGTTGGAATATTCATTCAAGAATTTGGACAATGAAAGCAATATCTTCATTCTATTTAATTCATACTTACATGCATTTATATTTATATTTACAGTTGATGCTATTTAAATTGCTTCCTTTTTCTTAATTTCAGACTTCTGAACTTTCAGTACCAGCACATTCTCCTGTTGGGAATACGAGCAAAAATGATAGTAATGATCTCTATGATTCTTTAGAATCTTCCCAACAAGAGACTGTACTGGCTCAAGCTCTTGCCTCTGCCATCAGTCCTCAGAACCAATCTACCAAAGGTGATCAACAGGTAACTACCGCCCAAATGCCTGCTGACAATTTGTTTTCCGTTGATTGGAAACAAATAGATATGTTGACTTCTCTCTCTGACCTCGGCTCACTTGATGATGGTTCTTTACCTACACAACTTCATGGAATACCTCTGACTTCAATATCCGAACAGCAAATAACTCGTGACCTTTCCACATTGAGCAAGCATCTACCAGAATCTTGCGGCTCTGCACATTCCGAAATCTGTGATTTGAGTCTGGATCTGAATTCCAGACTCGCTGTTTTGTCTCCTGCCATAAATATCTCAACCCAAGAAAAACCTGCTTTTTCTTGTTCTCCCCCTCCACTTTGTCTTATTTCATCCTCGCCACTAAGTGAGCCTAACTCTGATCAAAATCCTGAAGATGAATCTACCGATATTGAAACCAGTTCTACACCTCTATTCAAGGCTCCCATCTTTCTCACTGAAGACAATGGTTTGCACTTATCTGCAAAGAGACAGAGCCCCACATCTGTTGCTTGCTCTCCTTCCTTGAAAGTCAGTCCGGTTGTCAGTGAACAACCCTGGATAATGAATTCTCCATTGATTGCTTATGTAACCAAAAAACGTCCCAAGCCTGTAGGCATGTGCTCCCTTTCAGTCAAGCCAGACACCTTGTCCAAAACTCAGCGTGTAAATAATGCCACTTTCACTATCTTTAGAAAGAAGCAAGATGTCCAGAATGACGACGATCAGAAACATGAAGACAAGCCACAGCTGAAGCGACCTGTTATCAATACAGAACAAAGGTCTTCTACTCCAATTGCAGAAATTTCCAATTCTTCCTCACCTGAAAAGAAGGTTAGCCCCAAAGAATTAGCTTCTCCCACTTCCAGAAAATGTCAGACCAGTTCAAAGCCTGAATTGTCCAAGTCTCCTACATGTCAAAAGATTCCTACATGTCAAAAGATTCCTTCTTCAAAATTACAAACCTCAGGCCCAGTTGATAGACCGCGTTATAAATTTTCTGGATCGCAACAAATTAAAAACTCCAAGACCTTTGGCTGGAATGGCTACAACAATCACAACAATAATAATTGCAAAGAGCCTGATGTACCAAAAGTGAATTTAGATGATGCTATCAGCCTCACTTCATCTTCTCTGTCCACTTCTCCTCGTGATCTCTCTCCCAAAGAACATCTAGGGGATGACTCTTTGGATGAACTCATCTTGGGGGTTGAGAATATTGGCCTTGTACCACGCATTGATGGTGATGGTAGTGATGTGCCATCACCATCCTCTTTGTCAAAGGATTCTCCAAATTTACCCATAACAAGCTTAAATGACCAGAAAGAAGTTAGACAGGCTTGGCAGAAAAATATGGTAAGCAATAAAACCTGACTTATTATTCTTTGTGTGTGTGTGTGTAAATGCTTTTATTTACTTATGTCTAAAATTTGTTCTTTATTACATAACGCATCACTCAATAAGACCCGGGCCTAACTAATAAAACAACTTTTTAGGCAAATTTCGATTTTATTCATCAACATAGTCTCCTTCTAGGGTGATACACTGATTCCAATGCTTCTCTAACAACTCTATGCCTTTTTTGTAGAATGATTTGTCTTTGGCCTCAAAATATGCCTCAGTTTCTGATATCATTTCTTCATTGGAGCCAAATCTCTTTCTTTGGAGCATTCTTTTGAAGTCTGCAAACAGCCAGATCTGGAGAATAGGGTGGTTGCATAAGCAATTCGAAGTGCAATTCCTGTAGTTTTACTATCGTTGTGATTGACTTGTGGCATGGTGCATTGTCTTGGTGAAAGAACACTTTTTTTTTTTTCCATTTGTGGCCTTTCTTCCTTCAAACACTCCAATAATGCTATATAATATTTTTTATTGATGGTTTTTACTTTCTCAAGTAAATACCTTGCGCATCCCAAAATACAGAGGCCAAAACCTTGTTTGTTTGGTAAAACTGTATATTTTCCAATCCTAGGCAGTTAAAAATGTACACAATTCATACCAATGGTAATTGTTATGTTATAGATAAATCCATATAACAAGATTTGCCAGTTATATTTTTTATATTATGAAGGTAATATTAGTCTGTATAGTGTAAAACAAATAAAAATTCAGTTTTGTAGGAAAATATTTCAATTTAGATATTTATTGGATTTTTTATGTATGTAAAGGTAAAAGGAAAAGTGGACAAAAAAAATAACTCTAACAAGTAAAAGTAGTTATTTTTTGTCCACTTTTCCTTTTACCTTACCTCATACTGTCGGATTTTACTCCAACACTCCTATCTTATATATATATATATATATATATATATATATATATATATATATATATATATATATATATATATATATATTTATATATATATATATATATATAAAACATTTTGTTAAATAAAAATACAGGTTTTGGAGTTTTTCTTTGTAATCCTAAGAATTTTCTTAATGCTGTCATCTTGAAAAGAGTTCATAAAATGTCCAAAAGAGTTATTTGCAATCCGAGTAATTTTTGTTCTCTTCTGAACTATTTTTGTAAACCTAATTAGTAATGTTTAATTAAATGTAAATCATTTTTAGAAGACAACTTATAAAAGAAATTGTTGTTAGATCTCTGTTCAAAGAGAGGAATTTCTCCATGAATAGCAAAATCTTACATTAAAATCTTTACTTGGACCCAATAAAATAGTATACCAATTCAATAGCTTTACATCAAACTACTTGGCCATCTATAGGACAGGCAAACAAACTCTTCCCAATTTCTATTAATAATGGAGATTTTGGTCTCTATTTGTCTGTAACCGAAACTGTCACTGCTTACATCACATTACCCAAAATCGTCAATATATAGAATAAAGAACAACCTTGTATTATATGCACTCAAAATTTGAGTATGCAACCTTAGACGGTCCACAATGTTTTTTGTTTTTTTTTGGGGGGGGGGTAAACAAGTTTTAATTAATGTTTACTATTATATATTTATACATAGTCTGTTTTATTTTAATGTATATTTAAAGTTATCTAACATATGGGCATATTATTAATTTGAAACTTTACATTGTAATAATGACAATTTCGATAAATAAACAATGAAATTAATTAAATTGTATTACTTTTAAATGGAAAAAATTATTTGCGAAATTTGTAATCAATTTCTAAAACTATCTTACTCTTGCCCTTTTTTCAGTAACTGAAAGGTTTTACAGATAAATAAATACTTGATTTTGTGTAAAATATTCATAATTATTTTAATACATACACGTAACATTTTATTTGAAGGGGGGGGGGCAGAACTAAATCTCCACTTCAAATTGTTTTATTCTTTTTCACTCCTTTTGATAAATTTGATTTTACTTATTGAATTTTTAACTATCACCGCCCTCAGGTAATATCTTACAAAATTAATTTTTATGCCACCTGGATGGCGTTTTTTGTTTGCTAGTTAATATAATTGATAGAACTTTGTTCCTAGTACTGTTCTGATATCTGGTGCCAAAATCATAGGTCAGTTCATGTCCACCCAATACTTGAATTGAAGTCTCTATTTAAAATCCCCCCCCCACCCTATTGGGGCTACCTGCTGGCCATAGGTGGCGACCCATGATGCTTAAGGATGCAATCCTGGTGGCTGAGCAGTTCACGACATGCAACATTCCACTTTGACCCTTATGCTTGACGGGCGGTCAGAGAGGCCTCCTCCGAGAATTGGCTGGTCACGTCAAGCCCTAGCACATATATGATTGTCCCACCATATTGCCTTTATGGTAGCCCCCAACCCTTTTTACTATATGTTTGCAAGAAGGTGGTGGCTGAGGGTCTTAGTGACCTGGGTATGACATTAACTTTACTGTGGTGTAAATAAGTCATGGTAGCCTAAAGTTGGTATCAGCCAGACAGTGAGGGAGTCTATTCCCTTTTCACTAGTGCTAGAAAAAGGAGATTGTTTTTTTGCATCTCTGGAGCGCCACATCTACCATCAGCACATTACTTTACAGCACAGATCCCTGTGCTACTCATACGCTGAGTTGGCAAGGGCCAGTATTGAACCAGGAACCTTGTGATTCCTAGCAGGACGCTCTACCGACTGAGCTAAACCAGCCCTGGTGTAAATACAATGATATAAACTAAAGCCTTTCTTTTTATTATTTATTCATTTTATTTTATTTATTTATTTATTTTTTATTGGAATATATTTATTCGGTAAATTCATAGACAAATTGGTGATAATGTAAAACAACAAAAAAAAGCCAAATATTTGCACTGCCTTTTTGACCTCTTATCCTGTTTTCTCAGTTCAGTAAGGAAAAGTGTAATTTTTACTAATTAAGTGTTTGAGCTTTGTGTCCTAGAATACAACTGTGCTTACTATCATGATTGACTAGTCTCATTCACTCTACCTGCTTATTGGACTAGACTTCTTGGCCTCTAATCTTGTACACTTTTAACAACCGTTCTCTCCCACCCCCCTCCCAATCGATTTGTTGCCATTATTTAAAATTTAATTTTATTACTATTCTCTTAATTTTTGAGATGAGGCTTGATGATTTGTACTATTAGGATTATTCAGACTATTTCAGTGATGCTGATAGCTTCTTGATTTAGTGCAACCTGGGATGCACATATTTGCTTTGAATGGGTCTCAACTAAAGCGTCTAACTCCTACCTTCTAACCTATCCTGTGTAATTTGTTTCTAAGAAATTATTGAAATGTATTTGCAATTAGCTTGAAATGGCGAGGGAAGAAAAACACTGGGACACATGGTTATTTTACTGCATCCTTTTAGATTTTTGTGCATCGAGTATGCATCCTGTGACCCTATCAGCATCTCTATCTGTACAAACGTTGTACAGATAACAATTAAGATGAGGACAATAGGCTGAATAATCTTAATGGTACAAATTAACTTTATTAGATACAAAAAAATGTTCAGATTTTTAAATTTAATTGTAAGACCAGTTGTTTTCTCTTGTATTTCTATTTTATTTAGCAGAATTCTGCCCTATTAAGAAATCTAATAAATTTTTTATTTTTTTTTTTTTTTTAGGCTTTCCATTCACCAGAGTTAGTTCGTTCCAACTTTTCTCCAGTCGGTACTGAATCTCCACATACCCACTTACAAATTTCTGTTGCCACAGTGGATGTAACCAACAGTTCTGGAATAGCAAGCTTCTGTGATATGTCTGCTGCTGATTCCCCAGTCACTTGTCTGACTAAACAAGCCAAGATCTCTAGCACTGTGACTGATGCAAGTATCAATAACACTAATTCTGGAATACGACGGGGCTCCTACACACTACTGGAACCCTCAATCAATTTAGCTAAGCTTGCTCAACTTACACCATCTCCAGCCAGAAACAATAACAACTCCTCTAATATTTCAGAAAAAATTCCATCTTATGCTGATTTTGAGACAGACCTCCATAAAAGGATACCTTCTAAAAACCAGAGCCCCAAATCTGTTCAACCTACTACTGCTACCCCAAGTAAATTGGTCACTCCAGTCAAGAGCATAACTGCAAAGAAACCTTTTCATTCTGATCCTAAATATTCTGCTCAAAAGAAACCTCTTAAAACTATGTCCCCATGTGTTTCAAAAGCAAAAAGTGTGAATCAGATTAAAAAGACCAAAGACTCTTTTCACCTGACGCCCCAAATTCCTAAAACCAAAAACTCTCCAAAATGTTTCCAAAGTGAAAAGTTAAAGAAACGAGAGAAATTAACAGCCATTCCACAGCCAAGTGTTACTAAAAAGACTTCTCCTAAAACATTTAGAGAATGGCGGTTGTCAAATATTGATACTAAGGTTTCTGCAGACCATCTTAAAAAGGATGCTGAGAATATGACCCTTAAAGATGAACTATCCCCAAATGGTGAGTAAACTTTTTTTTTTATTTTTAAATTTTATTTTATAATTTATAGAATACTAATGGCTGATGCTTAATATTTGTATAATAATGAAAATGATTTTAGTATAGAGTAAATTTATAGAATTACAAATCAAATTTTTTTTTCTTTTTCTTTCCATAAGATTTTATGTAAAAATGAAAACCTTTTTATCAATATTTTTACGAATACTTTCATATTTCTTAGAATAAAATATATCCATTTTTAATCAGTGAATCAAATTTGAATTAATATGCGAATTAGCAATTACAAAAACTGAATTTAAAATTGTCTTGTGTATGAAAAATCCTTCAAGCGATTAAAAAATGGGGATATAAATATACCCACATACTATTATTTTTATATTTCTTAGAATATAATATGATTAAATATATCCAGTGAAACTCAAAACGTTTTTGAGAGAAGAATGATGAAATTCAAACGCAAAATATAATTTTTAGTTGTCTTTGTTATTTTTGTTGCTCAAATAAATAAATAAATTACAATGTTACATTTTATTTCTAACTCAAACAAGCAATTAAAAACTGAATTTAAAATTGTCTTACGTACGAAAAAGTTAGAATATTATTCTCAATGTTGTAAACAAAAAAAATGCATTATTTATTTTATTTCAAAACTCTCTTTTTTTCAGGTCACTTAATTTTGACACCCCCCACCCCTTATGTTGGGGGCGTTACATTTTTTTCAAGTTGGTCTTATACTGTACTAATTACAGTATAAATAATGAGATAAAAGACCAAAGTTATGAATAGAAACAAAAAAAAATTTTTTACTGTGGCTTTTCTATGAAAAAATAAGTACTGAAAATTGAAAAATAAAATGTAAAAAAATAATAGATAATTTTTTGGAGATTTCTTTTTTACTCATTTCGATAATTATTTAATTGGCTATTATCGATATTTTTTCTGCTTAAAAAGGGGGGTACTTTTTCAAGTTTTTCTTCAAAACGTATACTTTGAAGTACTAAAATAAGGTTAGCATTAAGTAGATATTTATTTCTAGAATCTAAAAATATAAGATTTTAAACTTAATCAGGCTTTGCATATTTTAAATGAATTTTATATATTAATTTTTCATAGCAAAAATACTAAATTAAAGTTTTGAAATAAAATAACTGATACACTAAAAATTCATTAATTGATAAATCAATACTGAAAATTTCATTAAAATCGGATAATTATCTGATTTTTTTGGTAAACTTTTTGCAATCGTGAATGTTACATTTAAATTGTAAACAAGCGCTTAAAACCCTTGAAAAAGAGACAAAATGGCGGATCGCGTCAAAATTGACCAAAACAAATTCTTTTTAAATGTATTAAAAATAAACTGCATATGTAATGATATTTTTCTTATTGTTTGACCTTAATTCATTTTTAAAAACGTAGCAAACGTTTTTTTTTTTTTTTTTTTTTTTTTTGTATACCTAACTTAACATTTAAATGTGAAATACAATCTACTGCAATTGTTGTTTTAATAATAAACATCTATTTGCATATAATTAATTAATTAAACCAAAATCAACTGATTTGTGTAACTGGTTATATACCAGCTGCTGCTGATAATAAAATATTGCTCACCACCTGCTTTCTATTATAGTGATCCCAGCAGTTTAGTTTAATTTTAGTGAACAAAATCTCAGTCTAAACAGTTCAGCTCAGAATTTCTCGCCTATCTATGGTTCAATCTTTAGAATATTTATTTGGTTTGAAAGTAAATAAAATAATCTTTCTAAAAATGTAATTTGTATGTGTTTTTTTTTTATCTATTGAATTATTTTTTACACTGAGTCAAAAAAGAATAGTTGGCTTCGGACCGCTGAGAATACGAAGTATTTTATTTATTTTATTTATTTATTTTTATTTTTTTTTTTTTTTTTTTTTTTTTTTTTTTTTTTTTCAAAGTAAATTTTAACATAAAATCAAATCTTTGTCCATATTCTTAAATTGTACACTCACTTTAACTTAAGCAAATAAGAGCTGGATTTAAATTGATGTCCTGCACAAAAAATTAAAATTGTTTCAAAACAAGTTTAGTTATATTTTTTTTAAATATTTTAAATGTAAATAAAATATCATGAAAATGTTTTAAAATATTCACCAGTATAGGTTACATATTTGTATATATATATATATATATATATATATATATATATATATATATATATATATATATATATAGTAATAAAAAAAAAATAATATAAAACGAGAACAATTCATAAATTAAACTAACATTTTCATTCGAATAAAATGACTTTTAATTCTTAGGTTCTTTATTGTTAGTTTAAAAGGTTAAAAATAACAATAAAATTAACATATATTTACTGTTATTAAAAACTTTTTTATTTATTTATTTTTATTTTTTCTTCATTAACTAATTATCTTCTAAAATGGCAATTAAGAGCTGTGGTTAAATTCAGCATATGTATTTTTTGACATGTAAGAAAAGTGTTGAATTTCAAAACGGAAACTAATGGTGACTAATACGGACCAAACCTGGAATTCTAATTGTTAATCGAAGGCACCTCCGGGATTTAAGTAGTCTGTATACTCAACAATTAGTTGTGAGACCAAATTTATTTCAAGTATTTCTGATGATATCCAGTATTCCAACATTTCAAGAATTTTTGATATGTAAGTACGAAAAGCAAGTGCAACTTTTCAGTTCTTAAGAATTGCCATATTTAAATATGATAGATTCCATAGGTAAAATTTGAAAATAAACTTTTATGAAAATTGCTTTGTAATTAATACTAATGTTAAGATTTTTATTTTTTATTTTATTTATTTTATTTATTTTTTTTTTTTAAATTTAGAACTAATGAAAACGTTTTAGAATGTTTTTAAAATACTCTTCAGTTTAAGGAAAAATAGATATTGCAATACGAAAAATTTAAATTTTCAATTCTCAGCTTAGAATTGTTTCAAAACACAAGTTTACGGTTCTTTCCACTACAAATATGGACACAATTTTAATTCTTAGCTTCTTTTATTGTTAGTTTTAAAATGTTAAAAATAAAATAAAAAATTTTAAAAAATACGTATTCATAGATTGGTCAGAGCACACTGGTGTTTCAAGTGACTACATTTTTCTAGGGAGAACGTAGGTATACCCATTTTTTTTTTGTCTGCTTTTCATTTTAAAAACAAATTAATTAAATTGATTATTTAAAGTCAAATTTTTATCTAAGTCGAAAAGTAGTAATATAACAAGCCGCAGTGTATAAAAATAAATAAATTATACATGTAATTTATTTTTAATACCTTTTTAAAACAATTTTTTTTTTTTTTTTTTTCCCGGTCAATTTCTGCTTTCTTACCCATTCACTCCCTGGTGTCCTTAAAAATTTTTTAGTCTGGTCATGGACATGGTATTTTGCTAGTTATATATATATATGTGTGTGTGTGTGTGTGTGTAATTTGCTCTTATCAATGAATTCAAAATCTTTTTAGTAACATGTTTTGGGCAAATGGAAATAGTGAGTGATAAAGTTCCTATGTTGCTTGGTTATATACAATACTAACATTTAGAATTGTACTGGGATTGACATAATTTGTCTTTTAAGTACCAAAATAGTTGAAGTTTTATCAACAGATTCTGTCTTGTAACAGTTGTTAATTGTCTAATTAAATATGAAATGTTTGATAGGTAGAACCAGGGCTCTAAGTGGAATTTAGTTTACACACACACACACACACAAACAATACTGACTATTGTTAATACTTCATCAAATCTAAAAACTCATTATCAATGTTACTAGTTATAGTAGTGCTATTTACATCATACCAATTTTTTTTAACCCACTAATGGATGGTGAAAGAAGCTGAAAAATGTTTTATTATATATATACTATTTTTTTTTATTTTTTACATGGATATACCAGCTGGCATAATAAATCCCCAAAATAAAGTGCTCTTGGGATTCCTTTATATTGCTTACACATCCAGCCAACACTGTAGAATGTCTATGGTCCTTGAGTCATATCATACCTAATGTAAAGAACAAGTGTTTTTTTATTTATATATAATATATATATATATATATATATATATATATATATATATAAAATGCGCACACTGTCTGATTTAAGTGTATTTATTTCTCTATTATTGGAAGTTATTTGTCCAATTAATTCAGCTGATATAAATGCTTACATCCTATTTCTTTCAGTTTCTGTGGATTCTCCCCTTCTTTCTCCATCTCTACCTTCTCCATCTCTTGCCAACGATAGTCCATTAGATTGGGACAATAAAATTGAAGATCAAATGAAATGTTTCTTTTCTGAAAAGAAACATTCCTACTTCAAATTAAAAAGGGAATTCACTGACTGGCAAGAGAAAATGGATGTGGCAGAACAAAACTTCCAAAAAACCCTTGAAAGCATCACTCGATCCAAACAAGTGTCTGACAATTGGAGACAAGGTCTTGATTTCTTGACTCCTGACATCAGTTTTACATCTACAGAACATGGGCAAATGGAAACTCCAATTAAGCAGTTATTTGAACAACAAACCCCAGCTGATTCTCCAGTTTCTTCTCAGGCTTCAGGGGATGTGCCAATTGATAATGCCACAAAACCTATCAAGGTAAGATTCAATAACTTTAGGGTGGTGGAAAAAAATATTTTTTAGAAAATCCTGAAAAAAAATTTTTTTTTTATTTCTTTTTATTTATTCAAATTTTAAGTTCACTACAAGAATTCAAATGCAAAAATTCAAAAAGTGTATCTGTCTACCTGCGTGTTTTTTTTTTTTTTTTTTTTTTTGTTTTTTTTTTGTTTTTTTTGTTTTGTTTAGAGGGTATGGAGGTAAGATATTGACTGTCTTTAGACTTAATTAACTGATTAAGTCCAAGTTATGAATATAAAAGTGCGCACAATTTCCTTATAAATATACCACTATATATTATCTATATATGTTGACGTCTCTTGTTGCTGGTTTTATCACTGGATTTTTCTTTTCTTTCCTCATTTAAGTCTAAATCTCGTGGCCTTGAGATAATTCCAGCTGCTGCCAAGGGTTTCCTAACTAGAAAGCTGTTGGCTTGTCCTAAAGTGGTAGCCTTAAGAAAAACTATACAGGTAAGTAAGCACTTTTTTTTTTTTTTTTTTTTTTTTTTTTCTGTTCAATTCTTATTCTCATCATTTCTTCTGAGATCAAATATCTTAGCCCATTTTCCTTAATGGGTCACATAATTTCATCTACTCTAAAATTGAAATTATGGAAGTAGTTGATTTATTCAATGACTTTATATTCATCAGTCATACAACCTGGTTCACTAATAAGTAGAGAAATTCCATGGTAAAATGTGACTTTACTTGATGCCACTCAAAGCAAGAAAGTAACAACGTAGACTACATTACTCTCTTGTTCTTTTACTTTCTTTTTCTTCTCTCACTCTAATTTCTTTTCATCCAGTATTCTCCGTTATCTGTGTTCTTTTTCTCATTTCTTTCAACTTATTCTCAAATGATTTGAAAGGATTTCAGTCAATTGATATCCCTGCATTCTCTATTTGCCAATATGACTAATGCATCAGAAATGTGCCAATTCACATGTAAATCTTATAATGGAGATTGTGTCTAACTGAAACTGTCACAATTCCCTTAGATTATTTTTTCAAATCTTATTAAAAATGTTTTATATTAATACTGTTGGCCTTATCTATATACTAATAACATTAAATTTATTATATATATCAAAATTGCAGTTTACAGTGAATGGAGAATGCTAATGTGTATATTGATCTTGAAATATTGATTTTAATAAATATTTGCTTGGTTTTATTGATTTTTAATTGTTTTAATAATTTAATCCTTGATAAATCTTTAAAAAGAAATGACTTATTTTTACTTTATTAAAATTTACTTATTTAAATTATGAAAATTTAGCAATGCTATTCTTTGATTATACCTCCTGTTTCAAATAAATTTAACTTAATAATTTATATAAAAATCAATAAAGAAATCTTTATATGCATCTTATTTAGTTTCTATTTTATTACATTAAAATTTATACTTGTGCTCAGAAGGTGCATATTTTGTTTTTTGTTAATCCTGTCATTTATGAAATGGGAATTAACACTTTTGAATTTTTAGAGTCCAACATAGACACTGGCCTTTATGGTATTTTTATATCAACCTTTGAATTTTAGATGTAATTATTTTAAATTTAAAAAATATCACTAGGATTGACAGGATATGGGAAATGTTTTGAACAAGACAAAGAAATGGTACCTACTGCAATATTAAATGTTTCAAAACCACTTGTTTGTGGGCATAGAAAGTTTTTTTTTTTTTTTTTTTTTTTTTTTTTATATGCCTTTTTGACATAAAAGTCACTTTATCGTTTTGGTGCATTTGGCAACAAATCTAATGATTGGTATGCACTTTTGACCATAAAATAAAAACTTGCAAATGACAAATTTATTTGAATTTCACAATTACAATATATTTTCAAATGTTAAAGAGGGAAAATCTGGATCTTTTTGTGCGTTTCTAAGAATTTAAAAATTTTTATTCATGGATTCTAAAAAGAAAACCACTGTTTTACTAAAGTTTTAATAATAAAATGTTTTTAATTTTTAAACCAAGGTACATCAAACAACTCCCTTGGAGTGGGATATATTGCATAAGATCCAAAATGAAGTAATCTGAACTAAAATTGCATCTCACTCTCATCTATGTTTGGGTGACTCTAATTGCTCTCTGCATCAAAAGGGTTAAGAACTTGATCCATATTCTTATTGGCCCAGGTGGATGTATAGTCACTCATTTAAACATTGATTCTGAAAAATTTAATTAAACCATTAATTATAAAGTATCTATTTGTAGGCTATTTTTAATCTGTATATGCACGCGCGTTTCTCTTCTCGCTCAGAGAGAATTAAAATATTATTTAAATTTGTTTTTTAATCTTAGGAATGTGATAAGCTTTTGGAAGAAATTGACTATAACTCTAATATAGACTTCGTCAACAGAATAAACAACCAGGTAAGTATGTTTTGTATTCAGGTTTAAATTACTTAAAATTATTAACTGATATTTAAATGCATGTTTATGTGTATCACTTTCTATATCTAAAGTCTTTTCTTCCTCCTTTCCAGTTGGAGTCGTCACGGCAAGAGATTTATAGTATTTTCTTTGAGAAAACTGTTCAAGAAAAAATGGAATTGATCAGACAATCACGTGACTTACCAAAGAAAAAACCTACAAAGGTAAGTAAATTAAATTGAGTCTTGGAAGATCTCTGTTTATTAAAACTAATAATCTCAGAGTCGGTCTTAAAAGTAATTAATTCTATATTCTTATAATGGAGGTTGTGTTTGTATGTCTGTAACCGACACTTACCACTACTCAAGTCACAATTTCCTTAGTTATTTACATCACATTCTCAATGATTTTATTTTTATTTATTAAAATTGGTTTACATTATTAATACTGTTGGCCTTATCTACATACTAATAACGTGCAATTTTATGTTTGTGTGTGTAATATATATATATACACACGCACACACAACAAAATAGCAGTTTACAGTGTGACTAAGGCTAATTTGCATATTGATATTAAAAAATTGATTTTAATAAATGTTTGCTTGGTTAATATTGATTTCTAATGAATATGAGCAAAAGTCTCAGATAAATCTTTAAAAAAAATCCATTAACAAAAAAATAACTAAT
This sequence comes from Doryteuthis pealeii, assembly GCA_023376005.1. NCBI lineage: Eukaryota > Metazoa > Mollusca > Cephalopoda > Myopsida > Loliginidae > Doryteuthis > Doryteuthis pealeii. The sequence goes on from CM042153.1 coordinate 31,491,412, forward strand.
TTTTTTATTTACTTCCCATTTGAACTAAATAGGAAAATTTAGCAATGAAAGGGAGTGATGGAAGAGTAAGTTTCAGTTGATCTATTTTTCAATTAACTCTGTTTCAAATCTTTTATCTGCATTTTTATTTAGTTTCATTTGCCTTTCTAATTTAATATTTTATTATATTAAAACTTAAATACTTGCAACTGTGCTTATATTTGCTAGTAAACAATTATCAAAAAATGTCTAAAATTCTGATTGGCTTTCTCGGCTATGAATACTATATTTATTTCTCTCATACTCTCTCACTTTTTCTTGCTCTTTCATTCTCACCCACTTTTTTGACTAGTAATGCTTTTTAACTTGGAGACCCTTCCCTCTCCAGATTTTTCATTTATAAATTTTGTTGCTTCTCTCTATACATGTTTACACTGATTGTTTATCTTAGTTGCTTTTGGTCCTAAAGATTCTTTATTATTCTTGACAAAACTAGAAGTATACATTGATTTACCTAGAAAATGTTTGTACCACATGTAAATAAGCCAAAGATGATATAACTTCTAAATTAACATTTATTTTTTAAATCCTTGAGGAAAACAATCTTTACCACCATGTTTTTTTTGTTTTTTTTTTTTTTTTTTTTTTTTTATTTGAAATTTTTTTTTTTTTAGAATATCTTTTAAGTAAATACACCAATATGTATTATATTTGTTTCAGAATAAAGTTCCACAATTGAGCCACGCCACACAAAAATATCAAATGCGAAAGAAGACAAAGTATCCTTTTATTTTTCTTTATTTTCTTTTTTTTCTTTATCAACTTTCAATGAATCAATTTGGAAAGCTTTGTCAAACACTCTAACAATATGTATTTTGTTTTAGTATAGAATCGCTATTAGTCTTAAGCGATTTGAGATTTTCTGCATTCTCTTTTCTTCTGATAGATTGTTAATGTTCATCTATTTGTTTTTTTTAGTTTCATTGACCAATTAAAGAATTTTGGGTTACATTTCAGTTCTAGTAGGGTGGGTGCTAGGCTACTACATGTCAATTTTCATAAAGTAGTATTCATAGAAAATATATGAAACCCACCCTTTCAGGGTCTCTTAAGCAGGCTTTCCCGCCACTGTTAGGGAGTAGTACATACTTGTCCCAATTCTAAGGCTTTTTAAATAATTCTCCTTTAGCAGGAAAAAGTAAAGATTTAACTTTTTTTTTTCTTTTTTTTTTTTTTTTTTTTTTTTTTTACTATTGGATCCAACTGTAGATTTGAAAGACAAATAGTTTTTTTAAATTTAATTTTAAATGTTTAAAATAGATTTAAAAATTTTTTTTTTACACTGCTGTTACATGTTTTTTTTTTTCCTTAACTAAATTGTTTCAGGAAAGAGCCAGTGACAGACAAAAATGGTAATGCTGGTAAAGTCGCATCATCTCTCAAGCAATCAGTTTCTTCAACACAATCATCAATGTAAGTCAAATTAGAAATTTCCCCTTTAGTTACACCATCTTATAAAAGAGGTTATCATCCTTTTCCAGCTGCTGCTGATGTCAATCATTTGATCAACCTTATGACCCAAAAATTTTATTTTCCTTTTTTATTTATCATCACTAACTTGGCTGCAGACAAAAAAGCTGCCATCTAGCAGCATTTCAAGTCACCAGGGTTATTTTATGCATAGAGGTAGGTCAGGGAATCGTCTGTATAGTATGTTTATATTTACATTTTTTTTTTTTTTTTTTTATTTAGTTGTTTAAGTTTTGTTTAATAATATTGCATATACTGATCAATTTCTTAAAATATTGCCAAGTTATAAGTGCATATAAAGGAAGTACTCTTTTAGAAGCATTTAAGTAAACTTCATTGAGAGATTATCGTAAACATATTGAATCCATTTTATTACTAAATTACAAGCTAGAGTGGAAATTGTTTTATTCTTAGTAAAATAGCATCAAAATGCTCTGACAAAAATCATTTTTGTTGCAAATAGTCTTTAAATGATTTTGATTTTGATTCCTTAAATACTTAAGATGGTCATTTCTTTCTTAGTATACATTAACAAAATTGATTCTTAACCTATATCAATGTCAAATACCTGTATCGTTTGTTTTATAGCAACTATGAATAAGAATATATCTCCCTGTCTTCTAAAATATTACTACAAATACATGTGGTTACTTAAGAGATTGTTAAACTTATTTATTCAGAGTATCCACCTTAACAACTGTACCTCCTCTTATGTGCGCATGTATACACACACACACACACACACACACACATCTACATATCATCTTTAATTTTTGTCTTTTTCAGCAAACCAGTACCTAAAAAAGAAAAAAAGGAAACTGCTCAAACAAAACCAGAAAATCGGTATGTTCTCTTATTAAATAAACTTTTTTTTTTTTTTTTTTTTTTTTTTCTCTTCTCCAAGTCTTGTATCTATTTAATTTTAGTTCCATCAGCATCATAATGTTAAATACTAAAATTCTTTGCTTTTTTTAGAGAACTTTAAAATTATCAAATCACCTCGAAGTTGTTGGGTGTATTTCCAACTGACCTAATTAGTTGTGATCAGATTAATTGTATCTCTTTATTTGTATTTAATCTGAAAGTTACATAATGTATTATTTTAGATGTTTCATTCTATGTATATTTACTTTTTTCTTTCTTTTTTTTTTCCCTCTTTTCCTTTTATTCAAGCTTATGTCGTAAAACTCGGCAAGTAAAGTAAGTTATAGCATTGTGATCTTCAGCACTTGAGAATTACCTTGCCAACATCCATTTAGATAAAAAATATTAAATAATTTGTCTGTTTTTAGTTTTATCTGTATTAGCAGTGCTTCTTAAACCTCTTTTTGGTGGTGAATGAAACTGATGTAGACTACCTGATCTACAACTGTAGATGTTATGTATTATCTGGGCATCCTCCACTTTGGCAATCAGGCCCATAAATCTATCAATTACCCCCACACCCTCACTCACATTGTTAATTTTCATCTGAAGGCAGTTCCTTGAAAGCAATTGTTGAAAATTATCTGGTTGAAGATCACCAGTCACAAATAAAATCTTGATCACACAGATGGAAGAGGAAGCCAGTTTATAGGTATTTACTAAGCTTAGCTTAAATGTGGCACAAGGCCAAAAGTATGGGACGCCCAATGAGAATCGAACTTACTAACAATGGTCTACGAATCTAGCTTGCTAACCATTACACCACTGAGGTGTCCAGGAAGTCAGTTTATAAATAGAGCAATGAATAAAGCATTTATTCTGATTGCTGGTTATAGGCTTTGGTTAACCATTTCAGTTTCTTATAAAAACAGTTCAACTTCAGACTTTTTTTTTTTTTTTTTTTTTTTTTTTTTTGTTTAATAATGGCTAACAGTTCTACAAGGTGTGGCAGAAACACCTCCAACACTTTAAACCATATACTTGTATAGTACAAGTGAACTTATGGTAGCTCCATCTAGCTAATGTCTTACTTTTTTTTCTTTTTCTCTCTCATATATAATATAATATATATATATATATATATATATATATATATATATATATATATATATATATATCAGTCGTGAAAAATATTTTTTCACGACTGGTTTTTAAGATCTCAACCATTGGACTCATCTGATGATTGGATTACCATGAAACTTCAAGTTATGAGTGTAAATCCATATAATTACTATTGATTTATATATATATATATATATATATATATATATATATGGCTTTGACCGGTGCACATCATGTTTTTGTGTTGAAACTTTAATTTTTAAAAAATCTGTAATTGCTACACAGAGCTTTTTCTTGCTCATTTCATGTTCTGTCAGAATGCTGTTCCAGATAGAATTTTCAACCTATAGCAGTATTGATTTTCTATCTGGAAAAGCATCATTCTGACATGAAATAAACACAAAGCTCTCTATGTAGCAATTAGCTTCACCAGTCTTAAAGAACATTTTAACAGTAAATTAACACGCTAAGTCATGATCACATTCTAGAAAAAAATGGTAAGACACTTAGGCAAGTGGCAATAGTAGTTTCATCCAGCCAAGTTCACTTATACCTCACGATTGACAAAATCTGGGAGGTATTTCTGCCACACCCTGTATAAGGCTGGAGTCTTATGATGGCAGTGATAAAGAGTTCTTAAAACAGTTTGTTCTGTAAGCTTCTTAGTTCTTGATAATACAAAAGGAAGATAAGAAAATTCAAAAACATTGGGGGTGAATTAGAAGAAGAAAAAATTGTTGAGATACTGAAATAGTTTAAGAAGCACTGCATAAGTATAAATGCAGAATATTATTCCCATTTTAATAGTGCTTTTTTTTTTCTTTTTTTTTTTTTTAAGAGGGGGGGGATAATGTACAGTAGTTATCAAAATCTTACTAGTTGTGCAGTAAAATTGAAGATACTTGCTTAAAGGACACCTTCACTAGCCATTAAATTCAATGTCTTCTTACATTGTTATAGAATTTATAGTATAAGGAAAGTCTGCAAAGTGGCTTATTGTTTTTATCAGCCGAATAGCAAGGGAGTCTATACTCTTTTTCACTAGCACTAGACCAGGAAGATTGTTTTGGTGTGGTGGGGCGCCACACCTACCAAATGCTCTATCGCATAGATCAGATTACCTAAGCTGTGGCAGGGGGCATTATCAAACCAGATGTCTTGCAATTCCTATGTAGGTGTTCAACTGACTGAGCTAAACTGCTCTTTTGAATTATAATGAATAGGGTGAGCACAAATACAGCCCACTGTACTGCTAACACATTCATGACATTGTGTACCACTGTTGGCTACAATTAAAATGTGAATTGAAATAGCTGTTGAATTATTATTTTTTTTAAATAAATAAATTTAAATAAAAATTGAATCCATACAGCTAAAAGGAAATACAGTAAAAATTGCCTCCATTGAATTGAACTTTATAAAAAAATTTTTTTTTAACTTCTTTTTTTTTTTTTTTTTTTTTTTTTTTTTTTTTTTATTATATGCTATTGTACTGGAAAACCCCTTGCTATAATGAGTCCTTTTTGCTGCGATATAATTTATTGCATACAGTGCTCAGGTGCACCACAACTTATTAAAGTCTCATAGTACATAGAATAATGTACTAATGTCGGGAACATGAACAGTATACAGTAATGATATACATGTGTGTGTGGATGGAGGTATTAGGTATAGTTTTGGCGAATTACAGGAAGCATGGAGGTTTTGAAAAATGTAGTGTTTAGCAGCCTATAACCAATGCATGCCATTTATTCCATGCCTCAGCAACTCTGAGCATGAAAAAATGTTCTGAATGTCATGTGAGCTATGCTGTTTTCTGACTTTGTAGGCATGACCACGTGTGTTAGAAACATGGAGATGCATACAATCAGATTATAATCTAGATATTTACTAGCAATGATACTCAAAGCTATCTGACTCACACACACACACACCTCCTTTCATATCCACTGTATCACTTTTTTAATATTTCAAGCAAATGAAATGGAATAAATACGATACTATTTAGCAAATATAACATTGAATAAAATACAAGTGACATAAGTAACTCCTGTTATGATTTTTGTGGCCATTTTTAGGCTGCAAATGAGAGCACTCTACAATGGAGATCCCTTGTGTTAGGCAGAATCCTTTGGTTGCTGATCCGTTCATCCATGGCGAATACGTGTAAATGAACAGCTTTCAAGATTGGCGATTGAATAGTTAACTAACCATGTATTCGAGCATGTTGACTGGCTGGCTTTAATCCATGTGCCCACACAGTCTATAAGTTTAAGTGGTGGGCCACAGCACACCTTTTATTACCAAAATAATCTGACCACACCTCATTTCGTATCCACTATCACTTTTTTAATATTTCAAGCAAATGGAATAAACATGAGATGCTACTTAGCAACTAAATGCATTTCACATTATTCTAACATATAACACTGATGTAATTTGCATTTTATTCAATAACTCCCCTTTTCTTATAGTTTTAAATCACAAGTTTTGTAGAAGTATTTTTTTTTTTTTCTTCGATGTTTTTGATGCAGAGTCACTCACAGTTTTGTCGTTAGTTGCAAAATGCAAGCATTTCACCTGTTTGACCACTTTTTAGTGCAGTTCATACCAATAATTTGTATGCGGATGTGTTTATATTGTATTTTTTAATATTTCACCTCCATTTTCAGGTCTGTGCGTAAAATTGCACTCCCACAACCACAACCCCCACCTGTACCAAAGAAACCCAACAAAATAGGTGAGTAGAGCTGATGCTTGCCTAAGTTTTAACTTAGTAAAGAACTTTTAGTTTCCAAACATTAATAATAAAATTTTAAAAATTTTAATTCAGTAATTGTAAAACTTTATTTTTCAATTTTTAATATTTATTTATTTATTTATTTATATTTTTTTTATTTTTATTTTAAATAAGCAGTGGTCTGACTGAAATTGATCCACTATATATCATTTACTTTTCTTGTAACTTTTTGTAATTAAATGTAAAGTCGGAGTGGCCTATTCTCAGTATCGATCCCCTTTTCACTTGTGCTAGACCAAGGAGATTGTTTTTTCCACCTGAAACGAAGCGCTGCACTGGTCCAAACTGTGCTACTTATGCACTGAGTTAATGAGGGCCTCTATCTTGTGGTTCCTTGGCGGATGCTCTACTGACTTAGCTAAATGCTCAAATCCTCAAAGAATTGAATATTAAGATATATGATGTACTTGTTGATAGTTAACTATTTTTCAACTAACCATGTTTGTTTTGGAGCAAATTTAAAACCATTCTGTTTTGTTGTCTGTCAAAACTTTTTGATTTAAAAAGAATAATAAAATTTTTATTCGCTGTACAATAAAATTGAATGTAGAACATTGACTATTTCTTGTTTGTAAATAATTTTCTCAAAACTCTATACATTAGATAACTTTGAAAATAAATATATATATATATATATATATATATATATATATATATATATACACACACCACCCAACCCCCCTGCATGAGCAGGATGTGACACAAGGTTAATTTCTTAAGCAGTGTTTAACAGGTTTGAAGGAAGTTTTCCTTCTCCTAGACTGCCTAGCCATGGTGAAAGAGCCAGTCTGTCCTGCTATTTACCCATAGCTGGAGGGATAATCGGATTCATACCTTTCCCAAGAGTATTAGCGTTATGTGAAATGCAAACGGCTTCGTCCAGAAATTGAACTCGGGTTGACGAGTCCATTTCTTACGACTCTAACCATTAGACCATGCACCTCCAGAAGTTTAAGTTTATATATGTAGTTTTTTTTCTATATGGGGGGGGGGGAAGGATTATGTCTAAATGATGCTGGTTTTAGTTTAATTTTTTTCTAAAAGATTCCTTTTACTATGGAGAGAATAAAATTGTTTAGGATAAAAGATGCTTCAACACTTAAACAAGGGAAATAACTGAAAATATTGTAAAGTTGGCATAGTAGCCTATTGTCAGTATCAGCCGGACAGCTGGGGTTTCTATCCCCTTTTTCCTAGCAGTAGACCAGTGAGGTTATTTTTGCTGAGGTGGCGCACCACACCAACTATCATCTCCCCATTTTACTGCACAGATCAGATTACCCAAGCTGTGCCACTTATGCATTGAGTTGGTGAGGCCCAGTATCTAACCCAAAGCCTTTTGATTCCCAGTCAGGTGCTCTACCAAACGAATTAAACTGGCTCCAAAAATATTTTTCTATTTTTGTAATGATCATACTTCACTGATATGAGAGTGCACAAGTAATACTTCTGTCCACTGCTCAGTACTGACAAAATAATTTTTTTAAATGCATAATAGTTGTATAGTCTTTGATAACCTGAATTATGAAAGAAAAAAAATAACTGATTTCGGTAATCACTTCTCTAACGGCAAAAGTCTGTCAGCAGCCTTTCTGCCTGCAACAATATTACAACAGTCTTAAATCACATTCCATAAGCATCTCACTTGTGAAGATCGGAATTCTGTTAACCCTTACCATGTACCATGCAGTATCGGGCAGTTGTCGCTCATCCTAGCATTTAATTTTGCAGCATCTAACATCCTGGCTCTTCACTCCACAACTCTGACACCAAGCATACATCTGGGACATTTCACAAATAGTAGTTACACGCCAGGCAAAACTGACACTTTGAATCTGGTGAATGTCTATTGTCACATAACCTTTTTACCTTCCATAAGCAGTGATGCTGATAGTTTTTTGATTTTGTGCATCCTGGGACAAACATATTTGCTTTGAATGGGTCCCAACTAAAGCCGTCTAACACCTATGTTGTAACCTATCCTCTGTAATTCATTTTTAAGAAACTATTGATATGTAAATACAGTTAGCTTGAAACTGTGAGGGAAGAAAAAAGAAAAACACTGGGGATGCATGGATACAATTTTACTGCGTCCTTTTAGATATTTGTGTGTCGGGAACGCAGGACATGTATCTATCTGCATAAGATGAAATAAACAACTTTCAATTCATTTGAAATTTTTTTTGTGGGGTGGAGTTGATATTAAGTTTAACTGAAAATTTAAACAATTTTAAAAATTAACACTGACATTTTTTTATTTTGATTGCAATTTTTAAAATTAAATTATTTGGTTTCTAATATTACTAATTTTTTTTTTTTTTTTTTTTTTTTTTTTTTTTTTTTCTTCAGTTTCTGTTGCAGGCAAAATGACTGCCACTCGTATTGTAGCAACAAAAGCAATTGCTGGCCCATTACAGAACAATAATAAGCCATGGCGTTGAGGAATCTTTCACCTACAGGATTTGAAACAAAGATTGTTGTGAGGGGGGTGGGGTGACTGTATTGTTTATTATGTATCCCTTGTTTTATCATCAATGAGAACAATCATTTATCATTGGCTGTGATTTTAAATCTGTTTCATCTGTAATAATTCTAGAATTTTGCTCTCTAATTTATTTAATACTTTCTGTCCATCTTACAGAACAAATCTTTTTCATTATTCATAAGATTTCGGCTTCATCAGTTAAAGTAATTTCTTTTTCTTAATTGACTGATAAACAAGCTTTTTTACTCATCAGAAAAACTGCTTTTTTTTTTTTTTTTTTCTTTAGCAATAATTCTATCACAAATATTTTAAAACTGTTATTAAATGTTTTTGTTTTCTTTATCTTCATTTTGTTTTTATGGCTTTTTAAATTTTTTTTTAATTTTTTTTTTTTTTTTTTTTTTTTTTTTTACTATATATACCCGTCTGTTGCATTCATTTTAGAATAAAACATAACTTTTTTTTATGTTATGTAATTCCTTCCATTCCAATTTTATAGCTTTTAAAATTGTTGAGGACATTAACCTTTTCATAAGGTTAAATTTGAAATTTTCTTATTAGAAAGTTTGAATCATTAAAGTTTAACTACAAAGATTTAAATATATTAAAACTGAACAATGTTGACAAATTATTCTCAAATATATGAAGTTGAATCTTTTTAAAGATTATATTGAATTTTTTTTTCATTAAAAACAAGTACTCTGACTTTTGTAAATTTTTTTTTTTTTTTTTTTTTTCTTCATTTTATGTTTTGCCGATATGTTTTACTGATATATTTTCTGTATTGCTTTGTCGGGGATTTTAATTGCATGATAAGGAGTGCTCTAATAATATTAGAATCTTAAATACTCCTTGAATACAAAACATTAACTATGTTTTTCCTTAAAGAAATTCTGAAATGAAAGCACAACACTGTTTTCAGATTACATACTAAATTTTGACTTCCATGGCTTCTTATTTATTATTTAAACAAAATAAAAATCTTTTTGAATAAAGAAGCCTTACGATCTTAACAAGCAATGCTTGTTTTGAGATAGAATAATTGAAATAACCACTTCAAATTCTTACTTATATCTACTGTCATCATTTGAAAAATTTTGATTCTATCTGAAACCCTCAACATCTTTTTGAATTGCATATATGCACACAATACTTTGCTACCTCTTGCTTAGCATTTCTATTTAGAAACCTAATGTGAAACAGGTATATAATCAAAATTTATTGAATTCATCTTGATCATGTTCTAGAGTTTTTAAAGCTTAAATAAACATCTTGAAATTCAGCATGGGTTAATATATAGATACATTGCATATCTTCGTGTTTGTTTTTTGTCCACTTGTACCTTTTTATTTATTATATATATTTATACATATATTTGGTTCTTTCATGCAGTTCTACTTTATATTGAATCTCACTTGTAAACACGGCAAAGTGAAGGAACACTTTTAATTTTACTATAATAAAATATAGGGCAAATTTCTCTGGAATATAAATGTCTCATTCCACAGAAAAACTCAAACCTATTTGTGGACTTTTTATTTTTATCATAATTGCTGTAAAGAATCTGAAAAATATGAATTTATTTTTCCATATTACATTTATGCTTGTTTTGACATGTTCTCTTTTAAATGAATTGTTAAAAAGCTCTCATCACAGATCCTGATGATTTCTTTTACCCCCCCCCCTTTTCTTCAGTGGTGTTAAAATGTAGCTATTTACTAAGCTTAGCTTTCGTATAAGGCCACAAATAAATGGGATGGATCCATTAACGATTGACCTCAAAAGATTAGCTTACTCTATAGCAAGCATTTTTCATTGAATGTATTTAATGAAAAAGAAAATGATCAGGTGTTTGTTTGGTCTTTATTTATTCCTCCTGCTCAAATTCATTTGTTCAATTCTTTGACTCTCACTGATAATACCTTTTTGGATATGAGTACATAAAAAAAAAAAATTTTTTTTTTTTTTTATGTAAAGTCAGTCTTCTTGACAAAATATCCACCTCCCCATTGTAGTATGGAAGACAACATACTTTGATTATGCAGTATATGTACAATATACAATAGAGAAATTGACAAAAGGCTGTATCCTCCCATTCCCAAGAAAAGTGACCTCAGAATCACTAAGAACTACAGAAGTATAACTCTTACTGCCATAGCTGCAAAGGTTTATAATGCTCTTCTTCTCAATCAAATCTTACTGAAGTAGAGAAAATCTTATCAATTGCAGAAATCAATCCACAAATTCTCAGATCCTGACTATTAATCATAGGAGTTCAAGCAAAAAATCTTGCAGCAAAACTGTTTATAGATTTTCTGTCATTTAACTCTATACACAGGCAGATGGCAAAAATACTACTACTAGCATATGGTCTCCTCCTCAAATAAACTATTACTGCTATAATGATGCTCTACAAAGACACAAAAGCAAAGGTCCATTCACCTGATGCAGATTTCTTTGACATAGTCACTGCAGTCCTTCAAGAAGATACATTAGCAATATTTTATGTTTATAATATACCTAGACATTATACTACAAATTCATTAGATCTCATAAAAGAAAAAGGCTTTATGCATAAAAAAAGAAAGGCAAGAAGCTGGCAATATCCTGCAGAAAGTATAACAGAGGTGCATTCCTCACAAATAGACTTGGACATGCAGACTCTGAATTCAGATAAAACAGTTCATATTTTAATCAAAATGGAAACCTCTCTACACTGGATGGTAAGTGTCTCGGATTAGTAGACAAGTTTCTATACCTAGATAGTAATATCACCTCTACAATGTGAATATACCCACAAAAAAGGCACGGACTACTATACAGATTACACTGGTTAAATTTTTTGGGTTTTTTTTTTTAATCTAGGTATTTCAAAATATCCAAATTTTATCTTTTTCTCACTGTTGTAATCATCTATCAGAAGAACCGTGTTATTGAACTCTTATTAAATTAGCTAGTGAATAAATAGAAGAAAAAGAAAATTTTATAGTTTAACTTTATTTGCAAAAAAATTTGAAACTGGCTTACGCACCGGTTCCCACTAGATCATTGAAGTTGAGCAGCAACCATCTTGTTCAATACTTGTGTGACCATAAGCAATAGCAGGTAATGTAAGTGGCCACTTATCAAAATGACTCAATTCGGCATTAAATGATCCGAAAAGGGTTGATATGCTGTGAAAACAAACAAATAATTTGAAACCTATTCATCAATATAAAGGATAGAATTTATATGAAACTCGTTGTTAGGTAAGAAATTGGTTGCTATGAAAATACAAAGCTCACAATCAGTATTTAATACTCTGACAAATTGTTTCATTGGACCCAGCTTGATGTGCAGAGGAGGAAATATGACCTTCTCGACTGATGATTTGATCATTGACCATATTTGGCATACCAACTTCCAGTGTCTCACATAAGGGCCACTCTTTCTGGTTCCACTGCATGTTTCTTACTCGGCTGTCTCACATGCAAATAAAGCAGAGATATTTTGTAAATCCTCTTAGTTGACCAAAGGAAGTTCACCATTTTGAGGTCTCCACAAATTTTCCACTTGTGCTTGTGGCATTTTAGTAGGTCTATCACAGTTTAAATATCACGCTCCTCTTGTAAACACATAGAATAGGGATACCCAAAAATGTCTGCTTTTCATTTTAAAAACGAATTAAAATTAATTAAATCTATTATTTAAGGTAAAATTTTTGTCTAAGTCAAAAAGTAGTAATAATGAGCATTAGTTAAAAAAAATCAAAATATTACACATGTAATTTATTTTTAATACATTTAAAACGATTTTTTTTTTTTTCCTGTCAATTTCAATCGCGTTCAGCCTGAAACACTGACAATCTGTTTACAAATAAATTTTAACATTCACGATTGCAAAAAAAAATTTACCAAAAATCAGGGAATCATCCGATTTTAATTAAATTTTCAGTATTGATTTGTCAATGAATGAATTTTATAATGCATCAGTTATTTTATTTCAAAACTTTAATTAGGTATTTCTGCTATAAATTAATATATAAAATCCATTTAAAATATGAGCAGCATGATGTTAAGTTTAAAATGTCATATTATTTGATTATAAAAATATTTTTTTTAAATAACTACTTTACTTTAATATCAATCACTTTTTTTTTTTTTTTTTTTTTTTTTTTTTTTTTTTTTTTTTTTTTTTTTCTCAAACTGTATTGGAACTTAAACGGAATGAATATTGATGTCTATATTTTTTTTTTTTTTTTTTTTTTTCTTTTATAAGATAATAGCCAATTAAATAATTATCGAAATGAGTAGTAAAAAAAAAAAAAAATCTCCAAAAATTATTATATACAATGGAATTCCTAATTCCTGGAGAAGATCCAAAATATTATGTCAAACTTATTCTCCTCTTTGAAAAATTCCACAAAAACCTCTTCTTGATTTCAGAAGTATGAGCCTTTTCTTGTAGATTAGAAGCTGAAATTTCTGCTGTCTTTTTGGAGAGACCAAAATCATGCATAAGCTCAATTAGTTTTGGCTGGTTAAACTGCTGAGGAGTTGAAGACTTTTATGTAGCATAAGAAGGATAATTAGAATCTTTCGGTATTTCTTGAGTAACATCGTCAGTCTCTTGCATTTTGTTGATACTCTCTTCTTCAGATGGAGACAACTCAGTATAAACTGGAATTGGTAGCTCATCAGAGTGCAGAGTAGGTTGAATTGCTGATGGGATATTAGGATAAGTGATTTTATGTCTGTTTTCTTACCAACACCTTTTGTATTGATCAGATCAAAAATAGAAGTCAGTTGTGTGGTCCTTCGGTTCCCACCAGGTCATGGGAATTCTGAAAGGTAAACCCTTACGTTTCCCTTTCGTCAAGCCAAGCAGCATTTCTTCAGTTATGACATACAATATGAGGGGCCATTCTTTTCTTGGTCACCTAGAGTAAATTCAAAATACGCTTTACAGGCTCACTTCACAAACAGTTATATTGCGCCTCTGATGAATAAGCGCAAAGTATTCACAAATATAGCAGAAAGCACTTGGCTTGTTCACACATTGATGTCTTCTTGTAGCCATAATCAAATTTGACAGAAAAAACAAACAAAATTAGATATCCCTATTGATACCAGAAACGCATATGTAATTTATTTAGCCGCAAAAGGATAAAATGTAATACCTCAAATTGCATAAAAACTAGAACATACAGAACAATTGTTTCCATATTTGAAATCAGCAGATCAAAAATAGTAAAAATATTTCCAAAATTTCTACTGTATTGTAACCTATTTAATTGCTGCTACAGTCCTCACAGAATACTTTTAAACAGTGAAAACCTTTTTGTCTCTCAACTGGTGGTTCTGTTAGTTTTGATTGGCTTAAACTGTAAAAAATCTTAAACCAGAAAGAACCTCCCAAAATTTTAATATAAACAAATCAAAAAAGAATAATTTTGATATTTTAGACTGTTGTCCTCATCTTTATTGTGGTATGTATAAACACAACATTCAAGTTGCTATATCCTTGGGCCTTGTATAGGTGTTTCTTATTGGCATTTCAGTCTTGGAAGACTATAGTATAGTTTTTGTGCCCCTGAAGTTACAGCACCTCCTGTAACTGTGAAGTCCAATGTTTGAAAAACATTCTCGACCACAGATGTCGCATGTGAAGGCTGTCCCTGAAGATGTTGATGTGCCGGTGTTTTCTTCTGGACCTCCTAGCTTCATGGTGTTGCGCCAGGGTAACTTCAGACATGAACAGTCCTCTCCAGAGAGCCTGCCGCCACCAAGGGTGCTCCTGAGCCAAATTTTCCCAGCTGGAAGGGGCCATGCCAAAGCACCCGAGATCATTCTTGCAGACATCCTTGAAACGCAGTTGGGGGGGCAACCAATCTGTCTCTTACCAGATGAAAGCTCTGCATAAAGGGTATCCTTTGGTATTCGTCCATCATATTAGGTGTTTCTTATTTACCTTAAAATAAAGTCATCAGATGATAACCTTGAATGGTTTCAGAGCTAAAATATCGTTAGCCCTAGTTCAAGGTGCTCTAAGCAGCATAAAATGCCACTAGATTAATGGATAGAAATGTGTTTGGATATAGAAAAAATAAAATGGAAGAAAAATAACATCTTTTAAAATTTCTATTTTAGAATATGTCATAAAGAACACTATTACTTACCTAACCGTTTTCATCTGATTTGAAAATACAAATAAAAAAAATAAAAAAGTATCTTGGGCTAGACGGGCGGTCAGAGAGGCCCCCTCCGATCAATCGGCTGGTCACATCAAGCCCTAGCACCTATATGATTTTCCCAACCCTATTGCCCTTATGGCAAGCCCCAACCCCTTTTTATCATATGGGTGCTAGAAGGCGGTGGCTGCGGGTCTACATGTCCTGGGAATAACATTAAACTCTATCTGATGGTGAGGTTCCAGTTTTGGAGGTTTGGGGAATGTGGAGCACCTCTTCATCACCATTGCTCCCTGGTCCACTCTGACCCGGAGTGGTAGTACCTGTTAGGGTCCCATCTATGGGTTAAATAGAAAAATGTATTTATAAAAAAATTGTATTATCCATTAAGAATTGATTTATTTCAAAACTTTATCGGCATTAAATGACCCACTGAGGTTGATATGCCGTAAAACAAAAAAACAAACCAAACAAAAAAAGGTATCAAACATTTTATTAGCAAAATCTTTAACTGAAACAAATTCATTGCATACAGTGATATAATTTTCAAAAGTAAAGGCTTTTCTTTTAAATAAATAATCAACAATTGAAGGCACACATGAATGTATTTACAATGTAATAAATGTATGACCATTTTGTTTTAGTCATTAAATTACAAACACTTAAATTTTTTAAATATTTTTTTTTTTATAACTTCAATAGATTAGATATGTCAAAGGGGATTAGTTTTCAAATCTTGAGCATTTAACAATCTTCAGAATTTAATGCGCTTGTAGATCACAGGGTCTCAAACACGTGGACTTAGATTGGGACCATTTTTTTTTTTTTTAAATAATTTTTTTATAACCAATAATTCTCTAATAAAAAAGTTAAGTTGTCAGGGTGGCCTCAAGTCAGTATCAGCCAATCAGTGAGGGAGTCTATCCCCTTTTCAATAGCGCTATACCAAGGAGATTGTTTTGCGTCTGACGTGGAGCGCCACACCTACCATCAGCTCCTTACTTTACCGCACAGATCCCTGTGCTACTCATACGCTGAGTTGGCGAGGGCCGGTATAGAACTAGGAACCTTGTGGTTTCTAGCCGAATGCTCTACCGACTGAGCTATTTTTTTTTTTTTTTTTTTTAAATTTAACATAACAGGTAGACATTCCTCACTTTTGGCCTGCTGTCCCCCACCAACCCGGTATGATGGCCCTTTTTATGTTTGTTTGAGACCCCTGTTGTAGTTAATGAGAAATAAATTACATTATTATGAGCTCTTACCCCACTCCCACAAGAGGAAGTTATATAGGGATATGATTTATTATAAATAGATAATAGAAACATAGATGGATTTTATTAATTTTCCATGAAACTTTAAATTAAAAAAATATTCATTTTAACTGATATGTGATTTTTTTTTTATTTTAATTTTTTTTTTTTTTTTTTTTTGTTGGTTAATATGTAAGTACCCACTTATCTTTATCAGGTGATATCTTCCAATATTGGACTTTGTTTTTTCGGTAAAAGAAATTGTACTTTACTAATCAGATCATTACATGTAGGTGTTTTTCACCCCCCAGCCCCACCCCCCAAACAAAAGCACATTCCAAAAGTACATTTATTTACTTCTTGATATTTAAATCACTTACAAACTGGTTTCTCAGTATCTAACCCCATTTCCCTCTGAGTATGGTTCTCACTGGGTCACCCATACTTTTGGCCTTGTGTCAAACTATTTTAGTAAATAACAACTAATTCAACCCAGTCAGTCTAACAAGGAACGTTCATACACATACAAATGGATAAAGACAAAAATTATCTGGTATCTTCTATACTACGTATCAAGCACTGGCTCAGCAGCTTGGTTTGAACAGATTCTACACTTTAATCTCAAGCCAGGATCTAATGGCTATTGGTAAAAGTGTGAGAAGTGAATACTAGTACAGAGATGCTGATAGGTATGCATCCTGCATCCCTGATGCACAAAAATCTAAAAAGACGCAGTAAAATCATATCAATGTGCCCCAGTGTTTTTATTTTTTCTTCCCTGACCATTTCAAGCTAACTGTAAATACATTTCAATAGTTTCTTAGAAATGAATTACACAGGATAGGTTACAAGGTAGGGTTAGACGGCTTTAGTTGCTTTCTCAGATCATAAATAAAAACTTTACAATCTATTAAGAAACTTTAGTTGGGACTCATTCAAAGCAAATATCTGCGTCCCAGGATGCACTAAATCAAAAAGCTATCAGCATCACTGCTAGTACCAAATTAATTTAATCAAAATCTATGTCCCATTTTACTGTTCAAAGGTAACAAGTATAGGACAGGTAGTAATAGAAAATAAAATCATTTACTAAAGCAATGCAATTTACCAAGTTAAATTTTGCTTGAAGTTGTCCCAAACTTAAAACTTGGAGACATTTGAGCATCAGACAAAACACTATATAAACAAAAATTGCTTTAATATCTTGATATTCAACAAATATTTTGGTAATCATTAAGAGTCTGTTTTTTTTTGTTTTTTTGTTTATCCCTTGCCTACCAGTATCTTGAATGGTGTCGTTTGCTGGAGGATTTATAGAAAAATATGCCCAAACAAAAAGGGGTAGATCAGAGGAAAATGTAAGTTCAGACACGATATGAGGATGATGATATAGATTATTTTTTAATGAATTATCGTTAATAAGTTTTTAAATAAAAGAACACATTAATGGTAAATAAAAGTAGATTGTTTTTCATAATTTCTGTTTATTTAGAAATTTCATAATTTTCTACTTTATAATGTTATTTTCGATATATGAAGAATAAGGCATCTCCCGAAAATAGTGTTATATTTCGGAATGAAAATTAATATAAGCCCTGTCTTATTTTTGGGGAAACACAGTATCTAAGAGGGAAAAAAAGAAGCCTTTAGCAGCCACACTGAATCAAATTCAAGTATGTCCTGTTGGTAGGGCTGAGAATATGCCGACTGTATCCCCTGCAGAGGGTTAAGACCCCTCCCCCCCAAAAAAGAAGGGGTGTCCTGAGTAAGATACGAAACTGCATCTGATATTGAGGCTCCTGTTCTGGAGCTCTTGGGTGTGGAGTAGCCTTTCATTGCCATTACTCCCGGGTTCATTGTGAACCTGAGGGATAGTACCTGTGTAGTTCAAGTGAACATAGGCAAGTAGTAATGGTAGCTCCATCTAGCTAATGTCTTAATTTTTTTTATATTCTGATGAGATCAGTTGAAATCATGGCTCAGACCAGTGCACACAATGTGTTTGCTGTTTGACACTTTTTTTAAAGACAGGTGAATCTAATTGCTACACAGAGCTTTTCATTTTCATTTTATGTTACATCAGAATGATGCTGTTCTGGATTTTTAACCTAAATCCGTATTGATTTTATATCTGGAACAGTATCATTCTAACATAACATGAAAGGAACACGAAAAGCCTTGTGTATAGCAATTAGATACACCAGTCTTAAAAAATGACTTAACAGCAAACATGGTGTACACCAGTCCAAGCCACAATTTTGACTGATCTTATCTGAAAAAACAAAAAACAAAAAATGGTAAAAGTTTAGCTAGATGGAACTACCATTACCACTTGCCACGCAGTGACAGTTTAAAATGTGGGAGGTATTTCTGCCACACCCTGTGTGTATGTGTGTGTATATATAATTTTATTTATATACAGTTACATTTTTCTCAATTCTTTAATGTATGTTCCTTAATATATGGCAATTAAATCTGTGTTGGTTCTCCTCCACATTTTGTTATTATTGTTCATGAATGACTGAATCACCATTTTCCTGGAAGATGGATGCATAGACGTGGTCCACATGAGTGGCCAGCCAGAAGCCCTGACTTAACACCCTGCAACTTTTTTTCTTTGGAGTTGGTTAAAGGAGCAAGTCTACTCTAAGAAACCAACGACTTTGGAAGAACTTGAAGGAAGAATATGAGAATTTATTTCTGCCATTCCACAAGAGTTCCTGGGAAGATCAGTTGATGCGATTCCTGAACAGCTTGAAAGGCTGGAGATGAATACTTGTGCCACATAGAATTTTAAATAAAACTCTGTTATGTCTGTTCTTCTCATATTCATTTTTTGTAAAAATAATGATTTAGAAATAAATTATGAGATTTTTTAAATAGGGAAGGTAGTTACTTTATAATCACTCTGTATATATTTATACTCGTGTTCTTTAATTGTACGACCGTTATCATCTAGCAATACCCTCTGGTTAAAAATGAGACCATGCAAATCGTCCAAGATGAAATACAAAAATTATCAGGTGTTGCTTATCCGCTAAATTCTTATTTCTTATGAATGTTGTCACCTCAGCTAAATAATGGACCAATCCGTTTTTATCATAAAGAAAGAAAGGGTAGAAAAGGGACATGCTAAACAGAAAAAATATAAGAAATGAAAAGAGTTGGGGGAAAGATAGAGAGTGGGTGAGCACACGGACGCGATAGCACTAATCCTTTTTCAATCGAACATAATGAAAAGAGGGGAAAAAAAAAAAAAGAGTGAGAGAGAGTTAAATCAAGATTATTATACTTTTTAAATATTGAACTATTTTGCAATAGCTCTTAATCAATTATGAACTCTAATCAAAAAACGGTTACGAACCTTTTCTACACATTTTTCCAAACTCAATGCATTCAAAACACCCATCATCTTTTTAACTACATAAATCTTTTTTTCTTGACTAGTTTTCATATTGTCCTGAAGAAGGATTCTTTATAAACCGAAATGTTTGAACATCATATACTACAACTAATAATTTTCCATCCATTGTAACACCCCGTGTCTGTTCTACATTTCTCCACACAATAGCTCTTAAGTAAACATATCAAACGTTGTAATAATTGAATTATCATACTGTGGTATATCCACAGGTTCTGCTTAGTCTATAATAAAAGATCATCCAACTATTGAAATTTGTTATTGTTGCCATAATTGAAATTATGATAAATGCTCCAAGAATCAGGACAGAAAAAGGGGAAAATGACGTGAGTAAATTAAAACTGCAAAAAATCAGCACCAAACTGAAAATATATACAAAAAACACTTCAATAAGATAAAACCCTAAAAATTAGACAGCCTTTTTGACATCCCTTAAAAAGTAAAATCTAAATTTTCATTTCTTTTTATTATTCAGCTATATAGAAAATATATTATTCAGCTATACATAGAAAAAATATAATATATAAATATATATATTTTCTACACATTTTCCAAACTCAACAATTTCAAAACATCCACCATTTTTTTAACTACGTAAATCTTTTTTCTCCTTGACTAATTTCATATTGTCCAGAAGAAGGTTTCTTTATAAACCGAAATGTTTGAACATCGACACTACGACTAATAAATTTCCATCCATTGTAACATCCTATGTTTGTTCTACATTTCTCCACATAAATATATATATATATATATATATATACATACACATATATATATATAGTATTGGACAAAAAAAGAATTATTTTTTTATTATTGCCATAAATTTTACATGAAATTTCAATGTATTAGACACACAGGAAATTTCCTGTGACACATTTGAGGGTCATATGTGACTCTCAAACTGCATTTAAAATAAAGGATAAAATCTTGTGAAAATGTGTGAGTAGACACCTTTAATTTCCTTGAACAGTGAAAGGGTTAATATAATTGTTTATATCAGGTGTTTTTTTTTGTCCAATATTCTATATTTATAGAGTGTATATATATATATGTGTGTGTGTGTGTGTGTATTATATATATATGTATATATTATAGGTATATAATTAATATTATATATATGTGTGTGTGTGTACATATATTATATATATGTATATATATTATAGGTTTATAATTAATATTATATATATATATATATATATTATTTTTAAACTCTGTTTTAACAAATGTCTTTAGCACCAGCCTTTTTCAGTCAGAATTATCCTGATGATCTGTTAGGTGAAACCTAGGTAGATAGTCTCTGACTCATTTGACTTTACTATTATATATATATATATATATATATATATATATATATTTTTTTTTTTAAATCTGTGCTACAAATATGTCTTTCCAAATCATTTAAAATTTTTTTAAATAGTCATGTGCTGAACAATGTATGCTGTTAATAACAATAAAAATTTAATTTCAAACCAGCGAATAACAGATATAAGCGTCTCTAAACAGCATATAAAACATGATTGCCCAGGGATGAGGGTGGCACTGAGCATAAATTTCTAAACTCTATAATTATTTTTAGGCTTAAAAACAAATTAAATAAAATAAATGAATAAATAAATAAAAAGGCTCTGTTCACACAGCGTCCAAAATGGCACAATATTCAACTTTTTTTTTTTTTTAGAACATACCTCAGACATTATGCAATATTCAAGGCAGGTGATGATAAAAACAATTACCCCTTTTACACTCTCATTCAGTAGAGAGAAACAGAAAGTTATCATTCAAATTATAAAAGAATTTTTTTTTTTTAAATTGATAAATAAAATTAGAAATAAATAAAAAATAAATAAAAATATATATGATAAAAATATAAATAAAAAATATCTTATTATAATGGAGATTCTGTGTTTGTCGGTCTGTAACTGAAACTATGTCACAATACCTTCAGAAATTGTGTAAGTTTATCAATAAGTATTTAATTTATAGTCAAAATCATTAATTAATACATAGGATAGAATCAATCTTATTGTAGATATGTCTATGGAAATCTGAGTGAGATTTGCCTCAAAATAGCCTATGTTTAAAATTCTTCAATTTCTAAGAAATAAAGATTTACATAATCTATGGTATGGTTTGTTTGCATACTGGTTTTAACAAAACCAGATTTAATAAATAATTAATTGGTGTTATTGATCTCTAATATCATTGTTTTATTCTCCAACATATCAAAATCAATCCTATGAATGATTTTATATAGAAACCAATTAAAATATAATTAAAATAAGTGTAATCTATTTACATGCGTTCTAATTTATTTTTGTTAGTCTTTCTAATTTAATATATTTCATTACTTTTCAACTGAAATACATACGCCCAGAAGGTGCATATTCTTACTAGTCTAAATAAAGATAAAACAATTTTTTTTTTTAAAATAAAAACAAAAAAAATAAAGATAAAGATAAAAAAAAATATAAAAAATAAAAAGATAAAAAAAAACAATCACTCTTTTACACTCTCATTCAGTAGAAAGAAACTGTGAAATATTTAAATTAGATTTTTTTCTCGTATGACATTATTCTGATGGAGTTATTAATAAAGATTAAATATGATCAATCAAATTCTGTAGGAGTGGATCGTTGATTTTGAGGTGGGTGAGAGGATTTTTTTTTTTGTAATTATCATCACATTCAAAATGATAATTTCTTTCCAGTGTCAGAGTAGGGGTTGTTCATTCATCTATTCTTCATTGTTGTCTTCATCCTCCTCATCTTCCTCCTCTTCCTCTTCCTCCTCCTCCTCTTCCTCTTCTTCACTTTCTTCCTCCTCTTCTTCATGGTCATCTTCATCTTCGTCATTCTCTTCATCCAGTGGCCGTTCACCCACAAGAACAGTAAACAAAACCTCGTTACTCAAACTCTGTTGCAAGGCATCGGGAAGTGGATTATTGTAGAGATTCACTTCTTCCAAGTTTGACATGTCACGAAGCTGATCAGTGTCCACATCTTAAAAAAAAAAAATAAATAAATAAATTTAAAAAATGAATAAAATAAGTCCACTGAAGAGGCAAATATCCATTTATTAAAAATGTTGGTTGGTTGGTTGGTTGGTTGGATTTAAAAAAAATTTTAATCAATCAATTTAAAAAAAAATAAAATAAGTCAACTGAAAAAAGCAAACACCCATTTATTAAAAATGTTGGTTGGTTGAAATTTCACGGCATGTCAACCCTTGTTGGGTTATTTAATGCCGAAGACGTTTTGTTCCATTCATTCTTGTTGGGTATTCAATTTTTTTTTTAACTCAAATTATTTTTAAACACACTTATAAAATTAATTTTTTGGTGTATCTGATGCACAGATGGGACCCAAACAGGTACTACCATTCTAGGTCAGAGTGGACCTGGGAGTAATGGCAATGAAGGGGTACTATAAACTCCTTAGAGCTCCAAAATTGGAACTTCACCATTAGATACAGTTTAACATCATACCCAGGACATTAAAACCCTTAGCCACTGCCTTCTAAATAAGTCAGTGAAGTCATACCTGAGACATCCCAGGTATGACCAGGTATTACAAGGAAAACTACTGACTAGTATTACAAGGAGTATCTACTGATACTACACTCTTTTCTACCAAAGAATTTCAAGGAACACTACAAGACTAGGATTACAAGGATTAACCAACTGAACCTAAACTTAATACTGACTTGGATTTACCAACAGAAGAAAAATCTATTGAACCCATACAGGGTACCCTAACAGGTACTACCACTCCAGATCAGAGTTAATCAATCAGTCGCCTAAAATGGCGACACACAGCAATCAAGATAAAAGACTTACTTATTAAAACAATATTGAAAAAAAAAATTTTTTTTGAAAGAAAAAGGAAAATATCTTTCAAATATTAATTAAAGGATTAAAAAAGAAAAACTCTTCTTACTTGTAATGGCGTTGTTTTCAGCAATCAGAAATTTGAGTTTGGAGAATTTGTATGTGACACTTGGTAGTCGTGTAAAGTTGTTGTAGGAAATGTCTAGCATCTCAAGATTTGTAAGTTCCTTCAGTTCATCAGGCAAATTACTGAATCTGTTTCTTTGTAGACACAATTCTGCAGAAAGAAAAAAAAGAAGATATATATATATATATATATATATATATATATATATATATATATATATATGTATTTGTGGAAAAAGTGACTTGCCGGTGAAAATGGTCACAGTGGTTAGTTGATTCAAGTTTCACAATATAAAGTGCTCAATACGTTAGTAGTGCAAATTTATTATCAAAAGGTACACAGTAATAACCTACTCGAGTTTCACCATAAGGATCTTCAGGTGATGTAAAAATTAATTTTTGAAATATATTGCCTGAGGGAGTGGGAGTTAAAAATTCAATCTCAGAGAGTTTGTACCATAAGTAAGTAAAATCATCAAATTTATTAAAGGAGTAAAAAAAAAAACAATTTTGAAATGGAAACTTAGTTATTATAACTTTAAATATATATTAAAATAAACAAACTATATATAAATATATAATACCGGCATGTATTTATTGAAACTTGTTTTAAAAAACAATGAGGACCGTCTAAGCTTGCATACTCAAATTTTGAGTATATAATACAAGGTTGTTTTTTATTCTATGTATTGACGATTTTGGGTAATGTGACTTAAGCAGTGACGTAGTTTTGGTTACAGACAAATTGAGACCAAATCTCCATTATTAATAGATGAAATTTATGCATCTATCAGTCTAACCGAAACTACGTCACCACCAACATTACAATTCCCTTAGTTATTTACATCATATTGTCAATGATTATTAAATAATGATTATTTAATCTTAATTAGCATCTTATTTATTAAAGATGTCTCTTAAAGTTTAGCTGAGTTAGATTTGTCTCAAAACAGCCCTTGTTATTAATGTGGTATTTAAAATTCTGCAATGTGTTATATATCACTAAAGAAATCAAGAAATAAAATCAACAGTGTCTATTTTAAAATATGCTTGAGATTTAGGCCAACCAGGTGTTACAACTGAAAAAAGTCAAGGTACATCTTTCTTTTTTTTTTTTTTTCTAGAACTGCAATTAAGTCTGAAGTTGAATCCACAGTCTGCTGCTTTTTTCTTGGTCATCCTATAACACCTCATTCCACCCGGCTGGAAGTCACATTCATTTTCCTAATCTACCCCAAATGATAGCCTTTTTTTAAATAAATAAATATAATATTAAACATATTTAGAAGTCTTTGATTTAAGGGAAATAACAGGTAACTTTAAATGAAAAGGACATTTTTAGACATTTTTTTTAATAAACGGTTATAGGAATTGGGTTCTGGACTTAGAAAATTCTCAACAGGATGTTAAGAGTTTTAAGAAAAGGTTTTTTAAAAAAAAACTCTTTACTAAATAAACATGTACATAGATTATATGGAGAGCTGTCCTCATAGTGTAATGGCTACCATGCTAGACTGTGACATTGTGGTAAGCGAGTTTGAACTCCATTCATGCTATGACATTCAGTTTCAGACTAATACTCTTTGGAAAGGTATGAACTCCCTCCTCCCCCCAGCTATGGGTTAAATAGTACCAATACTGCTCTTCTACAACAATGTATTTGGCATTAACTAACCCACAGCAGTTGATATGTCATTAAACAAAGAAACCAAACCAAGCCTAATACTTTTTGGAAAGGTATAAACCCCTCTTCTCCCCAGCTATGGGTTAAATAGTACCAATACTGTTCTTTACATGGCTGGCTTTGGCATTAAATAACCCACAGTGGTTGATATGCCATTAAACAAAGAAACCAAACCAAACCACAGATTACTTACTCTAAAACGAATGGAAAATTATTCATTATAGAAATCACATTGTTAAGATTAGTTAATACAAATTGATTTTTTAATGCCATGTCAACTGGTTTAGGGTTATTTTATGCCTAAAGGTTAGGGAATCGCATTCATTGTAAATTCATATTTAGATATTTTGTGTAGTTAAGATTTTTTTTTTTTTGTGCACAGTCCCATTAAATACAAATGATTTTTAAACAGATCTATTTGACCCATAGATGGGACCCTAACTAGTACTAACTCTGTAATGATAGGAGGTTCTGTAACTTCAGGGGCACAAGAACTATATAGTCTTCCAAGACTGCAATGCCATGATCATACCCAGAACACCTATTTTATTTTTGGAGGGGGGAGGGTCTTACCCCTCTTCAGGGGATACAATCCACATATTCTAAGCCACAGTAGCAGATTTTGATTTTTGATTATATATAAATAAGAATTTAAAAAAGAAAAAAAAAAATGATATAAAAAAATGTTCTCTTCTGTTAAATGGGGGTTATTTCATTTTGAAATGTGCATTAACATTTGTAAAAAAATAAATAAATACAGATCAATAAAACGATATATAGATAAAAGTATAATGATAAGTATGTAAACACGATGTGTTTGGATATGGCTTTTTTGCCGACAGTTTTTGGGAGAATATGTGCTTAATTGAAGTCGTACCTAATT
Source organism: Doryteuthis pealeii (assembly GCA_023376005.1). Classification (NCBI taxonomy): domain Eukaryota; kingdom Metazoa; phylum Mollusca; class Cephalopoda; order Myopsida; family Loliginidae; genus Doryteuthis; species Doryteuthis pealeii. Next base: position 31,517,557 of record CM042153.1, read on the forward strand.
TTGAAAATTAATTAATTAATTTTCAAAATTAGGTACGACTTCAATTAAGCACATATTCTCCCAAAAATAAAAGTATAAATATAAATTTTATAAATATGAATATATAAAACTGTGAATATATAAAAAATATATAAATAAAACTATATCTATACAGATAAGTAAAACTGATATAAAAAATGTTCTCTTCCATCAAATGGGGTTTACTTCATTATGAAATGTGCATTAAATATTTGTAAAAAAAAAAAAAAAAAAAAAAAGAAAAGAAAATGCAGATAAATAAAACTGTACATGAATATATAAAAATATAAATATGTAAAACTATATATAAACAAAACCCTGGTATACTTTGTGCTACACACCCACCCAATTATTCCATCACCATCACCAAGTGCAGAGTAGATAACAGAACACTCTACCAAATTAAATAACTGTATCCGGATAAACTTTGTGCTATACGGCAATTGACCAATCAAAATCCAGTACTCTCCCCTTTTCCCCTCATTAAAAGATCAAACCACAGCGTATAGAAACAAACCACAGTACCATTATAATATGCAGCCTACCAAATCATGTCTCTCTTATAGTATGTGGCCTACCATAAAAAACATATTATAAGGTTATAATAATAACTGCTAACCCTAACCCTATTTCAGAATTTTAGAATATTTTAGAATTAAATAGATCTCTGATGCATGTAAATTATTTCTTAATTATTTCTTAATTATTCTTAATTACTATATACAGCTTATGACTGAATTGCATTTCTTGAAATTGAATATTGTGAAAAATAATTAGTTTCAATAAATTGCCTACTTATATATATAAATATACTCTTACTGAGGTAGGACACATTTAAATGGGGTAGGCCGCATGCTATAACAGAATCAAAAAGGTAGGCCGTATACTATAATGGCACCCAAACCACTATATCAATTTCCCCATTTCGTCTGAAGATCAAAGTTTTATACTGAAGATTGGGTTGATCAGTTGAAGTTGATAGCAATCAAATTAAGACATTATCTAAGAATAATCAATATTATTCAACACAGGAGATAATAGTCAACATGCTGAAAATAACATTGAAAATCATTTGCAACAGGTGCTAGTCACTTTTATGTGGGAGTTTTTTTCATAAGTTAGATTAAAAAAAAACTTAGTGGATTATATCTAAATGTTCTTTTTTCTTTTTTTTTTTAACAAATTCTGACTGGATAGAAAAAGAGGATATTTTTACAACAATGTTTAATGTCAAATATTCAGGGCAATTGAAATAAACTATCGATAATCACATCAAATGTGAGTTTTCTTCAAATGAGTGGATGATGTGATAATGGTAGATTGGAATGAAATTCTTTATGTCAGGGTCACCTGTCTAAAACAATAATAATAATAATAATCTTATTATAATGGAGATTATGTATCTGTCTATCTGTAATAAAAACTATATCACCACTGATGTCACAATTACCTTAGTTATTTACCGCTCAAGAGCGTTTGGCTAGAAACCACAAGGTTCCTAGTTCAATACCGGTCCTCACCAACTCAGCGTATGAGTAGCAATCTGTGCGGTAAAGTAAGGTGCTGATGGTAACCTCAGATGCTAAAATAATCTCCTTGGTCTAGCACTATTGAAAAGGGATAGATGACTAGCTGATACCGAACAGGTTATAGTCACATTTCAGCTATTATATTCACTGACCTTATCTTCAAGTGTCTGTCATAGTCACTACCCAACCCAGGAATCGGCTTAGTGTAGCAAGATTGCATTTCTATGAATGATGATTTGATAGCATAACTGATAACCGGAATAGTTGGAACAACAAAGAAAGGTATTGCCTAAGGGTACGGATCGGGCCTCTAGTGGCTAGTAGTCACAGTAATCACTCTGGTACTCGATAATAAAGGCTAGCAGTTGTGACTACATATTTCTCGCTATCAACAAGTGACCACTACGTGCAGAAGACATTTTAGTACCGTGAATATATGTTACAGTTCTAGTGCCTTACATTGTCACCAACTACAGTCCGCTGTACTGTTCTGATAGTATCATGTTAAGCTTACTAAATCTTCATGGACTTGACTGCTGTAGGTAGGTTACAAAATTTTGTGCATGTGAACATTTGACTTTGTTACTTATGTGATCCTGAATTTTCACCTGTTGCAACTGCTTGAAAAACACAGGTAATTTTCAAACAACTACTATCAAGCAACAAATAGGTCAAAAGTTATGAGACAAACATTTCTTTCAGGGGCCGGGTTAGCTCAGTCAGTAGAGCATTCAGCTAGAAACCACAAGGTTCCTAGTTCAATACCGGTCCTCGCCAACTCAGCATATGAGTAGCACAGGGATCTGTGCGATAAAGTAAGGAGCTGATGGTAGGTGTGGCGCTCCACCTCAGATGCTAAAACAATCTCATTGGTCTAGCGCTATTGAAAAAGGGATAGACTCCCTCGCTGACTGGCTGATACCGACTTTAGGCCGCCCCGTCGACTTTACTTATAGAACACAATAATAATGTGTCCCGTGCTCGTTATTTTTTCAATTATCTAGCCCACCATGAAAAAAGTTTGGTGATCCTGTTCTATGTGGAGGCATCTGTGGTATAATGGTTATCATCAGGGGAAACAGACTCGGCAATACAAGTTCAAACCCTGGACGAAGCTGGTTGTATTTCATATGGTGATAATACCCTTGGGAAAGGTATGTATCTAACTATTCTCCCTCCAGCTATGAGTAAATAGTAGAGCAGACTGGGCTCTTTAATCTTAGTATGGCAACCAGTCTAGAAGGAAAACTCTGATTTCAAACCTGCTAAACTCCGAAGCTGGTTGTATTTCATATGGTGATAATACCCTTGGGAAAGGTATGTATCTAACTATTCTCCCTCCAGCTATGAGTAAATAGTAGAGCAGACTGAGCTCTTTAATCTTAGTATGGCAACCAGTCTAGAAGGAAAACTCTGATTTCAAACCTGCTAAACTCCGAAGCTGGTTGTATTTCATATGGTGATAATACCCTTGGGAAAGTATGTATCTAACTATTCTCCCTCCAGCTATGAGTAAATAGTAGAGCAGACTGGGCTCTTTAATCTTGGTATGGCAACAAGTCTAGAAGGAAAACTCTGATTTCAAACCTGCTAAACTCCGAAGCTGGTTGTATTTCATATGGTGATAATACCCTTGGGAAAGGTATGTATCTAACTATTCTCCCTCCAGCTATGAGTAAATAGTAGAGCAGACTGGGCTCTTTAATCTTGGTATGGCAACAGTCTAGAAGGAAAACTCTGATTTCAAACCTGCTAAACTCCTGCTTAAGAAATTAACCTTGAGTCACATCCTGTTTGTGCGGAGGGGTTTGTAAATACATATACAAGCTACATCCAGAGATAATGTTCTTAGGAAACGTGATTAATTGATTTTAACAGCAAATCAACTTCGTCAAGGGTTATTTTATGCCTAGAGGTTAAGGAATCACATTCATGGTATATTCATATTTACATGTTTTGTGTAGTTGTTTCTTAAGAGGTTTTCTTTTTTGGCACACAGTCCTATTGAATACAAATAATTTTTAAACAGATCTATCTGACCCATAGATGGGACCCTAAAAAGTACTACCACTCTAGGCTAGAATGGACCTAGGAGTAAAAACAATGAAGGGGTAAACAAACCATACTCCCTAGAACTCCAGAACTGGAGCCTCACCATTAGATGCAGTTTAGTATCATACTCAAAACCTGGCGCCTCCTCGTCAAACAAGGAACACAAGAAGTGAAGAAGAGAGGAAAAAAGCTGCCACAGAAAAGAGAGCTAAAAGAAAGGAGAAACAGCAGCACCCCCAACACCTACAGAAAGCATCACCTTTTGTTTGCAGTTATTGCACCAGAGACTGCCATTCAAGGATCGGTCTGTTCAGCCACTCACATAGCTGTAAGTGAGAGAGAAAAAAAAACAAAAAAAAATCTACGCCATCGTCTAAAATAGACGGAAGGTTGACAACCGTATAGTATCATACTCAGTACACTTTTTAAGGAGGGGAGCCTCACTCCTCTGTAGAGGATACAGTTAGCATATTCTAAGCTCCACTGACAAGGGCAGGCTCTTGGGAAAGAATAAATCTATCAGCTATTGTTAAATAGTAGGGCAGCCTTCTAGCACATATATGATAAAAAGGGTTGGGACTTGATATGAGGGCAATAGGGTTGGAACAATCATGTAGGCGCTAGGGCTTGATGTGACCATCTGATTGATCGGAGGGGGCCTCTATGACTGCTCATTTAGCCTAAGTAAGGATGAAACTAGGATTCTGTCTTTAAGCATCACAAGTCGCCACTAACATCCAACAGGTAGCCCCACTGGGGGGGCTTTTGGATTTTAAAGATAAATAATGAAGTAAAGATGGCAGAGTAACCTATTATCGGTATCAGCCAGACAGCGAGGGTGCCTATCCCCTTTTCATTAATGCTAGAGCAGGAATATTGTTCTTGCTGAGGTTGAGCATCACACCTACCGTCAGCTCTCCACACAGATCAGATTACCCAATCTGTGCTGGCGGGGACCAGTATTGAACCATGAACCTTGGGATTATTATTCAACTGAGCTAAAGCGATAAAAACTGTGAAGAAATTTATATCTAACTGAAATGACTTCCAATGTTCATCAATTAAAAAAACTATTTTCTCCATGTCACAGCTAAAAAGGCTCAGTCAATAATAATGTTAGCCATTACTGAATCAGTATGTTTTGCAAATTAAACACCTATTTTCTCTCCAACTAATCCAGAGATGCTGATAGGTACGCGTCCGGCATCCCTGATACATAAAAATCTAAAAGGACACAGTAAAATCGTATCCATGCGTCCCAATGTTTTCTTTTTTTCTTCCCTCGCCATTTCCAGCTAACTGTAAATACATTGCATTGTTTCTTAGAAACGAATTACACAGGATAGGTTACAAGGTAGGAGTTAGACGGCTTTAGTTGGGACCCATAAATTTTCCCAGGGACTCCTTCAAAGCAAATATGTGTGTCCCAAGACGCACTAAATCAAAAAGTTATCAGCATCACCGCTAACCACATATTTATTTTGTCTAAATAAAGAAACAAAAACAACAAAGATAACCAAACAAAAATGTACAAAAAGATTTTTTTTTTTTTAATGGCTTCTCTTTATTCTGACCACCATTTAGAAGGTTATGTGGAGTTTTGTTATGGCATTTAAAAAAGTAAATGAATTTTCAAGGGAGGCAACTCTTAATGTCATACAACAAATCTATATATTAATACTGATGTTTCTTAATTTTCCATTCATTATCTATCATCTTGCAACAAACACCCTCTGATTAAAAATGAGACCGTTCGAATCATCCAAGATGAAATGCAAAAATGTAAATACTGATTATCTGGTGTCGCTTATACGCCGAATTAATATTTCTTATGAGTATCGTCACCTCAGCTAAATAATGGACCATTCCATTTTTATTAAAAAGAAACGATATGCTACACAGAAAAAATATGGTAAGAATGAAAGAAAGAGAGTAGGAGTAAGATAGAGAGAGATGGGGTGAGAAAGCGAAAACAATAATGCTAATCTGTTTTAATCGAACATAATGAAAAGATCAAAAGAAAGAAAGAAAGAAAAAAAATGAATGAGAGAGAGAGAGAGATAGAGTTAAATCAAGATTATTATACTTTTTACATACTGAACTATTTGGCAATAGCTCTTAATAAACATATCAAACGTTGTAATTATTAAATTATCATACTGTCGGATAACCACAGGTCCTGCTAGTTTATTTTCATTATGATATATGCAGGTTAAGGGATATATTCTGAAGTTCGTATTTGGTATATTATCGCAGTAGTAATTGGTACATAGAAATAGCAATCCGTCTGTCGTGCAGTCGTGGTGTCGTCTAGCGAGTAAGTTAGCTTGTAAGGCATAAGGTCATCGGCTATCGAGTAAGTGTAGGTCGAAGGTCTAGAACCAACACAGTGTCGACTATTTATACATGACACTGTCCAATCAGATTATAGTGAGGGGGTACCAAGGTATTTACATATTCATTATATCACATTAGAACTGTGATGTTTGCCACACATCCATGTTTACAAAACTCCCAATACTATTTTAGTTATTGTACCCGAGAGAGTTGTGCAGTCATTGGTCAACATTTGTTACCTGAAAGTTGAGGAAAAACAACAGCAAACTTAGTCGGCAGTCGAGGAATTGCATTGTTGGTTAAATTGATACATTCTACACCAACATTCTTCATGAGGAAGTAGACAGCCTCTGGGACTTGAATCAGCTTACAGTCTGATAAGTCTGAAATAAGAATTAAAAAAACAACATAAATATACATTACTAACAGGTACAAGATACAACACACACACACACACACACATCTATACATATATAAAGGGCAGTTGTGTTTATATGTATGTCCGGAGGAAACTTTGAAAATAAATCAATTAACGGCAAAGTAAATATATATAAACATTAAATATCACCAGGGCTTGGTTTTTGAGCAAAAATTATAAAGATTTGATTTATATTTGTGAAAAGGATTAAAAAATGAAATTTAAATGATTGACAGAATGGAATATTTTTTTTGCATTTAATATTTTGAATAGTAGACATTAACATTTCTATTCAGAGTGGCTGGATCAATTCAAAGGTCTTTTTTACATGCGGATTTTAATGGGGCATCCGACGAGGATCCAACTCATGATTGAGTAATAATGGATCCACGGGACTAACTTAAAAAAAAAACTCTACCCTGGCGATGCCGGGTGGTCGCTTCTAGTACATATATAAAGGGCAGTTGGTGTATGTATGTATCTATGTCCAGAGGAAACTACTAAAATAAAATAATTAACAATAATGTAAATATATATATACACATCAAATATCACCGGTTCTTGCTTTTTGTGCAAAAAATTATGAAGATTTGATTTATATTTGAAGATATTTGAAAATTAAAATATACATAGAAATAGCATTGAAATTCTATTAAAAAAATGTCCAGCATTTGTAAAACTCAAAGTAAATGAATCAATACTCCAGGGATTTTTGTCCCCCTCCCCTCAACCCAGTCAAAGCTGGGTAGCTGCTTCTAGTATATATATAAATTTCAATATTGATAATATAGGGTGCTATATTTATAAGTAAATATTTATTTATTTTTAAAAGTAAATAATTATATGTAAATAGTGCTCAATATCATGGATAGAGCATTTATATCAAAGTTAGGGTAGCATGGACATGAAGTCAACAGTGCTTGGTAATTGACAGTTTCTTGCCAATGTGATTTTCAAACCAAGTGCACTTGGTTTGAAAATCACATGGGCAAGAAACTGTCAGTTACCAAGCACTGTTGACTTCATATCCATGCTACCCCGAAATATACATGCTTCCCTTGTCATCTAAAAACCAACTTCCTACCTTTTTTAATCTTTTTTTTAAATTCTTATTTTGCATGTGATTGTCCACAGCCAACCATAAGAACTCTTATAGTTTTCATCACCAGGAATTGAACTTTTTTTAACCAGTTGATCACTCCTACATGAATGTTTTCCACATTCAAGTAGGTTGGTTGGGAAAGCCATTGCATTACAGTTTTTTTGTTTTTTTTTGTTTTTTTACTTTGATTTTAATATTAATATAATTATCATGCTGTGTTCATTAGACAAAATCTGACATACAGTTAGTCAAGATTTCAGCTTTAATCAAATGTCAAAAAGATTTTTTTTTTTTTTTTTAAATAGAACCCCCAGAAAACATCAGACAATAAAAAAAAATTAAAATATATATATATATAATATATATATATATATATAAAAAAAAAAAAAAAAACAGAACAAACCAACAGATGTTGGAGAATAAATTACCTTCAGAAAAGGTAATAAAAAAAAGCAAGTCGGCTGGTCCACAATTAAAACTATAAGCGAATACCAACCTCAAAAGGTATTGTTTATGTAACAGGTGTTAGAATTAAATACTAAATACACAAATGTCTTTCCCTGGTTTCCTTTTTCTCTCACATTTATACACATACAAATGATATTATAAGAGATAGTGAGAGGGGGTGGGGCCAGGTATGCATTCTACATTTTTTGGGGGTGGGGGGTTATTGATTATCTTCCCATTTCCAATTCACCAATTGATTAATAACTAGAAAATTCATTCACTAACAAATATTGGTCATGACTTTTATAAACCTAGAAATCATCATCTACTAAACAAATATAACAAGTGTTAAAATGTTTATAATCATTATATACACAAACAAGAATATGCACCTTCCGTGCATAAGTATTTAAGTTTTAATGCAATGAAATATATTGAATTAGAAAAGACTAATGAAATTAAATAAGAAACCATATAAAAGATTACACTTATTTTAATTATATTATGATTCGTTTCTATTTAAAATCATTCATAGGATTCATTTTCTTATGTTGGAGAATAAAACAATAATATTAGAGATCAATAAGTAAGTAAAGTTGTCGGGCGGCCTAAAGTCGGTATCAGCCAGCCGCGAGGGAGTCTATCCCGTTTTCAATAGCACTAGACCAAGGAGATTGTTTTAGCATCTGAGGTGGAGCACCACACCTACCATCAGCTCCTTACTTTACCGCACAGATCCCTGTGCTACTCATACGCTGAGTTGCGAGGACCAGTATCGAACTAGGAACCTTGTGGTTTCTAGCCGACGCGCTCTACCGACTGAGCTAACCCGGTATTTAAGTTTTAATGCAATGAAATATATTGAATTAGAAAAGACTAATAAATTAAATAAGAATGCATATAAAAAGATTACACTTATTTTAATTATATTTGATTGGTTTCAATATAAAATCATTCATAGGATTGATTCTAATATGTTGGAGAATAAAACAATAATATTAGAGATCAATAACACATAGGAATTATTATTAAACTTGGTTTTGTTAAAACCAATATGCAAATTAACCACACCATATTTCCTAATGATTTTATATAGAAACCAATTAAGATATAATTAAAATGAGTGTAATCTTTTTATATGAGTTCTTATTTAATTTCATTAGTCTTTCTAATTCAATATATTTCATTACAATGCCAGGAGGGTGCATATTCTTGGTAGTATATATAGTATCTGAATACAACTTCAAAGTTTTTGTTGGAGTAGTATTATGTCAGTAATTTATCCAAGAATGTTCAATATTTCCTAAAAAGTAGATCTTTAATAATGATAATTGTGAAAAATTATGGGTCTACTGCAATTTAGATCAGCTAAGACATCATCAGAATTTATTTGGAGTCCAGTAAGATGTAAGGTCCTGACAAGGACTTACTTGGCTAAAGTTGTGGTAGACAATTTTTCACTTTATATATATATATATATATATATATATATATATATATAAGCTCATTTGTAATGGAGCAAAGAAACATAAATCATTCGTACAAAAATATCCCGATACCGGATAAATATAAATATAAGTTAGCTTTACTGAGAAAAATAGAAACTTTCATCTCAAATATGAGATGGAAAGCTTATTTTTTCCTTAGTTCTACACAAAATAACAAAAAAAAACGTGAGTTTTATGGTTTTAGAACCAATAAACACCCTCACCAAATTAAAGAGTTAAATAAATTTGAATATGAATTAATAGGTATGGTAAGAACAATTAAATTTTTAAAAATCCATAACAAAATACAACAAGAGATAAATAATGATATTAAAGAGATTAAGGAAAGTAAAGATGTATTCATTAAATCAGATAAAACGGACAATTCATATAAAGTAAAAAAGTAAGTATAAGCAACTATTGCATAAAGAAGTTATAAAACATTACATAAAGTCCCCCCCCCCCTAATTTAGAAAAGGAAATAAATAAAAAGGCTAGTGAAATTAGCTACTAAATTAAAAATAGAGGATAGGGTAGAAAAATATAATATAAAGGATTGCTCTATTACCCTTAACTCTTAACATCCTGTTGAGATTTTTTAAGTCCAGAGCATTCTTATAAGGATATATTAAAAAAATGGCTAAAAATGACCTTTGCATCTAAAGTTACCTATTATTTCCTTAAACCAAAGATTTCTACATATGTTTAATATTAAATTTAAACAAAGGCTATTGTTTGGGGCTGATTAGTTAAAATGAATGTGACTTCCAGCCGGGTGGAATGAGGCGTATAGGACTTTAAGAGTTAAAGATCATAAAAGCAGTTTTAGGGTAAACCCTGAATGTAGGCTTATCAATCCGGCCAAAACTCAGATAGGTAAAATAAGTAAAACTATATTGGAAGACATATGTGCTACGCTCAGAATAGCGTTGAACATTAACCAATGGCGTATGTACATATGACTGCATTAAATGGTTTGAAGAATATGATGATAAAAAGGGATGCACCTTTATTAAATATGATATAAAAGAGTTTTACCCTTCCATAACAGAAAACACACTTGATAAAGCCATAGAATTAGCAAAAAATTATATAACAATATCCGATGAAAAAATCAAAATAATAAAACATTGTCGGAAAACATTGTTAAGCTACGATAATAACCTATGGATAAAAAATGGGGCAAAAAGGAGCTTTGACACACCCATGGGTGGATTTGACACCTCAGAAACTTCTGAAATTGTGGGGTGCCTGCTCCTATATAATCTTAACGAAATAATCGATCGTGACGACGGATTGATTATTTTGGATGATAGTACCCCCAAAAAGTGATATATTAAGAAAAAAACTACACTCATTCTTTAAAAAAATTTGGATTTGGTATAGATGTCGAAACCAGTCTTAAGATAACTGATTATTTAGATATAAGCCTTAATTTATATAATAATACTATATCACCGTATAGAAAAGTTAATAAAAAACCATGTTATATTAATATTGGGTTTAACCACCCTAAACAAATATTTAAGCATATACCTAATGGCATCGGTTTTAGGCTTTCCACCAATTCCTCAAATATAGATATCTTCGAAAAAAGTAAATTTGAGTACGAGCAAGCCTTAAAAAATAGCGGATATACTACTAAAATCCCTTATAGAACAACTAATGAAACATCTATGGATTATAATAAAAGAAAAAATAGAACTAGAAAAATTTTATGGTTTACACCTCCATATAATATGGCCGTGACAAATAATATAGGTAAAGATTTTTTTTAATTATTGAAAAGGAATTCCCCCCCCCTCTAATATACTATACAAAATAATTAATAAAAATAGATTAAATTAAGCTACAGCTGTACACCGAATGTAGCTAACATAATTAATAAGTTAAATACTAAAAAACTAAACAGTGACAAACAAATTAATGAAACACCTAGATATAACTGTATTGCTAGGACTAGGTGTCCCCTTAGGGTAAATGTAGATCTGAATGCATTGTATATAAAGTGGAGGTTTATGAGGGTGACCCAAAAATTGTAGAAATAAAAAAGTCTATATAGGCTCGACTCAAAACGAATTCAAAAAGAGATACTATAACCATAAGTGTAGTTTTACAAATGAAAAATATAAATATAACACCTGTCTGTAACCAAAACTACATCACTATTTACGTCACAATACCCCCAGGAATTGCAATAATATTTTGAAAACAAATATGTTGGTTAAATTTGTTTTTGTGCCTCTTTATGCCACTTATCCATGAATATAACATGGAAAAATAAATTTTGTTTTACATCTTTTTTTCAGAGTTTTCATTCTGACTAGTAAGTATTGAACACAATAATAACGTGGCTCGTGCTCGTTATTTTTTCAACTATCTCTTTCACTGTGAAAAAAGTTTGGTGATCTTTGATCTAGTGGATAAAAGTATTGATTAAAGCTATATCTAGTTAACCTGACTGTTGCAAGTTCAATCCTTGGGTCAGGAAAGAAAGCCATATAATCTAGTTCAGTAGACATCAAATCATAAAGAAAAATTAACTGATGTGAGATGGCATATCTGAACGAGTCAGGACACAAAAAACAAACATTTTTCACAAATATTTAGGATATTTAGAATTCTAAATAAATATTAATTTATTTATTAAATATTGAATATTTATTAAATTTATATTAAATTTAAGAGCTTTATTCCTTTATATTTATCTATATCAAATTAATATTTATTCTAAATATTTAGGATATTTAGAATTTATGTAAAATTCTGTTTAGGATACAGAAGACCTACTTCTACAATGTGTCAGTTTTGAAAAAGATTAATCTATATATAATACCCATGTTCCTTAAAAGCACAATAATTATCATCTTGCAACACCCTCTGGTTAAAAATGAGACCATCCAAACTATAGATGAAAAGTAAAAATGTAAATCCTGATTATCTGCTGTTGCTTATTCACCAAATTTTCATTTCTTATGAGTGTTGTCACCTCAGCCAAATAATTGACCATTCCATTTTTATCATAAATAAAAAAGGGAAGAAAAAGGACAGGCTACACAGAAAAAATATAATAAGAAAAAAGAAAGAAAGAGAGTAGGGGAATGATAGAGAAAGAGAGGGAGTGCGCAGAAGTAATAACGCTAATCTGTTTCAATTAAACATGATGAAAAGATGAAAAGAAGGAAGAAAAAAGAAAAAAAAAGAATAAGAGAGAAAGTTAAATCAAGATTGTTATACTTTTTACAGACTGAACTATTATGCAATAGCTCTTAAGTAAACATATCAAATATTGTAATAATTAAATTATTATACTGTGGTATATCCATAGGTCCTGCTAGTTTTTTTTTTTATTAATCTGGAAAGCCAATGACAAACACTTTTTAATGATTTTTTATTTTTATCTGGATTGCATAAGTACTAATTTTATGATAGCAATTGTTCTGCCTTCATCTAAGGTTCCTCTTCTCCCCCACACAACTCCCTTAGATCCATCCCTGTCCATGCACACACATCTCCTCTGTTTAGACCAGTGGTTCTCAACCAGAGTACACATGAACCCTGGGGAGGGGTGGGGGCGATGTAACATTACTGGGGTCAACACCAAAAAATACCGAATTGGGGGTCTAGGGTGTTATTTTAGTGGACCACAGAGCAATTCTACTTTAGAACAATTGTTATTACTGAGAATTAATTGAGAGTACTTTTTACTACATATTGAACTATTTCGCAATAGCTCTAAAGTAAACTTATCAAACGTTGTAATAATTAAATTATCATACTATGGTATATCCACAGATCCAGCTAGTATCTGTTTATGCTTATTTGTGTAACTGTAAATTATTTAAAGTATGACACAAAAACTGAAAACTTAGTTAAAGCATTCAAGAAATCTGTTTAATGTTTCAACAAAGTAAGTTCTTGCGTTATTTTTTATATCATAAAAAATAAAAGAACCTTATTTTTTTTATTACATCCAACGTGAAATAAACTTATAAAATGTATAAGTTTATCTCACGTTGGATGTAATAAAAAAAAAAAAAGGAAATAACTCTTACTGTCATGGTCTGTTAATGATAATCATATCAATAATCTTATCAGCACTATATCTGATCTTTAAGATGAAATTGTTCTTAACTGTTTTTAAAGATATACATGCGGTAGGTATACCCAGTTTGTCGAAAAATTCGTGTTTTTACAAAACCAATATACCCCCCCCCCCGTTTCAAAAAAATCTATCAAAAATCAGGGAATTATCCGATTTTAATGAAATTTTCAATGTTGATTTTTGGTAATTTCTTTCCAATCGGGAGGGTTAAATTTATTTTGTAAACACAGATTTTAAGTCATCTTTAGACAGCGTTTACGACCATATTGGAACAAAATTGACCGAAAAAATTGTTTTAAATCTATTAAAAATAAATTACATGTGTAATATTATTTTGCCTTTTTTTTTTTACTGATGTTCATTAAGTTACTACTTTTCGATAAAAATTTGACTTTAAATAATCGATTTAATTAATTTTAATTCGTTTTTAAAATGAAAAGCAGACGAAAAATTGGGTATACTTAATATGCGGTAAAACGAACCAAATTATTTTTATAACTCGAATTTTCTTTTGATTTTGTTTTATTTTATTTTAACTTAAAGCAAATAAACTTCAAGAAAAACCTTTTTAACGATTCATTCAGAATGAAAAACATTTTTTTACACTTTGGTAAATATTTTACAATATCATTCAATGTACATTTATGATTGAAAAAAGGGGCCATCTTTTTAGAATACGTCAGTGAGAAGTTACTCCCCACGAAGCGAATTACAAAATTGTGCGCAAAAGTCCCCAGTGCCCTCTATTCGAAAACCAGTCCGCTTCGCTGGAAACTTTTTAATATTTTTGTTCCCGTTTTTTTTTTTTTTTTTTTTTTTTTTTCAGTTTCTCTCTGAAAACCTTTGCACTTTCAGCCAGAAAAGAAAAAATACATTTGGAGGAAGAGTTAAAGTTTATTCAAACAAGATGATTTGAATAGACAAAACTTTTAGTCACGGCCTTTAATTAGTTATCTAAGTTATTTTGTTCTACGAAGCACTCTATGCCTACATCTCCAAATTGACTGTCTTTTATTTTGGGGGTTTTAATTTGGGGGGAGATATAAATATCTTTGGATTATTAATAATGATGGAGGAAGATTCAGGTGTATGAAAAAAATGGGGGTGGGGGTAATTTTATTAGGTTATGCGTAGGGGGACCAATTTTCAATGAAAGTTCCAACTAAAACAGCCCCCTGACTTTATGCCCGGTGTCAGACTTTAGTATTCCCTTTGAAATACTGTCCATTTCATAGTTTTCGAAAAATATTTTGGGGATAATCTAAAATATCTGAGATTCAGATTATCCCCAAAATATATTTTTATTTGTTTAGGAAATAGATAATAATTCAAAGAAATTCTTTAAAAAAATTAAAAAAAGACACAAGCAAACAAGCAAAATTCAACTAAAAAAACACGCACACACGGAAAAGTACAAAAAAATACGCAAAAAACCCCAAAATAACCTTAGACGTGGTAGGGTGATATTCCGAAAAAAAAGAGGGTACTTATTTCGTCTCGTAATTTTCACAATCATTTACTTAACATAAAATAGAATAAAAGATTCCTTCTGGTCAGCCAGAAAAACATTTTCAACATAAAACAAAAACTAAAATATTATCGATTAAATATTCGCCAATCGCGAAGACAATTTTACGGACATAACTTGATATGTTATTTCTCTAATAATGGTAAAAAGGTAAAACATTTTACCTAAGGGAAAATTTCTTTGAACAATTACATTCTTAAAGATAGTTATCGCGTGTCATAATGTCATCAATAAATAATTACTGTTAGTTAGTAATATGAAAGAAGAAACTATTGATTATTTTTTTTTAATTTTCATATCAAAATTGATGGAAAAGCAATCCTTGATAAAAGAAGAAGAAAATGATTCTCATCAAAAAATAACTATATTCTATGAAAAAACAATCTTCCATCTTGCTTCCTCGTCTATTTTGACAGTGATACCTGAGCCTAGTTCGTTTTTGTTTTTTTTGTTTTTTGTGTTTTTCGTTTTTTGAAAACTTTTTTTTTTTTTGCTTTTCTAATTGATATACTATATTCTATTGAATTGTCAAGAAAAATTTTTAATTTTTTTTGTGTGATTAAATAATTTTGTTTTTGTTTTTTCCTTGTCAAAACTCCAATCTTTCTGAAAATAAAACTTTTTACTTTAAAAAATAAATTCTAACTTTCATTATATTTTTTTTTATAAAAAAAAAAAAGCCGATACTGATATTAATAAACATAAAACAAAAAAAAAACAGAAAAAGAAAATAATTTCTTTAGATCTGTTCAGGTGTGAGAAAAGTAACGACTGCCCATGGAGTTTGCAACTTTCTTTATCAAGTGATGAAGAAGAAAGATTAGCATCGTTTCATAAAATTACTTAAAACTTTTTGTCATTGTTACCAAATAGAAAAAAGGACACATTTTTATTTATTTGCTAATTTACATAAGATTTTTTTAAGAAGATGTCTGTATCATTTGTTAACCAATTACAAGAACCTTATACGGTGACAAAACATCACTCACCCCATCATCCCCCACTTTGTTAAAAAAAAATAAAGGTAAGTTGATTATATTAAAAAAATGTCTTTATGCTCACCTAATCTTTTATCCTCCTTAGCACTTCGACAACGATTCACTACTTGTGCTACACCTGCTCCAGCTTCTAATTGTGCCATTATTAATTTGTTTTTCTGTTTCGACAACCACGAAAACTTTGAGCGTGTTTTTTTTTTTTTTTTTTAGATGCTAGGGGACGGTGTTAATATCTATTAGTTCCTTGTCATATAGACTTCCGAGTTATATTTGCCAAAATTTTATTTTTTTATTCACTCACTTACTTATGCGAGGGTAGATAAACGGGGGATATGTTTTATATGTTAGTTTAAAGGTATTGGGTGAGTTATTTTTAGTTTTAAAGGGTTGAGTACTCAAAGTAGAACAAGAAAAAAAAAAAGGCCGAGAGATCTCAAGTATTGCCAAGATCGTCTTGGCAACAGTTGCGATCTCTCGACCTAAAAAAAAAAAAAAAAAACTAAAATAAAAACAACTCCATAATAGTGCGTAGTGTGAAAAAAAAACCCAACCCTTCCTCAAATGTTCACTTTTGTAGAATATTTGTTTACTTAATTTGTAAGAGACTATAATATATAGACTGGGTGATGATCGAACTCAGTAAGAATGTAATTATGCAGTTATTTATTTATTTAATTATCTTAGTGGAGAGGGCAGACGCACAAGTAGTTCAGTGAAGTGAAGCTATAATTATATATTTAAGAGTGAAATTCAGATCAGGTTTTCTGAATTCTTAAGAAATTTTCGTTCGATATCCAGATTATTTTTTATGAATTCTAATTCTAATAAAAACTGAAAATATATTTATTCCTTGGCATTGCGTGTTTCATTTTCAACCCAAACAAGACATCTAAATAATGTTGTGGTGTTTGATTTCTTTTATGAAAATGAAATGTTCCACTGCAATGTATCTTTCTTTGCTAATAAATGCTAGTCGCCATAATCTGTTATTTGTCAATAATAAAACATTTTTTTAAAAAAACAACATTTGAAAGCTTTTTAATTAATTTATTTACTGTCAATTTTGCTTGTGTTAATATTACTTTTTACAAATAAAAAACAAATTTTGCAAATTCTAAAAGAATTGCTGCGGTGACCTTCTTAGTCATTGCCCTCATTTTTAAGGGGTCCACTAGGTACCACCAAAATACGTCACGTGATCAGTTTAGGCATGTTGAAGGAAGAAACGTAAATATTTTTGAATTTTTATTTTTAATCTCGCAAAAAAAAAAAAAAAAAATAACGAACAAGGTACCACCAATTTTCCGTGTGAAATTTACCCCCTATATTTAACACAATGAAACTTGCATAAAGGTTAATATTATCTAGAAAATGTTTTGTCCATTTGAAAGAAGAAACTTTTTTTTTTTAAATTTCTGATGATTTTTTTTTTTTTTTTTCAGCTTACGGAAATAATAAAAATTATGAACGAAAAACGATGTTTACATTTTTGCACCGTTAAATTAATTGAAATTTAACTTAGCCAAAAACAAGTTATCACTACCGGCTTTAAAAAAAAAATCCTATGAAAAATCAATTAATGATCCGATTTTCACGAAAATTTCCATAATTACTTACCTTTTGATGTAAATATGTCTGAAATAGTTTTTCCTAAAATATATTAGGGGATTTTTTTACGAGGTCTATTTTATTTTATGAAATATGACAAAATGAATCAACAAAAAAACGATTTTTGCTTTTTTTTGCTATAAAGATACGAGTCAGAAAAATTATATCAGAAGATTTTTCTAAGTTTTGATGCGAGAGTTTTTTAGTAAAGGAATCATGAATACAGAATTCTGCTAAAAAATATCAATAAAGAAATTGACCCAGTTGTAAAAAAAAAAAAAACCGGACTGTTTTACTTATTTTTCAAGATAACGTGAGTAATTTTTCCCCAGTTGGATAATTTGAGATTTGAATTAACTGTTTTTCTTTGTAACAACTCTTCATGTTCGTTATTTCTTTTTTTGCAAGATTTTTTTTTTTAAGTTAAAAAATATTTGCGTTTCTTTCTTCAATATGGCCTAAAATGATCACGTGATGTATTTTGGTGGTACCTGTTTTTCTTTGTAACAACTCTTTATGTTCGTTGAACATAAAGAGTTGTTACAAAGAAAAACAGTTAATTCAAAGATTAAATTATCCGATTGGGAAAAAATTACTCACCATTATCTTGAAAAATAAGTAAAACAGTCCAGGGTTTTTTTTACAACAGAGTTGATTTCTTTCCTGATATTTTTTAGCAGAATTCTTATTCATGGTTCTTTTACTAAAAAAAAAACTCCTGTATAGAAACTTATAAAAATCTTCTGATATAATTATTCAGACTCTTATCTTTATAGAAAAAAAGTAAAAATCGTTTTTTTAGATTTCATATTCTTAAGAAAATTTCGTTTGCTATCCAGAAAACATAGCCAAAAACAAGTTATGACTACTGGCTTTTTAAAAAATTCTATGAAAAATTAATTAATGGTCTGATTTTCACGAATTTTCATAATTACTTACCTTTTGATGTAAATACGTCTGAAATAGTTTTTTCCTAAAATATATTAGGGGAAATTTTGCCACATTAGCCATTATGACACATGGGCTCCCCCATATATATATATATATATATATATAATTAATGTTGATATTATGATTTCACACTCATAACTTCAAGTTTCTTGGTAGTCCAATCATCAGATGAGAAGTGGTTGAGATTTTTACATCTCAACCACTTCTCATCTGATGATTGGACTACCAAGAAACTTGAAGTTATGAGTGTGAAATCTGCTTTATTAGCATTGAGCACCTTTCCATGCAAATACTTTTCTCATTTTTTCATTCACTATTCATTATATATTGTATATATATATATATATATACTAGAAAAAATGTGAGCCATTGAATCACCTATTGAGCTCTGGGTAGATAATTGTGATCAGGAAGAAAGTTAGTAAAACGAACTAAATCAAAAAAATAAATACTACCAGAGAATTAAAAAAAAAATCATTAAAATCATTTTCCTAAAATTTGCAATTAAGTCAAAAACATACCCGTTTTATATATAAGCCAGCCATTAGCTGCTGAAAATTAACATACAAATAGTTCATTTACCACACACACTCGCCAATCTCTCTCTTTACACTCACAGAGAAAACTAACATATATAAAGAGTAGATAATCAAGATATATAGAGAAAGGAGGAAAGTGACAGGTAGAATGTAAAATAAGAGATGGGTGAGTTTTTGATTTAATTGCAAATTACAACTAAATAGAATGGAATTTTTTTCTAACATAACTTAATCCCAAAACTAAGGAATATTTTGGGATGTATTTTGTGTCATTTAACTAAATAGGAAAAAATCCTTTAACAATCAATCATTGATTTAATCAGCTTTAGTATAATAATATATTATTAATTAATCATAAAAACTATTATTTTTCAATAATAAGCTTTAGTTATATATCTATCTATCTATCTATCATATATAAAGGACAGTTGGTGTGTATGGATGTATGTCTAGCTGAAACTACAAAAATAAAACAATTAATGACAAGGTAAATATATATAGATATTCACTGTCATCAGAGCTTGCTTTTTGTACAAAAAAAGAAAAAGTTTATTTATATTCTTGAAGATATTTAAAAGTTAGGATTTGAATAGTGAGAGAAGAGAAAGTCACTGGTGGTGTTCGTGATTAAAATATAAACAAATTAATTATGGAAGATCAAAAAACAATCAATGAATTTGCGAGACTAACTTTTTTCATCCACCCCCATTCAACTCAGGCAACAACGGGTAGCCACTTCTAGTTTTATATAAACTAGCAAATATATGCACCCTCCGGGTGCAAGTATTTAAGTTTTAATATAATAAAATATCATATTAAATTAGAAAGGCTAATGAAACTGAATAAGAATGCAGATAAAAAGATTTTGAACAGAGGGGGTATGATTGAAAAATAGAACAACTTTGAAACTAACTCTTCCATCATTTTCCATTACTCCCTTCTTTCATTGGTAAATTTTCCTAATTTAACTATTTAGTTAAAATAGGAAGTAAAGAATAATATTACAGTTATTTCTTCTTGTTAATAGATTTCTTTTAAGATTTATCCCCAAGATTTTTTGCTCATATTCAATAAGATAAAACCAAACAATTAGAAATCAATAATACTAAGCATATATTTATTAAAATCAGTTTTTTAAGATCAATATGCAAATTAGCCTTCCCATTCACACTGTAAACCTCTATTTTGTTGTATATATAAATACAATTGCATGCTGTTATATGTAGATATGGACCACAGTCTTAATAATGTAGAACAGTTTTATTAATAATTGAGGTTTAAATAAAAATAAAATCATGGAGAATGTGATGTAAATAACTAAAGGGAATTGTAACTTGTATATTAATATAGTTTCGGTTACAGACAGACAAATCCACAATCTCCATTATAATAAGATAATAGTTAATAGTTAAAAACAGTTAGTAATTAAAAACCAAATTTTCAAATAATTTTAAAATCATTAATTTAAAAGCTCCCAGCAACCAACATTCAGTGTCTGTTTCTATGACAATTTGCATAAACAAACATAAACTAAACTGCATCTGATGGTGACGCTCTAGTGAAAACTGTTCTATTTTTAGTCACTGACCGGTCAACCAAAACCATAACAACATCGCCACGTCATTTATGACACGTTTTTATTATTCATTTTATGTTCCAAACTGGTTACTAGGGCATTCTTCTCATGCATTACTGATGTAACCAATAACATATTGTCACTGTAAATGCCATGCAAAATGGTACTTACAACATGCTTGTAAAATCCATGGTTAGTTGGTTGGTTGGTTGGTTGGTTGGTTGGTTTTAAAAGATATTGTTACATAATTATTGGATCCCTAATACTTATATAAGGTAGTAGAAACATAATGACGATTAGTGCAGCTGATGGCCTTGAGAGTGAGTGACGGCGCTTGACCTCACTCTCATCTTGCCTTCCGGGGATAAATCGTGAGAACCGGAAGGCATAGAAGACCCTGTCTTCCGGTTTAAGGATAGTAAGTTTCAGTGAGTTAGAATGTAGGAGCTGAGCTTGTAGGATGCACAGATGTCTGGTTGGGGATTGAAAATAAAGTAACATCAAAGTAAATCGAAGTCTTGTGTTTATTACCTAAAAACTAACAATGACACAGGGCTTCTGATAAGGAGAAATCCCCATAGAAGACCAGACCCGAAGTCCCCAAGAAAGTCCAGAAAGGGTATACAACAATATTCGGGACTCTTAAAATTCCCCGGTGATAAGCAAGTAATTTTGGATGAAAGAAGACGATAACAACAGTTGAAAATAAAGAAACATATATTCAAAGGGTACAAAAACGGTTGCAAATTTGTGGCATTTGCTGACCAGACTTATCTTGCTGAGGTTGAAGATCAGTTAGCACTAAAATATTATTCTACTCACTGGTGACAGGTATAGGGAATGCTTGAAAACGCGACTCGCCTGGTTGAATGCTCATACAATAAGTGACTTTCGTCAAAGAGTTTAATTTTGGTGCCAATATCCTATATTGGCGATTCACCCTCTGGTGCCAGGGGGAGATAATTCAACTATGATTTTTCCAACAGTTTTGTTTTACAGTATATCAACCCTATTTAGGTTATCTAATGTCAAATAAAGCCATTTTGATATTTGGTCACTTACAGTGCCTGCTGTTGCATAAATGGTCACCCCTCAAAGTATTGAACAGGCTCAAAACTGGTGGGTTGATGATTGGTTGGTTTTATTTTGTTTTATGGCATACCAACCCTTTTTGGGTCATTTAATGCCAAATCAAGTTATTTTTTTATATTCGGTTTCTTACAGTACCTGCTATTGCTTAAATGGTCACCTATCAGAGTATTGAACAGGCTCATCACTGCTTAACTTTGGTGATGTAGCAGGAACCGGTTCTTTCAACATGACTTGACTGTAAGCTAAAATCTATGGTATCCTATCTATTGAAGTAAGTCAGTTAGACAGTCAACAATTGGTTTGAGCAATGTGACTGTCCAAGCCTAACCATGCAGTTACTAGTTCCCCAATGAACCCACTATAACAGCTTAAATAATTACTGCCACTACTGTCAGGAAGAGTCCATTAAGCTGAGGAGGTGTTTGACTGTTCCACTGTCCAATAGTTAACAATCTGTAACAGTCATTCCCAGACTGCAGGTTCAATCCTGGCTAAGGGTGAAAGTAACACAGAATAACAATTAACAGTATTCTACACTATCATGTAACACAAACTGTGTTATTAGGGGTTTAGGTGCTATTCACAGAATTCTATCCTGGTCTCCTGTCTTAAAAAATGCTAGGCGGTGATAGCTCAAAAAACAACCCCACTTATGAATGAAGTCCCTAGCTGTATATGAAAAAATAATTTGTCGATTGAAGGCGTTTTTATCGACAATCTTTTTTTTTTTTTTGGTGGTTTGAAGGCATTAAAAGTAAGCCATATTTTTATCTACAGGAAAATGTAAATATTTAGCCCCTCCACCTTAAAATATTTTAAAGAAGGGGAAGTTTAAAATATTTACATTTACTTGTCGAAAAAAGACTGGAGGGGGTAAAATATCACATTAACTTTTTGGGAAAATGCCTTAAGCACTGGTTGTTTTTGTTTGTTTTTTTGGTTTTTTTTTTTTCAATATTTTCAAAAATATGGCTTACTTTTAATGCCTTCAAACCACTAAAAAAACTAATAATTTGTTGATAAAAACACTTTCAATCGCAAATTATTTTTTCATATACAGCAGGCACCACTTCAGCTAGGGACTTTATTCATAGGTGGGGTTGTTTTTTGAGCAATCACCATCTAGCGTTTTTTAAGGCAGGAGGCCGGGACGGAATTCTGCGAATAGCACCAGGGTTTAGAATACACTGAGGTTTGGTTTGGTTTGTTTTGTTTTACGGTATATCAACCTCAGTGGGTCATTTAATGCCGATAAAGTTTTGAAATAAATCAATTCTTAATGGATAATACCATTTTTTCATAAATACACTTTTCTATTTAACCCATAGATGGGACCCTAACAGGTACTACCACTCTGGGTCAGTGTGGACCAGGGAGCAATGGTGATGAAGGGGTGCTCCACATTCCCCAAACCTCCAAAACTGGAATTTCACCATCAGATAGAGTTTAACATCATTCCAGGACATGTAGACCCGCAGCTACCGCCTTCTAGCACCCATATGATAAAAAGGGGTTGGGGCTTGCCATAAGGGAGAATACACTGAGGTTTAGCATCCTCAGCAAAGAGGTTGGTTGGTTGGTTGGTTGGTTGGTTGGTTTTTATGGCATGTCAACCCATTGGGCCATTTTATACCAAAGACGTTTTGTTCATTCTTGATGGGTACTCAATTTTTTTTCAAACACATTTGTTTCTATTTAACTCATAGATGGGACCCTAACAGGTACTACCAATCTGAATCACAGTAGACTTGGGAGCAATGGTGATGAAAGGGTGCTCCACATTCCTCAGAGCTCTAGAACTGGAACCTCACTCTCAGATATAGTTTAATGTCATACCCAGGACACTAAAACCCTCAGCTACCACCTTCTAGCACATATATTATAAAAAGGGTTGGGTCTTGCCTTAAAGGCAATAGGGTTGGGACAATCATATAGGTGCTAGGGCTTGATGTGACCAGTTGATTGATCAGAGAAGGCCTCTCCGACCGCCTGTCTAGCCTAAATGGAGTGTTGCATGCTATGAACTGCTCAGCCACCAGGGTTCCATCCTTAAGCCTCACGGGTCGCCACCCATGGCCAACAGGTGGCCTCATTGGGGGGAGGGGGGTTCTTACCTTTCTGTAAGGGTTTAGAATACACTCTGCATCCTCTGCAGAGAGGTAAGACTCCTCTAAAAAGAGGGTGTTCTGTGTATGATATTTAACTACATCTGCAGCTCTGGGATTGTGTAGTCATCCCTTCATTGCCATTACTCCCAGGTCCACTGACCCAGATGTAGCGTAATTAGTGTAGTCTATGGGGGTTGAAAGGAGAAAGAGGGGAAGAAGAAATAGGAACAAACAAAGGTTAAAATTTGGAAGAGTAAACACTAAGCGGGGTGCCAGTAATGTGACCGACAAATGACCCTGGAAATAGATTTAAAAATAAAAACAGAAGTTCCGGGTTTTGACAGAAACGGATGTGGCTCCCCCAACCCCGGGACGAGAAATGGAAGAAAAAGAAATCGGTCTTTTTTCGCCAGTAGTAGCCAACATGATTTACGACAGAGTAATTTGACCGTACCCTCTCTCTTTTTCTCTATATCTTTCCTTCTCTCTGAAAAAGAACCCACGAGCCTAGAAATAAATACACAGCCCTTGGGACTATAGAACTTGCGTGCATGTTGTTTCTGAATTAACGACTATTACTATTACTAATAGCGACTACTGCTACAACTTGAGTTGGCCTATGGGACAAACACCATTCTTGTACTGTGACCATCGTTATGCTACACCAGAGTGGCAGTGCTTGTTAGGGTCACATCTATGGGTCAAATAGATCTGTTTAAGAATTATTCATGTTAAATAGGAATACTTGATACCATATAACCATGTGTAAATTATTTTTATTACAAATAGTTACTTGAAGTTATAATTTCTTACTAAGGATAATCATTATTATCATTATTACTTGAAACCATATAATTGTGTGCAAACAAATTATTATTATTAGATAGAAAAGTTACTTGAAACCATATAATTGTGTGCAAACAAATTATTATTATTAGATAGAAATAGTTACTTGAAACTATATAACTGTGTGCACAAATTATTATTATTAGATAGAAATAGTTACTTGAAACCATATAATTGTGTGCAAACAAATGATTATTATTAGATAGAAATAGTTACTTGAAACCATATAATTGTGTATAAATTATTATACAAAATTATTATCAATCATAAAGTTATGCCTGCCAGATGGATGATGGGCGAATCCTAAAGGACATCCTCTATGCGGAACTTTCATCTGGCAAGAGTCAGATTGGTCACCCCCAGCCGCAATATTAGGATGTCTGCAAGTATGATTTCAAGTCCTTTAACCTCAACCATTGAACTGAGTATCGGGAAAGATAGAGAGAGAGGATGAGCGGGCAGAAGCAATAACAGTAATATGTTTCAATCAAACATAATGAAAAAATTAGAAGAAGGAAAGAAAGACAAAAAAATGAGAGAGAAAGTTAAATCAAGATTATTATACTTTTTGCATATTGAACTACTTTATAATAGCTCTTAAGTAAACATATCAAATGTTGTAATAATTAAATTATTATACTGTGGTATATCCACAGGTCCTGCTAAATTTTTTTTTATTAATCTGGAAAGCCAATGACAAACACTTTTTAATGATTTTTTATTTTTACCTGGATTGCATAAGTACTAATTTTATGATAGCAATTGTTCTGCCTTCATCTAAGGTTCCTCTTCTCCCCAACACAACTCTCTTAGACCCATCCCTGTCCGTGCACACACATCTCCTCTGTTTAGACCAGTGGTTCTCAACCAGAGTACACATGAACCCTGGGGAAAGAGTGGGGGCGATGTAACATTACTGGGGTCAACACAAAAAAAATACCGAATTGGGGGTCTAGGGTGTTATTTTAGTGGACCATAGAGCAATTCTACTTTAGAACAATTGTTATTACTGAGAATTAATTGAGAATACTTTTTACTACATATTGAACTATTTCGCAATAGCTCTAAAGTAAACTTATCAAACGTTGTAATAATTAAATTATCATACTATGGTATATCCACAGATCCGGCTAGTATCTGTTTATGTTTATTTGTGTAACTGTAAATTATTTAAAGTATGACACAAAAACTGAAAACTTCTCCCCCACACAACTCTCCACACCCTGTTTAGACCCATTCTTGTCCATGCACACACATCTCCTCTGTTTAGACCAGTGGTTCTCAACCAGGGTACACATGAACCCTGGGGAGGGGTGGGGGCGATGTAACATTACTGGTTGGTGGGTTGGTTGGTTGGTTGGTTGGTTTTTACAACATGTTAACCCATTTTATGCTAAAGATGTTTTGGTTTTACACATTCTTAATGGGTACTCAATTTTTTTAAATACATTTCTTTTAAACTCATTTTTTTCTATTCAACCCATAGATGGGACCCTAACAGGTACTACCACTCCGGGTCAGAGTGGACCTGGGAGTAATGGCAATGAAAGGGTATTACACATTCCTCAGAGCTCTAGAATTGGAACTTCACCATCAGATAGAGTTTAACATCATACGCAGGACAATAAAACCCTCAGCTACCACCTTCTAGCACATATATTATAAAAAGGGTTGGGGAGTTGCTATAAGGGCAATAGGGTTGGGACAATCATATAGGTGCTAGGGCTTGAAGTGACCAGCGGAGGAGGCCTCTCTGATTGACTGTCTAGCTTGGTTAAGCTACTATTTATGGGTTAAATAGAAAAAATGAGTTTTAAAAAATTTTGTTCAAAAAAATAATTTTGAATACCAATCAAGAATGAATCAAACAAAATATCTTTGGCATAAAATAACCCAACAAGGGTTAACACACCATAAAATCCACCTAACCATCCATTGCACAAATGACAAGGCAGAATACCAACATTAAACTGCCATGACTCATACTCTCTGCGTCGGTGATCAAGAAAGTTTACATTTCCAGTGGACAATCTCTTTTACTTCTTATGACTAATAATTAAATATAACAACAATAAAACACTGGACAGTTTATTACATCCTAAAATTTTCATGAATAAAATATTAGCACATGGTAATCATGCAAGTTGCTACATAAAGTATTTTTGAGTTAGCTCAGTAATTTTTACCATCCATACCAGCTCTGTTGGCTGGGACTTTAGAATACACCAAACACCTCAGCAGAGGGGTAAGACCCATCCCCCTCACAATGGGGCCATCTGTTGGCTGTGGGTGACAACCTGTGAGGCTTAAGGATGGAATCCTGGTGGATGAGCAATGAGATACAATACTCCACTTTGGTTCTTACTTAGGCTAAAGGAGCAGTCGGAGTGCCCCCCTCCAATCAATCGGCTGGTCACATCAAGCCCTAGCACCTATATGATTGTCCTAACCCTCTTGCCCTTATAGCAACCTCCCAACTCTATTTATCGTATGTGCTAGAAGGCAGTGGCTGAGGGTCTTAGTGTCCTGGGTATGATATTAAACTGTATCTAATGCTGAAGTCCCAATTCTGGAGCTCTAGGGAGTGTGGAGTACCCCTTCATTGCCATTTCTTCTAAGTTCATTCTGAACCGGAATGGTAGCGCCTGTTAGGGTCCCATCTATTGGTTAAATAGAAAAAATGAGTTTAAAAAGGTGTTTAAAAAAAATTGAATTTTTTTAAAAAATTTGAACAGCCATCAAGCATAAATAAAACAAAACATCTTTGGCATAAAATAACCCAACAAGGTTTACATGCCATAAAATCTAACAAACCAAATCAAATCAAACCCTCCATACCACTTCTACACTTTCAACCACTGGACACCTGCAGTGGTGTAATGATTAGCAAGCTAGGCTGGCAGACTATTGTTAGTGAGTTTGATTCTTACTGGGTGCCCTATACATCTGGCTTTATGGTAGACTAAGCTAAGCTTAGTAAGTCACTGTAACAATGAAAGTAAATTATTCCAGTTCTTTTTATAGCTACTAGTTAACCTCATACTTAAGGCCTCACCCCAAAACTAAACTATATGTGTATTTATGGAAGTGCATGGTGTAATGTTTATTGTCGCAGGAAATGGACTTGGCTACTTGAGTTCAAATCATGGACAAGGCTGTTTGCATTTCACATAACGCTAATAAGAACTGGAGCCTCACCATAAGATGCAGTTTAGTGTCCTACTCAGGACACCTCTTTAGGGGGCGGGTCTTACCTCCTCTTTTAAGCCCTGTTGACATAGATGGGACGATAACAGGGGTTGATATATATATATATATAAAAAAAAAAAAAAAAAAAAAAAAATCTTACAATTTGTGATGAGCACTGTATTTTCTTTGTTTCATCACAAAAAAAAATTGTTTTTTACATATATATATATATATATATATATATATGGGAGTAAATATGGAAATAAATCTGACAATATTAAGAAATTTGAAAAAACAAGTGTTCCAAAAATAAGATGAATTTATTTATCGACGGTTAAACGTTTCAGTTTCTTTAAACCTTCATCAGGATGTGTTATGGGGTGAAGAAATTGATGGATGTTTTATAGATGACAGGAGATAAAAAAAAATCTTTATAAAATTTACACAACAAAAAATTTTATAAAGATTTTTTTTTATCTCCTGTCATCTATAAAACATCCATCAATTTCTTCACCCCATAATACATCCTGATGAAGGTTTAAAGAAACTGAAACATTTAAGTGTCGATAAATAAATTCATCTTATTTTTGGAACACTTGTTTTTTCAAATTTATTAATATATATATATATATATATATATATATATATATATATGAGTAGCACAGATTGGGTAATCTGATTTGTATGGTAAAGTAGCAAGCTGACGGTAGGTGTGGCGCTACACCTCAGCAAAAAAACAATCTCCCTGGTCTAGCACTACCGAAAAATGGATAGAATCCCTTGCTGTCTGGCTGATACCAACAATAGGCGACACCACCACTAAGTTTTTATATATCTATTAATAATGGAGATTCGCTTCCGTTTTTTGTCTGTAACAAAAACTCTGTCACTGCTTATGTCACATTACCCAAAATTGTCATAACATAGAATAAATAAACTCAAAATTTGAACATGCAACATTAGACAGTCCTCATTGTTTTTTAAAACAAGTTTTGATAAATACATGACTGGTATTATATATCAGATATATAATACCAGTCATGTATTTATTAAAACTTGTTTAAAATAAAACAAACTATATATAGATATATTATATCTATATATAGTTTGTTTTATTTTAATACATATTTAAAGTTTACATTTCAAATTGTTTTATTTTTTAATCGTTTAATGAATTTGATGATTTTACTTACTTAGGGTACAAACTCTCTGACATTGAATTTTTAACTCCCACCCCTCAGGCAATATGTTTCAAAAATCTATTTTTACATCGCCCGGAGGGTGTTTTTTATTTTGCTAGTACATGTTATGAAAAGATATTTTAGTGCCAATATAAAAGTTTAACATGATAGAGAAATTGGTATACACATCTACTGAACAATAATGTTGTAAAAGTTTGAATTGGAATAAAAAATAAACAACAATAACAAAAACAAAAAAAACAACAAAAAAACAGAAACTTAAACCACAGTTTACTATTTCGTGTTTTAAAATTTTTAGATCTCCAAAGATGAGACTGGTAGTCAAGGAAAGTTTAAAAGATTTAAAACACTCAAAAATATTGCCCAATGTCTAGATGCCCACTCCTTAGCTGAGGCATAAATTGATTTTACCATTACACCTGTAGTGGTGTAGACATCACGTCGATGTCACCAGTTCTAAGATTCAAAGTCAATACTGAACATACAATTCCGACACGTTGTGAGACAAAACATTTAATATATATAACAGCACATGGAAACCAATAAGATACATAAGGTACAGGAAAATAGAACATGTAAATACATATACAAGAGTAGAGATAAAATATAAATGTTACAGACATGGAACTAAGGGATAGTCCATGCTGTATAAAGGACTTACAGTAATGTAAGGGGGTGCTAAAGCCCAAGCGAGAAGAGGGTAGATAGACTCGCCCATATCAGTTCATTGAGAAGATCCAGCTAAAAGATGAAGGCAAGTTCAAATAAGGCGCTTAAATACCAGAGGTCCCCTAGTGAGAACAAACGGCAACACAGCGAGAAGATAACTCTTCCAGGCAACAGGAAGATCCCCTACACACCTAATATTTGCTACCCTGTTGGTGGTGCTGTAGAATACGTCGACTGCCACTCTGTAGAGGGGTAACCCCCCTTCCCCCTCAACAGGATCACCTGTTAGCCGTGGGTTGCAATCCGTGATGGCTGAGGACAGGATCCTGGTGGCTGAAACACTCCAGTTATTTAATAATCATTGAGAATATAACATAAATAACTAAGGGATTTGTGACGTTGGTAGTGATGTATTTCTGGTTACAGACAGACATAAGGATAATTTCTATCATAATAAGTGAAATGCAAACAGCCTCATCCAGGATTTGAACTCAGAATGCTGAGTTCATTTCCTATGATAATAACCATTATGCCATGAGCACCTCCGGTACTAAGCTTAGTAAATGATTATCTATACATATATAAAGGGCAGTTGGTGTACATATATGTATGTGTGTATGTCCGGCTGAAACTATGAAAATAAAACGATGACAAAGTAAATATATATACTCATTTACTATCACCAGATCTTGCATGGATTTTTTTTTGCATTTAATATTTTAAAATAGGAGACACTGATTTTTTTTTTTCAGAGTGTCTATGCACTGTTTTTTTTTTTTCTGACGCCATACCATGCCGGATCAACGTAAGGTCTTTTTTTACATAGGGATTTTAATGGGACAAAACTCCTGATTCAGTAATAATGGATCTGCAAGACTAACTTTTTGTCCCACCCCTTTCCACCCAGGTGATGCCGGGTAGCCGCTTCTAGTCTGAATATATGGGGCACCTTTGGTTGCAAATAAATAGAAGGGTTTATTAATAGAAGTCTGGGTAATCTAATCATTGTTAATTCATCTAATAATAAAAAAAAAAAAAAACAACGTTAAAGCAGTCTAGAGAAGTCGGTCTAAGAACAGAATAAAAGTCACAAATACCTTCAGTAGAATTAATATATTGGATATATTTTACATACATGAATGAGAAATATATGATAACAGAAACTGATTCTTTGAACCTGGTTCAATAGTAGAGAAATGAAATATAAATGTCTCAACCAGGTGTCACAGCTGTGAGGAGAACACCCAATACAAATCCAACTTAACCTTCCTTAAAAGATTCCCAGTTAATCCCTATCATTTACCTGAAAGGTGACCCTCAATCAACGGCCTATAATCCCACTTGACAATTATACAAATTACAAATTATTATCATTATTATTACTAGCAAATATATGCACCCTCCGGGTGCAAGTATTTTAGTTAAATTTTATAATAAAATATGATATTAAATTAGAAAATATGATATTAAATTTGAAACTGAATAAGAATGTAGATAAAAAGATTTTGAACAGAGAGGGTATGATTGAAAAATAGAACAACTTTGAAACTAACTCTTCCATCATTTTCCGTTACTCCCGTCTTTCATTGGTAAATTTTCCTAATTAAACTGTTTAGTTAAAATAGGAAGTAAAGAATAATATTACAGTTATTTCTTCTTGTTAAGGGATTTCTTTTAAGATTTATTGAAGAGATTTTTGCTCATATTCAATAAGATAAAACCAAACAATTAGAAATCAATAATACTAAGCATATATTTATTAAAATCAAATTTTTAAGATCAATATGCAAATTATCCTTCCCATTCATACTGTAAACCTCTATTTTGTTGTATATATAAATACAATTGCATGTTATTAGTATGTAGATATGGTCAACAGTGTAAGTAATGTAAAACAATTTTATTAATAATTGAGGTTTAAATAAAAATAAAATCATGGAGAATATGATGTAAATAACTAAAGGAATTGTGACTTGTATAGTAATATAGTTACAGACAGACAAAACCACAATCTCCATTATAATAAGATTGTTATTATTATTATTATAATTATTATTATAAGAGGCTGTACAAATTTATGCAGTTGGTATCGATTCTAACAAATGAAATCAGCAAGCCAAATGCAAACTCTGAATAAGTCTTCATATATCTTCTCACCATCACAATACCAGGATGTGATATGAGGTCAAGCTTAACCCGTTTGCAGGCAGAGTGACATTTTTAGTTGCTCAATGTAAGGCATTCTCCTATTGGCTGCTTATTGACCAATTCAATTTTAATGTATAGAAACATTGCTAGGAGGCTTCACATGTGAAGGCTGAAGATGTTGTTGAGCTTTGTAATATATATATATATATATATATATATATATATATATATATATAAAATGAAAAATTGTTGCCATTGCTTTCTTCTGGATCTCTTAGCTTCATGGTGTTGTGTCAGGGTGACTTCAGACATGAACAGTCCTCTACAGAGAGCCTGCCAGCACTGAGGGTGGTTCTGAGCCAAATTTTCCCAGCTGGATGGGGAAATGCCAGGAGCACCTGCAAACACCCACAGTGACAATATGTTATACAATAACATAATAATATAATAATCCTTATGTTATGCTATGTTATATTATGATATTATTTTATGTTATGTTATGATATTATGTTATTAGTATTATCTGGATTATTCGGACTATTGTCCTCATCTTTATTGTTATCTGTACAACGTTTTGGCCGATGTGCTCTCCGGCCTTCTTCCGGTATTTCTTCTCAGACTCGGGAACCTTCTTTTCAAACTCAGGAACCTTCTTCAATAAAGATGAGGACAATAGTCCGAATAATCCAAATAATACTAATTATCAAGCTTCATCTCAATATATTGTTATACCTTGCTATATTATGGTATTATTTCATGTGTTATTTTATGTTATGATATTACGCTATTGCTATGTTTTGTTATATTATGGTATTATTTTAAGTTATGTTATGATATCATGTTATTGTTATTTCATGCTATGTTATTTTATGTTATGTCATATGATATTATCTTATTTTATGTTATTCTATATTATGTTATTGTTTTACTATGTTATATTATGGTATTATTTTATGTTATTTTTTATCATATGTTATTTTATGTTATGTTATTATTTTATGCTATGATATTATATTATCATTATGTTATGTTATATTATGGTATTATTTTATGTTATGTTTTATAATATTATGTTATTTTATGTTATGTTATTATTTTATGCTATAATATTATATTGTTATGTTATGTTATATTATGGTATTATTTTATGTTATCTTATGTTATTTT
Organism: Doryteuthis pealeii; assembly: GCA_023376005.1. Taxonomy (NCBI): domain Eukaryota; kingdom Metazoa; phylum Mollusca; class Cephalopoda; order Myopsida; family Loliginidae; genus Doryteuthis; species Doryteuthis pealeii. The sequence continues at coordinate 31,550,673 of CM042153.1, forward strand.
ATGATATTAGGTTATTGTTATGCTATGCTATGCTTTGGTATTATTCTATGCTAGTGTTCTTTTATGTTATGTTATGCTATCTTATGATATTATGTTATTGTTATACCTTGCTATATTATGGTATTATTTCATGTGTTATTTTATGTTATGATATTATGTTATTGTTATGTTATGTTATTGTTATGATATTGTTATGATATTAAGTTATTGTTATTTTCTGTTATTGGTTACATCAATGATGTAAGAGATGTTATTGTTATGTTATGTTATTGTGATGTTATTGTTATGATATTAAGTTATTGTTATTTTTCTGTTATTGGTTACATCAATGATGTAAGAGATGTTATTGTTATGTTATGTTATTATGATGTTATTGTTATGATATTAAGTTATTGTTATTTTCTGTTATTGGTTACATCAATGATGTAAGAGATGTTATTGTTATGTTATGTTATTTGATGTTATTGTTATGATATTAAGTTATTGTTATTTTCTGTTATTGGTTACATCAATGATGTAAGAGATGTTATTGTTATGTTATGTTATTATGATGTTATTGTTATGATATTAAGTTATTGTTATTTTCTGTTATTGGTTACATCAATGATGTAAGAGATGTTATTGTTATGTTATGTTATTATATGTTATTGTTATGATATTAAGTTATTGTTATTTTCTGTTATTGGTTACATCAATGATGTAAGAGATGTTATGTTATGTTATGTTATTATGATGTTATTGTTATGATATTAAGTTATTGTTATTTTCTGTTATTGGTTACATCAATGATGTAAGAGATGTTATTGTTATGTTATGTTATTATGATGTTATTGTTATGATATTAAGTTATTGTTATTTTCTGTTATTGGTTACATCAATGATGTAAGAGATGTTATTGTTATGGTTATTATGATGTTATTGTTATGATATTAGTTATTGTTATTTTCTGTTATTGGTTACATCAATGATGTAAGAGATGTTATTGTTATGTTATGTTATTATGATTTATTGTTATGATATTAAGTTATTGTTATTTTCTGTTATTGGTTACATCAATGATGTAAGAGATGTATTGTTATGTTATGTTATTGTGATGTTATTGTTATGATATTAAGTTATTGTTATTTTCTGTTATTGGTTACATCTATTAAGTTATTTATTTTCTGTTATTGGTACATCAATGATGTAAGAGTTATTGTTATGTTATGTTATTGTTATGTTATTGTTATGATATTAAGTTATTGTTATTTTCTGTTATTGGTTACATCAATGATGTAAGAGATGTTATTGTTATGTTATTTTATTGTGATGTTATTGTTATGATATTAAGTTATTGTTATTTTCTGTTATTGGTTACATCAATGATGTAAGAGATGTTATTGTTATGTTATGTTATTATGTGATGTTATTGTTATGATATTAAGTTATTGTTATTTTCTGTTATTGGTTACATCAATGATGTAAGAGATGTTATTGTTATGTTATGTTATTATGATTTATTGTTATGATATTAAGTTATTGTTATTTTCTGTTATTGGTTACATCAATGATGTAAGAGATGTTATTGTTATGTTATGTTATTGTGATGTTATTGTTATGATATTAAGTTATTGTTATTTTCTGTTATTGGTTACATCAATGATGCAAGAGAAGTATTTCCCGGTGACCAGTTTTGAACGTGTCAGGAATAATAACGTGTCATGAATGACATGGCAATGTTGATAAGATTTTGGTTGACTGGTCAGTGACTAAAAATAGAATAGTTTTTGTTTGAAGTGTCACAACCGGTTACAGTTTAGTTTTTATGTTTATGTAATGCAAATTGTCATGGAAACAGACACTGAATGCTGATTGTTGGTAGCTTTTGAATTTTAGAATTATTTGAAAATCTGCTTTTTAATTTATATCTTAATACTTGTGTTCCTTAATTGTACAACCGTTATCATCTTGCAACACCCTCTGATTAAAAATGAGACCGTCCAAATCCAAGATGAAATTCAAAAATGTAAATCCTGATTATCTGGTGTTGCTTATCCGCCAAATTCTATTTTCTTATGAGTGTCTTCACTTCAGCTAGATAGTGGACTATTCTGTTTTTATTCTAACGAAAGAAAAGAAAGAAAAAGGACATGCTACACAGAAAAAATATAATAAGAAAGAAAGAGAGTAGGGGAAAGATAGAAAGAGGGGGTGAGCACAGGAAAACAATAACACTAATCTGTTTCAATTGAACATAATAAAAAGATGGAAAGAAAGAAAGAAAGAAAAAAAAAGAGTGGAAGAGTGTTAAATCAAGATTATTATACTTTTTATATATTGAAAAGGGGCCGGGTTAGCTCAGTCGGTAGAGCGTTCGGCTAGAAACCACAAGGTTCCTAGTTCGATACCGGTCTTCACCAACTCAGTGTATGAGTAGCACAGGGATCTGTGCGGTAAAGTAAGGAGCTGATAGTAGGTGTGGCGCTCCACCTCAGACGCCAAAACAATCTCCTTGGTCTAGGGCTATTGAAAAGGGGATAGACTCCCTCGCTGACTGGCTGATACCAACTTTAGGCCGCCCAACGACTTTACTTTACATATTGAACTATTAAGAAATAGCTCTTAAGTAAACATATCAAATGTTGTAATGATTAAATTATCATACTGTTATAATCCACAGGTCCTGCTAGTTACCCTATAAGAATGTTATGATTTAAAAATGATATTTAATATTATTATAACATATAAGTAAATATAAGTTAACTAAAAAATAATATAGTTTGTGATCCATTAATATTATTATAACATATAAGTAAAGGTAATATAGGGTTATAACTAAAAAAAATATATAGTTTGTGATCCATTAATATTATTATAACATATAAGTAAAGTTATAACTAAAAAATAATATAGTTTGTGATCCATTAATATTATTATAACATATAATAAAGGTTATAACTAAAAAAATAATATAGTTTGTGATCCATTATATTATAACATATAAGTAAAGGTTATAACTAAAAAAATAATATAGTTTGTGATCCATTAATATTATTATAACATATAAGTAAAGGTTATAAACTAAAAAAAATAATATAGTTGTGATCCATTAATATTATTATAACATATAAGTAAAGGTTATAACTAAAAAAATAATATAGTTTGTGATCCATTAATATTATTATAACATATAAGTAAAGGTTATACTAAAAAAAAAAATATAGATCCATTAATATTATTATAAACATATAAGTAAAGGTTATAACTAAAAAAAATAATATAGTTTGTGATCCATTAATATTATTATAACATATAAGTAAAGGTTATAACTAAAAAAATAATATAGTTTGTGATCCATTAATATTATTATAACATATAAGTAAGGTTATAACTAAAAAAAATAATAATAGTTTGTGATCCATTAATATTATTATAACATATAAGTAAAGGTTATAACTAAAAAAAATAATATAGTTTGTGATCCATTAATATTATTATAACATATAAGTAAAGGTTATAAACTAAAAAAAATAATATAGTTTTGTGATCCATTAATATTATTATAACATATAAGTAAAGGTTATAACTAAAAAAATAATATCATTATATTATTATAAACAACTAAAAAAAAATAATATAGTTTGTGATCCATTAATATATTATAACATATAAGTAAGTATAGTTATAAAAAAAATAATAAAAGAAAGTAAAGGTATTGTGATCCATATTATATATATTATAAACATATAAGTAAGGTTATAACTAAAAAAATAATATAGTTTGTGATCCATTAATATATTATAACATATAAGTAAAGGTTATAAACTAAAAATAATATAGTTTGTGATCCATTAATATTATTAATAACATATAAGTAAAGGTTATAACTAAAAAAATAATATAGTTTTGTGATCCATTAATATTATTATAACATATAAGTAAAGGTTATAACTAAAAAAATAATATAGTTGTGGATCCATTAATATTATTATAACATATAAGTAAAGGTTATAACTAAAAAAATAATATAGTTTGTGATCCATTAATATTATTATGACATATAACAAAAGATTGCAATAAAAATAATCTTATTATAATGGAGGTTGTGTGTTTTTCTGTCTGTAACCAAAACTATATTACTAATCGAGTCACAATTAACATAGTTATTTACATCACATTCTTCATGATTTTATTTATATTTAAACCTCAATTATTAATAAAATTGCTTCACCTTTTATTAGTGTTGTCCATATCTACATGATATTTACTGCGTACCCCATTTACGAGTCAGGCACAAAGTCCCTATTAACGTGGGACCACCCACAGCCGAGACTCGAGTGGCAGGTGAAAAATTTCATGAGCCGATCCCGTCGGCATTCCCCCTCAAGGGGGGCGCCTCAGGCGCTGGGCAATAAACCCAGCCCTGCCCCTTTAAATCAAGGGGGCAGGTGTTGCCTGGGGGGGATAGCCCCCTGGGATCGACGCCATTAACTTGCAAAGATCCAGGGCCGAAGCCACTGGACCCCGGCGTTGGCCGGATCTACAGACTAATAACATGCTATTGTATTTATATATACAAAAAATAGCTGTTTGCAGTGTGAACGGGAAGGCTAATTTGCATATTGATATTAAAAATGTGATTTTATTAAATATGTGTATAGTATTATTGATTTTGAGTTTAATGAATATAAGCAAACATCTCCCCAATGAATCTTAAATGAAATCCATTAACAAGAAAAAATAAGTGTAATTTTATTCTTTATTTCCTAATTTAGCTAAATAGTTAAATAAGTAAAATTCAGCAATGAAAGACGGCAGTGATGGAAGAGTAAGTTTCATTTCTATTTTTCTATTATAACCCCACTCTGTTTCAAATCTTTTTATCTGCATTCTTATTAGACTTTCTAATTTAATACGATATTTCATTACATTAAAACTTAAATACTTGCACCCGGAGGGTGCATATATTTGCTAGTATATATAATTAAGATTATAATTGAAGAAGAAAAATATCATAATTACTAGCAAGTGCCCTCTGAGTATAAGTTTTTAAGTTTGAATGTAATGAAATATGCTAAATTAGAAAGACTCACGGAATTAAATAAGAACACATATAAGAAGATTAAAACTTATTTTAATTATATTTCAATTGGTTTCTATATAAAATCGTTCATAGTACTGATTTTTAATACATTGGAGAATAAAACAATAATATTAGAGATCAATAACATCAAGTAATCCTTTATTAAACCCGTATGCAAATTAACCACACCATATATTAGGTAAACCTTTATTTCTTAGTGATATATAAGACACATTGCAGGATTTTAAATGCACTCATAACATGGGCTGTTTTGAGGCAAATCTAAGTCAGATTTTCTTAGAGACATCGTTAATAAATAAGATTTATTCTATCTTATGCATTAAGGATTTTGACTATTAATTAAATACTTACTGATAAACTTACACAATTTCTGAGGGTATTGTGACATAAGCAGTGATGTATTCTTGGTTACAGACAGACAGACACCGAATCTCCATTGTAATAAGATTTAAAAGAATTAAAGTGGCAGGTTTAGTCAGTAAGAATATTCACCTAGGAATTGCAAGGTTTTCGGTTCAATACCAGTCCCAACCAACTCAGCACATGAGTAGCAAAGCTTGGAGCAATCTGATCCATGCAGTAAAGCATCTGTGAGCTGATGGTAGGTACAGTATTCCACTTCAGCAAAAACAATCTCCCTGGTCTAGCGCTAGTAAAAAAGGGGTTAGACTCCCTTACTGTTCAGCTGCTACTGACCATAAGCCACTCCATAGACTCCATTTCAATAAAAGAGATTTATTTGTTTTTATCATTTATTTACTATGGGTTTAGAAATAACACCGACATTAAGCAGTAATGAGCTTATTCAATACTGAATTGAGTGACCACTTAAGCAACAGCAGGTGCTGTAAGTGACAGCAGGTGCTGTAAGCAACCTGAGTCCTTTATCAAAAATGAATTGATTTGGCATTAAATGACCCCAAAAAGGGTTAATGTACCATAAAACAAAACAACCAACAGTCATTGCTTAGATATATATTTGTTTGGTTTGTTTTGTTTTGTTTTACAGCGTGGGTCATTTAATGCCAACAAGTTGTGAAATAAATTCATTCTTAATGCATAATACAATTTTGTTTATAAACTCATGTTTTTCTATTTAACCCATAGATGGAACCCTAACAGTACTACCACTCTGGGTCAGAGTGGACCAGGGAGCAATGGTGATGAAGGGGTGCTCCACATTCCCCAAACCTCCAAAACTGGAACCTCACCATCAGATAGAGTTTAACGTCATTCTCAGGACATGTAGACCCTCAGTCACCGCCTTCTAGCACCCATATGATAAAAAGGGGTTGGGGCTTGCCATAAGGGCAATAGGGTTGGGAAAATCATATAGGTGCTAGGACTTGACGTGACCAACCGATTGATTGGAGGGGGCCTCTCCACCTGCCCGTCTAGTCCAAGATAGGGCCAAAGTGGAGTATTGCAAGTCATGAACTGCTCATCCACCTGGACTCTATCCTTAAGCATCATGGGTCACCACTCACGGCCAACAGGTGGCCACATTGGGGGAGTTTTACCCTTCTGCAGAGGTACAGTCGGTGCATTCTAACGCCCCACCGACAGGGCATTTAAATATATATGATAGCCGAATTGTTTTAATGATAAGTACATGAACCAGGGTCAGATTATTACCTACAACTTGAAATGGCACTTAAAAGTTTGATATTCAATAATTGCTTTGTTAAATGAATTGGTTACTTTGAAAATGGATTTAATAAATGAATAAAACAATTCAAATACGTTCACTTAGAAATAATGGTTTCTGGCATGTGGACTCCACAAGAATCGTAAATGACTTGTTCTAGTTTCTAAGAATAAATTTTCTTTAAAATACAAAATATTTACATTCATTTCTAATAGTTATATTGTGGTGATTCACGCCATGAGTGTAAGGCAGACAGGAGTTAAAAACAGAAAACACATAAACTCAACATGGAATTTCAAATAACTTGTATTAATCGCAAACAAGAAATTACACTCGAAATACTTGCAAATTAAGGTTTTTGTTTGCAGGAATGATAATTATATAAATATAATAATACAGTCCACTTAACTGAAGTCATTGAGGTTGGTGTGTTATCGGAGTATGGAGTAAGAACAATCCTCTGTTTCTCTGTTGAATATAAGGAATGACTATTTTTTCTCGTCCGACTTCTGTAGATGCTGGTGACCAAAGAGCAAGAAATCCTATTGTAATAAACAGGATTAGTATGAAGTGTATGGTGACGAGGAAAAAACAATAACACAGATTTTAAGTTTCAAAATTGTATTGAAATAAGGAATATGAAAAGCGAGGAAAAGAAAGAAATGAATTTAAAGAATATTTTTGGTGATAGTTGTGTCTTGGATAATAAAGTCAGTGAAATGTCCGGTGGCCGATTCAGTTGTAGTGTAGGTGGAGAAGTGGGCAGATGAACCAGTGGTAGTGGTTAGGTGTTGATTAGGTGGGCAGTCTTGTGTTTTTAGTAGTCGTTAGCGGTTGGTATCGTGTATCAGTCGGCGTAGTCTTGTTGTTGTTGTTGGCAAAATTCTGTGGTTTGGTATTCTGAGCTTGTTGTTTATGTATGATAGTTGGCGTAAATTTGGTATCGCTGAACGATGTGGAATTGTTCGTTTGTTGACTGTCTGTGAGGTCAGATTTGGGTAGAGGTAGGTGAGGATGTAAATCGGCCGCCTGTGATGTATGTTTCATTTGCGATGTCGGCCCCGTTGATGTGTGTGCGACGCTGATGCCTGGATCTCTCTGTACTGTAGGCTTTTCAAAGCCGACTTTATATAAGCCTGTGTGATCCGAAATCGGATCACAGAAGCCTTTTTTGGGTTTTTTTTTTTTGGGGGGGGAGCTTTTGATTGGATGAAAATGTGAGTTTATTTACAAAATTATTTTATTTTTATTTTTTGGGCATTCTAGTTTTCCAACCGGAACTTCAATTTGGAGTCTATGCACAAAAACGTGTTAAATTGGTCACTTCTTTTTAGGCTACCATGGAGTAAACTTCCGGTTGGCGTCATAACTTATGTTTTGTTTGTTGTCGAGTTTGTTGTTATATATATATATATATAATATAAGGATTTGGAAATCTATGAGAAAAAAGATAAGAATGAAATGCAAAGTCTTCATGAAAACCTACAAAATGTTGATAAAACAAATAGAATGCAAAAGATGCCAGGCAGCGAGGGAGTCTATTCCCTTTTCGCTAGTGCTAGACCAGGGATATTATTTTTGCATCTCAGGTGGAGTTGGCAAGGGCCAGTATCAAACACAGAACCTTGTGGTTCCTAGGCGGATGCTCTATTGATTGAGCTAAACCGATCCCTTTGAAATGATATATCAAGTGCAAATTATTAGGAATAGCTGCATGAAGCTATAAGTGTTTACTAAGCATTATCTATATATTAATACTGGTGTTCCTACAAAATATGACCATTATCATCTTGCAACACCCTCTGGTTAGAAATGAGACTGTCTAAATCAACCAAGATGAAATGCAAAAATGTAAATCCTGATTATTTGGTGTCACTTATCCGCCGAATTCTTATTTCACCTATTTTAAAATGAATTGTTCCAAAAACACTGTAATCATTCCAAATAGGTGAAGGAGAAAGAGAAAGAGAAAGAGAGAGAGAGAGAGAGAGAGAGAGAGAGAGAGAGAGAGAGTTAAATCAAGATTATTATTCTTTTTACATATTGAACTTTTGTTGCAATAGTTCTTAATGTACACATATCAAATATTGTAATAGTTGAAATATCATACTGTGGTATATCCACAGGTCCTGCTAAATTGAAACCATATAACTACATAAAAAATAATCGTATAAGAATTGAATGGATGGTTCTTATAATACGTTAGAAGGCTCAGAGTAACCTTCCAATGTAGGTGTGAATATATACATAAATGAATCCAAACAAAGAAGTACAACATAACAACAATACAGACTTTATTGTCTGAGCATGTGGAACATGACATACATGACAAAATACAAACAGATACAATGACAGTCCTTTGGAAGCAATAAAGAATTCATGAAGAATATGAGAGTCACTTACTGATAGTTAGGGGGCAAAGCCCCCCACTTAATGGACAGAGACACCACGCATCTAGTCCATCTTTTGTGGATGCTAGACCAAGAGAGAGGCAGAAGGCTTCCCGGGCTGAGTTTAAATACCCAGCTAGTAGCGCCACCTAGTCGCGAAACCCTGGCAGCAAGGGAAGATAACCCTTCTGGACACAAGTCCATCCCAGCAGTATTAGATAGGAATACTTGAAACCATATAGATCTGTTTGATATAATGCTTAAAATAATTTTAACCTACATTAGAACATTGGCTCTTATTATATTGATATTGCAATTATAAGGGGTGAATGAAAAGTTCATAGACTGACCAAGATACTCTCATGGAACATGACCAAATGAGGTTCATTTTTCAACTTTGTAGTCCACACACTTCTCATGTTAGTGTTGCAGTGCTTGGACCCCATTGGTTAAAAAAATTCATCACCCTATAGAACAAAGATTAAATTATTTCTCATATAGACACTTCTTAAATGACATTTATAATAATTGAAAGACATCCTCATCATCATCATCATCATCATGCTGATTGCACAGGGTCTCTTCACTCTCTCTCTCTCTCTCTCTCTCTCTCTCTCTCTCTCTCTCACTCTCTCTCTCTCTTTTCATGTTTTTTAGAGTTTTTTGCGTATTAATCAGATCTTCAAAAAGTATGAGGTATGTCAGAAAAGTTTCAGTACGTCAGAAAACTTTGATGTGAGAGGCATCGGCCACTGTGAGTTCTTGCCACAGGGACAGACAATCAACCAGCTTGTCTACAAAGATATACTGCAGTGTTTGCTTCATTCAGTGTGCAAGAAGAGGCTATAGATGTGGCAGGACAACTCATGGGTGCTTCACCAACACAACACACCTGCCCACACTGCCCTGAGTTTGCAAGAGTTCCTGGCCCAGAAGAACATCACTGTGCTTGAGCAACCTCTCTACTTGCCCAACCTGGCTCCATGTTATTTTTCCTCGTCCCCAAGCTCAAGGGCGTCATCAAGTAATCTGGTTTTGAGGATGTGCACAGCATCAAAAACGCTGTGATGACTGAGCTACAGAGAATTCTGGAAGAATCCTTCCAAGAGTGCATGCAAGCATGGCAGAGAAGGATTGGAAAGTGCATTAGACTCCAGGGGGATTACTTTGAAGGAGATAATTTGTAGTTTGGGTTTGAAATAAATTTTTTTGTGACACCAGTTCTAGAACTTTTCTGACATACCTCATATACACTGTATTTGAGTGAAAAAAAAAAGGAAATCCAGAGTGATTGCCCTTTGATACAACAGTTTTCTATACTTCCTGTTAGGTGGCAAAAAAGATAAATGTGTGCTTCAAGTTGATGACTAATGTATTTTTCAGCCTATGTAATTTTCAGCCTATTCATTTTTCAGCCTATTCATTTTTCAACCTATTCATTTTTCAGCCTATTCATTTTTCAACCTATTCATTTTTCAGCCTATTTATTTTTCAACCTATTCATTTTTCAGCCTATGTAATTTTCAGCCTATTCATTTTTCAGCCTATTCATTTTTCAACCTATGTAATTTTCAGCCTATTCATTTTTTAGCCTATTCATTTTTCAGCCTATTCATTTTTCAGCCCTCTCTCATAGATTGGAGCAATGATGACAACACAGAACCTTTGATAGAAATAATAAATGCTACAAACTGTTAATAAAGCACCTGCATTAGACACAAATAGATTGGCTATATAAATTTCGGTAATTTATGAGGAAGTGTGTCCGAGTCTCCTGCCTCAGAAATTGCTACCCGGTGACTATTAAAATAACGTCCCCAGCTATGTTGGTGTTACTTGAAAGAAAACAACCAACTTAGGGCGTTAAATGTATTTTAGAGGGGGGTGCTTCTCTTTTTTGGTGTAATTCTTATTTATTTAATTATCGTAATTTGTCGTAATTCTTGTTCATTTATAGAAATTTGTCGTAATTCTTGTTCATTTATAGAAATTTGTCGTAATTCTTGTTTAGATATGAAGATGGATATATAGTTTGGAATAGACTGAGATAGATAGATAAACAAAATAATATAGATAGATTTTTGTCGTAATTATTGTTTATTTAAACTAAAAACAAAACATTAAACAAACATGAATAAAAGAAAATCTGAGACGACATAGCTGGGGACGTTATTTTAATAGTCACCGGGTAGCAATTTCTGAGGCAGGAGACCGGGACGCACTTCCTCATAAATTACTTAAATTTCTTCCCTTTCTGTTTCTGTGACAGCATTCACTCTGGGTCAGTTGAGCCGGCTCCATCCAACGAATTTAACTGTGATGAATTCATGGAAGGAGTAAAAAGGGAATTGGAAATTCACAAGCATGCCCCCGCATACATTTCCCAGTCAGGGGAAGGAGATACCCTTGTTTGCCTCAGATTTTCCACAGATGCAGTGACAGTACGCCAAAAGCTGTTCATTCCTGATGATGATGGAGATGCTCTTTAGATTTTTACCAGACCCCCTTTGGCTGGGTTGTGACCCTAATACCACTAGTTGTTAGACCTGTCCACCTTGGGTGACCCTACCAGGAATTTAAGTTCACGACAGTATGGCTCTGACACTACCAATTTTACATGGCCCTGCCGCGATGAGAAGGGGTTGAACTTTAGAAATAATGTGCTAGATGGCCATTGAGCAAAGAGCTTCCTCCACCCTTTTACACGTCTTGTTTTTCATCCTGCAGGGTGTCTAGCGCCCCTACTCACCAGACCAAATCTATGGGGTTACCGGTATAAGAGGTTCACAGAGTGTTAACTCTGGTTCTTATAAAGCATTAGGTTACTTAAAGGATAAGTACCCAATGCGGAATACTTCAGTTAGGAAAACAACAAACACGTTAGTTACATTTATATAACTTTTATTATAACATAAATAGGGGAACGAAGTTCCCCAGGCTATGAAATGTTACAAGTGTCCAAACATACATAGTAGTGTAATAGAGGCAAAATAGGTGGAAACCACTTACTGTAAGTAGAGTCTGTGGCGTCTGGCATGCACCATAGGTGTCTGTAGGAGAGAGGTGACAAGCACGTCTGCACTTGTTCAGTGGCATCGGAAAAGAGGGTTCTCTTCTTGGGTTCTGTGTCACGTGACCAAAAAAGGGTCGTCTCGCATGCACCATAGGTGTCTGCCGGAGAGAGGTGACAAGCACATCCACACTTGTTCAGTGGCATCGGAAAAGAGGGTTCTCTTCTTGGGTTCCTGTGTCACGTGACCAAAAAAGGGTCGTCTCGCATGCACCATAGGTGTCTGCTGGAGAGAAGTGACAAGCACATCCACACTTGTTCAGTGGCATCGGAAAAAAGGGTTCTCTTCTTGGGTTCCTGTGTCACGTGACCAAAAAAGGGTCTCCTGACACCGGAGATTACCCAAAACCCTCAGACAAGGGAGACTGCTCTTACACCGGTTTAGTTGCTGATGATCTGGAGGGAGAATAGCTGGATGCATACCTTTACAAAGCTAGTCTTACAGATTCATTACTACTGAAAAATGAGTTTGATCCTTGCTGGATGCCCCATATTTGCAATCTTGTGTCACATCCTACCTTATTTGAATGGTTTGTGACATGGGAGGTAAGTGACTGTACAGGTGCTCTTGTGTAGGGTGCTGCTTCTAGGATTTGTCAAAAACAGTACACAGCATCATTGTATAGTTCTCATCAAGCTTTTTCTCAAAGCACTCAGTTAAAGTCCAAGTGGTGCAGCATACAATAGTACTTACTTGGCTACAGCTTGCAACAGTTTCTGTTTTATTTCATCAGAGAGTTCAGATTTCCATACAATCAATAACCTGTCAATAGAAGGTCCATGCCTTTCCTAAGTAAATGTTGACATGGCTTTCTGTAGATGAGATGTTATTTTTTATCAGAATACGAGGTGTGTCGAAAAGTACAAAAAATACTGATACTTTTTTAACACAGTTTGTATATATATATATATATAATCTAAATTATAAATTGAATTATATTTTTTACTAATCTAAATTGTTTAAATGATAGTACTTGTTTAAGGCTGGGTTAGCTCAGTCGGTAGAGTGTTTGGCTAGAAACCACAAGGTTCCTAGTTCGATACCGGCTTTCGCCAACTCAGTGTATGAGTAGCACAGGGAACTGTGCGGTAAAGTAAGGAGCTGATGGTAGGTGTGGCGCTCCACCTCAGATGCTAAAACAATCTCCTTGGTCTAGTCTAGCGCTATTGAAAAGGGGATAGACTCCCTCGCTGATTGGTTGATACCGACTTTAGGCCGCCCCGATGACTTTACTTATAATATATATATATATATATGAAGATTGTTTTGAAATTTGAGTTTGAATTTTGTAAAAATTCAATGGAAATTTGTACAAATTCAATCGAAAAAAAAAATTTTAAACAGGTAGTGGTTGAAAAATATCTACATTGATTTGTTGATAAAAATCTGGAATGCAATATAAAATATCTACATTAACTTGCTGATAAAAAGCGATAAAATATGACTCGGAAAAGTTGGGACAGAAATACGCCTGACGACCACACGGTAAAACATAGTGTAAATTAGGGCAGGAGTCCAGGACAAAAAAAATGTTAAAATTACCGAAATTTAGATGAAAATAGTTTAGTAAAGAAGCAACTTTATTATGGAGGTCTGGGCATTGCTCCCAGGTTCATTCTGACTGGAGTGGTAGTACCTGTTAGGGTCTAGTCTATGGGTTAAATAGAAAAAAAAATGTGTTTAAAACAAATTGAGTAACCATCAAGAATGAATTGTAGTGAGCCAGATGTTAACGCTTTGAAAGCAGAAATAAAATGACGAAAGTAAGAAGTCTGCACATAGGATCAGTGCAGGTAGAATTAAAAAAATAGAAATATTAAAAATGGTAATTTTCAACCAATCAGAAGCATTTACACCGAAAAAAAAAAGTTTTTCAAAAAAGACCGATTTCGATCCTGAGGAGTCCTATAAAAGTGAAGGTTTTTCAAAGAACAGTAGAGAAGACAAACGTATGCCTATCTATTCCATGTCACTCGACTCAGAAATATTTGTCTACTGCTGAAGGTATTACAAACTATATCTTTCTCTCTCTACAAGTTACTTCACTACTGATATATAGAGCATTACCCTTTCTTTTCTCTATTGGAGTTAACTCAACATTTTCTTTTTCTAACTACATGAACTTTTAAAAAAGCATATTCTGCATCTTTTATCAGTGTTTTTGACTACTTGTAATCTATTTTTTTAATACATATATTACTTGTTGTATTTATGAGTTATTTGTTTTTCTGTCTTAATATATGTGACCTTATGATGTCTTTGTTGTTATTACCAATATATATATATATATATATCCACTCATTTAAAACCACCATAAATTGGTGACCCCAACATGATTTGAACATGCAAAGGTGACACAACCACCATACAATAAAACAAAACCTCTTCGGCATAAAATGACACAATAGGTTGACATGCTATAAAACCAACCAACCAACCAACCAACCAACCTCAGAAGCAGTAGTGACACCAGCAGTTTGTACCAGTATGGGCAAAATTCACACATAAATCTATATAGATAGGCAAATTTTCTGTATAATTATTAGTTTTATATGATAAATGGGAGCTCATGCAAGCCTATTGGGTCGACCTATCCTGGTATTACCAGTGCTTATAAGTTTGGAGACCATAAGTAATAGTTTTCAGGAATATTTGACAGTAATAGCAAAAAGACGAGACCGAGCCTTTACTTTCTTGGAGGTGCATGGTGTAACGTTTAGTCATAGGAAATGGACTAATCAACCTGAGTTCAAATCCTGGACGAAGCTACAGTTCACATAGCGCTTATACCCTTGGGAAAGGTATGAATCCAACTACTCTCCCTCCAGCTATGGGTAAATAGTAGGGCAGACTGGGCTCTTTAACCTTGGTTAGGCAACCAGTCTAGGAAAAGGAAAACTGAATTCAAACCTGTTAAATCCGCTTGGGGTGGTAACAACTAGAATAGGTTCAGTCCTAATTAGTGATCTATTTCACTAAATAATTATTTTCTCTATTGCGTTTGCGTGTCTATGTTGAGAGCAATAAGCGTTCTATGAAAATACAGACTATTCAACACATGTACGTGATAGTAGTATTCTATTTAAGATTTCTGCTTCTACCAGATGTCTCAATATCCGATTGTTTCGTTAATTCATTTCTTTATTAATTCATTGCTAGGTCTGCCTCTATATCTGACGATCCGCGGGTGAAACAGCTGATATATAAAAAAAATTTAAAAAACCATAGATAAATCTTTATCAATTTAAGCCTATTACAGAGTATATATATTTCTCCGTATAGGTGTGTGTGTGGATAATCTATCTATTTTGGAAGGTGAGAGTTCACAAAGGTTTACGAATCACGCTAAATGTAGAGATAGGTTATTGTTCAGAGCTGGTTATTGCTAGGCTGGCCTGTGCCATGTTGTCTAAATATCATTATGGGATGTGGGCGTGACGTCACGCGCAGACAAGCTTGTGTGGCTGGCACAACTGACGTGGCACTGGTCGCGGAAGCAACACCAGCAAATTGATAACTCTTCCTATATAATAGCTTGTCTAACAACTCTTAACAACAACCAGGTTCGCCTGTGTGTGTTGTTAGTTGTTTGAAAAGGCGCCTCTTGACGTTGTTACCCTGCTTAAATACACACGTTTGTGACAATCAGCAGAAAGAAGTTCGCCTGTTAAATTATTGGGTATATATTTCGTGTTGTTTTCTACGAACCAAAGTCTTCCCCCTACTTGAAAAAAATTTTTTTTTTTAATATTCTAGTTGGATAGTATTAATATTAATTAATTAATTTTTTTATATTTTGAAACCTATACGATATTTGAATTAGTATTATTTACGAAAAAAAGGTACTATCATTTCCCCCTTCTTTTTCTTTTCCTCTCTTTTTTTTTTCTCTTCCTGGTGAATGTCTCATGCGACAAAACCAGGAAAGGAGTGCATTGTAAATCTAACATTTTAAGCAGAAAAAAAGCAATAGGTGTCTCACCCACTTTCTTTACAGATTTTACACAAAGGATTTAATAGCTGTTTGCCGTCCACAAGGGGATAAAATAACCTCGAGGAAAGGAAGATTTTTTAAAATCCAGACTTGAAAAATACGACCACAACAACGACTACTACTGCAGACTGAGCAACCATGGGTCTGACAATTTCCAATATTTTCAATCGGCTTTTTGGCAAAAAGCAGATGAGAATCCTTATGGGTAAGTACGAATAATTTTAAAAGATCTGATTTAACCGTATATTGATGAAGAATGTAACTTTTATATTTATTTTGCCTTTTTTTATGTTTCTTTATAATATTTTAAAAAATCCATGAAATATTTCATAATGTACACGCACCATGTCAACCAACATGGCGATTAACCTGTTTTTTTTTTTTTCAATTTGTCATACTTAATAACTAATTTATTTCATGAAAATTAATTTCGTAAATAGATTAATAAGTACTTTTAAATATCCACACACGTCTTTTTCACGATGGATTTATACACAAGATTCTATCTATCGTGTATCTTGTGATACTTTTTAATAACTGGTCTAGAAAGAAAATGATGACCGTTTCTTCCCTAAAGCTTTATTGTTTTCGATAGTATTTTGTATTTAATTATTTTTTTTTAAATATAGAATGAATAAAATACTTACGTGTTTTTCCTCTATTATCGATCTTTTTGTTTCTTGTCAAAGTAGATCTTATGTATATTACCTAGCAAAATCAAACTTGAAGAAAAAGACATACCCCTACATAATAAAATATTTAATTTATACATTTTTTTTTAAACACTGGTTGATGATGAGAATTTCTATAAATTTGAGCTACAAGTTTTATAAAAATATGAATTTTCTTAGTTTTCATTTTTGTTTGTTCAAATCTGCTTTCTGTTCTTTTGGGTTTGTTGATTTTTTTTTCTCATTCAATTGAAAAAATTTCGACATATTGACATTTACACCTTCATCTCAATTATATATTTCTTATAAAAAATACGATCATGCATAAAATTTGATCACTAGCATTTTATTAGTTTAAAATATTTTCTTGTGAATATATTGATAGAATTAACATCTAGGTTACGTTTTATTAAACACGTGTAAAAGATTGCTGCTTGAGAACCCTTTTTCTTTTCTTCCTTATTATAAAGGAAAATCAAATTAACCCTCTGGGTTATTTTTAATCTCCTTTATTAGAAACGAGCGATTAAATATCTTTTTTTAGCATATTTGTGAAATAAAACTAGTTCTTATTTATTCCTCTATTTTCGTTTTGATCTACTGGACCAGATGGTTTTTCTGACGTGTCCTTTTGAAGTGTCATTTTAAAACCTTTATCTCTCTAAGATCATTTATATTCATTACATCTGATCTTAAATCTTCATATTTTATTTTGTCCTTTTTATCGTGCATTGTAATGTATTTTGAGTTTGTAAAAATTTATTTTTACTAAAAATAATAGCTTTTTGAAACTTATTTATTTTTTCTTAACTTTTAATAAAGAAAAAATTGATGCAAATTAAAATCGGTGATCAAGATAATTTTGTGTTAGATTAAAATTTAAAACAATTCTTTTTTTAATTTTTTTTTTTTATTGAAAAATAAATAGGTTTACTACACTAGATGAAAAATTGAAATCAAAATCAACCCTTTTTTTTTTTTTTTTTTTTAAATAAATCAATTCTATTTTTATTTTTTTTAAATTTCTTTTCAAATTAATTATTTTTAACATTTTAAGATTTATATTCCGACTGCTGACCAAGATAGTACTTCTTTACACTGTGCAATTAAAAAAAATTGTTTGATTTTTCAAAATTTATTTCTGCGTTTCAATCTTTCGTACTTTAAAAAGTAGTTTTTTAATTACTTTTAAGTGGGAGGAGACATTTTTGATGATTATGACATTTTTTTATATAATCTCCCAGTCTTTTCAAAATAGTAATATTTTGAATTGTCACGAAAAAAAAAGTTTTTCTAAAAATGCAACATTATTGTAAATAAGTTGGAAATATGAATATTTTAATAAATTCAATGAATCTTTTGTTTCATTTATTAAAATGATTGTATGTTTTCTCGAGTAAGTAATGAATAGAGAAGATTTAACCAAGGGAGATAACTCTTATATTCCCTTTTGGTGGGTGGTAAGAAAAATTACAAACTTTGGGTTATTTTTAAAATGACATTTAAATCAATAACTTATTTTAACCAAAAGTTTTTACCTCCATAATAGTGACTTTTTTGTTATTATTTGTTTAGTGTCTGATTGTTTCCAGTAGGTTTCGAACCATAACTAGTAAACTCGATCATCTTAATTTAGCATTCTATAATAATAATAGAATTTAATATTATAATACAAAAATTTAGGACAATTTTTTTTTTTTTTATCTTATTTTTTTTACTTAAAATTTAGAAATTTTAGGTTTAAATTTTGTACTCAAAAGTATGCTTGTATAGTATATTTGTATCAGGTCTCTAATTTTATTTTCAAATCTTGAATCTATTTGGTTTAATTGCGGTGCAATTTTCAAATGATTTATCATTTCAAACACCTGTTACCGGTTTATAACTTATCAGATATTATACTAGCCCAACTTTGTTTAACTTTAGATAATTTCTGGTCAAATTGGATTTTAGCATAATTTTACAAATATAAATACCCCATTAAAGAAAACCTTATGTGATCAGCACTGAAAATAAAAACCATTGTTTTTTGTTTTGTTTTTTTTTTTTTTTTGCATCAACGCTCATTTAGAATAATGTTTTATTCATGATTTTCTAAAAACTATTTGCATGTGTTTAAGTTTAGAACTGCTCATAAAAGCTATAAAAATATACTAATTAAATTCATTGTTAATATTTGAATACTAGATGTTTGTTTTTATTGACCATTAGAGTAAAGACTATTTGCTCAGTTTTAAATGAGTTGTTTTTGTTTAATCTAACTTTTGAGGAGAATGTCAGCCTAGGTTGAAGTGCTTTTTTTTTTTTTTTTTTTCTTTTCATACTCATAATTGACCTGATATGAGCTTTCTAAATTAAAAGGGTTCAACATTATATAATGAGAAATATTGCTTATTTAAGTTTAATGACTATTTTGGAAGAACTCTTGTATCTTTCTTTTTTTTCTTTTTTTTCTTTTTTAATTTAATTTTTTCTTTTTTTTTAATATCTTTATCTTGAACATATGGCCTTTATGTAGTTTTATTCTAATACTTTAGTAATGAATGATGGTACTAAACCTTAATGGGTAATGGGTTAGTTAATTCATTTTTCAATAGTTAGGACTATTATATTATTGACCAGGAATAGTCATAGGAATTTATCAGCCTTCACTTCTATATTTAATGTGCTTGAATGTTCAGAAATAGTAAGTACATTTTGTATGCTTCTGATAGTGTTGTCATGGTTACCATTAGTGTTACTACTTGCCAAACTGTTAACAGATTTGCTTTTCTGATTAAAATTAATGATTATTTCTCTGATTTTTACTTCTAATTTTTGGATTTGCAATATAATTTTTTTTTTTTTAATTCTTTGTGCTTTCTTATGAGCAAAAAAAGATACTGACTTATTTATTACTATTGATTTACTTGGGAACTTTCTTATCATAATTCAAAAAGAAGGTTCCCAAGTCCAATAAGAAATACCTGAAGAAGGCTGGAGGGCACACCGGCCGAAATGTTGTACAGATAACAATAAAGATGAGGACAATAGTCTAAATAATACAAATTATCAAGCCTCATCTAAAAAATTCAGAGAAATGATTTATTTATTGTTTTATACTGCTGTTTCACTCTTTGCAATTTATGGTAAATATCATGTGTAGATAACTGGAATATACTTAACATGCTAAGTTGGGTTTTTAGCAAAATATTGGTGGGGGTAGCATTAACATGAATTTTAATTTTTAAAATCTTTGCTCAGTGGGGGGGGTTACTCCTAACTCTTAGTTTCAGATATGAAAGATATTCACTAGTATGTACCAGTAAACAATGAAGTCGTAAAATATATGCCAATCTCAGTGATGCTGATAGCTTTTTGATTTAGTGCATCATGGAACACACACATTTGCTTTGAATGAGTCCCCAGGAAAATTTATGGGTCCCAACTAAAGCCGTCTAACTCCTACTTTGTAATCTATCCTGTGTAATTAATTTCTAAGAAACTGTTGAAATGTATTTACAGTTATGGTGAGGAAAGAAAAGCACTGGGACTCATGGATATGATTTTACTGTTTCCTTTTAGATTTTTGTGCGTCGGGGATACAGGACGCATCCCTATCAGCATCTCTGCAATCTATAATTTTTTTAAAATACCTTTAGCAGATTAAACTCCCCAACTTGTAGTGTGTCACCCAATGAGAATTAAATTTACGAATAAGTTTGCTAGCCCAACTACGAGAGATTAAAAAAACTATCCGCACCTTTGTTTTATGGAAGCCGCACTTATCATGGATGATTTGATAGGCACAACTATGACTAATCTGCAGAGAACAAGCTACCTCATCAATGTTAACTTGATGGTTCTACTCAAGCTTGCTGAATCTTCACATCAGTGGTAGAAACTGATGGATATTCTGCACTCTCTTTTGTGCATAATGATTGTCTGATGACTTCTAAACTTTTCTATCCACTCATACACATTTCTACACAATAGTGCATTGTTCCTGTATTGTGCTAAAAGCCTCAGATGAATTTTAGCCCCTGACACTCTTTCTGAACAGAAAAATCAGGCCACTTCCTTGGTGTATACTGCTAGTGGAATGGCCATGTTTACACTATGAAGACATTAAGTACAATGGTGTGATCAGGCTCAAATTTCAATCATGTGACCACAACAGTGCCAACTATAAGCACCCATGCTTGGAACACATTGTGACTATAATAATGTTATTTCAAAAGTGTGGATAATTTTTTACTCTTCCTCGTAGATAACCATTAAATCAGGCACGGTGCTCTCCCAAACTTATAATAGATATAGCCTTTTAGTTGTTTGTTAAACTTCTTTGCAAATAGGTTTAGAAAGTCATAAATATGGAAAATAATTGAATGTCTTGATATTTTCTGACTTTTTTTAAAATTTACTTTAACCTTAGCATTTATACTGATATATATAATGCACATTGCCAGCTGTTGAGCTTTTCATGAATTGTAGCCAAATATATATAAAAAAAAAAAAAAAGTTCTAGTAGAATGAAGTAAAACAAACTTTTGTGCACACACATATATAAATGCCATAAAATATGGTGCTTAATTTTAATTTGTTCCAAACCCTGAGATTTATTCAATATACAAAATAAACATCAATTTAATGATTTTTTTTTTTTTATTAGCAAAAACATCAATTGTTGACTAATCTAATATGCTGCAAGTAAGAATAATTTCATAACTCTAAATATTAAATAATTCTCAGTCTAAGCAATTTTGTTATGTTACCTTAGTTTGGTTGACAGATGAGAATGAAGGTTCAAATGTTTGTATTTTCCCATATAGTATATGTAATCCACAGTTTAATGATTTACCCTTATCTTGTATTACTTTTATTTTTACATTAGTATTATGATACAGCTCAAATTTGATACATGTGTGTGTGTATATATATATATATATATATATATATATATATATATATTATATATATATATATATATATAATTTATTTGTATTTCTAATATGTTTTGTGTTTTATTCAGAATATTTTGAGCATTTATTTCTATACCATGGGTCAGTTTAGCTAAATCAATAGAGCATTTGCCTAGGAATCACAAGGTTCCGGGTTCAATACCAGTCCTTGCAATCTCAGCAAAAACACCCTCTATCAATAAGGGGATATACTACCTCGCTATTCAGCTGTTACTGACAATAGGCCACTCTGCAGACAATATTTTCTGTGGTTATCTTGTTTTAAGTATAAATTTGAAACTATTGAGATTTGAAAAATAATTTAAACAAATTAATTGTTAGTCTGAGGCCAGCAAAATATAAGCATTTCTGGATACA
Source organism: Doryteuthis pealeii (assembly GCA_023376005.1). Classification (NCBI taxonomy): domain Eukaryota; kingdom Metazoa; phylum Mollusca; class Cephalopoda; order Myopsida; family Loliginidae; genus Doryteuthis; species Doryteuthis pealeii. The sequence continues at coordinate 31,572,848 of CM042153.1, forward strand.
TATCATTTAAGAAAAATATCTGCATGAATTAATGTTAATAAAAGCAACCAATAAAGATATTTATCTTGGTTTAATCCAATAAAACAACTCTAAAGAAATATTGTGTTCTATTTGTTTTATGGACCAGTAAATGAGGTGGGGTGACTTTCTTTTTTAAAAGATTGTATTGCTTTGTTTTGCTTTTTTTCACAGTTTGTATATTTTCAATTTTGATATGTAAATAAATTTTCAATCTTTATCATTGTAGGTAAGTTTCTCCACTAAATAATCATTTTGGATCTTATGAATTAAAAAAAAAACTATTAGATCATTAAACCAAATTTCAAAAATGCATATAAATTAAGGTTATTGTAATTGTATAAAATAGATGTCCTTTAAAAGAATTTCTATAAATCTTTTGTGAAAGTAGGGCTTAATTTAAACCTGAACTTTGATCATACTTTTTGATATCTGCCAAGTTCAATAATCCTCTTTGTGTGTGTATGAGTATGTGTGTGTGTGTGTATATATATATATATATATATATAATATATATATATATATTTTAAACCAATAAAACGGAAATTACAGGTGGCCTAAAGAAACAAGACTACCCTATTTCTTGGCAACAGCTGCTTATTGTAGATGTTAGGTTCTGCTAATATAATTTGTAGGACATTGATTTTTTTTTTTTTTTTGTTCTTTTTTAACCACTTAATTTCTTTCAAATTACACTTAACTTTTTTTCATATTAGTAGTATATTCAAAGGTAGCCATTTTACATTAATGCTTTAAAAAACTTGCCATAGACTAAATAAGACATTTCTTATAACCTATTATAACACAATCCTGTTTTCTCTTTCTTTTTTTTTTTTTCTTTAATATTTTATCTCCTAATAAACCTAAAAAAAATATTCTTGAATTGATTGTAAATGTAAAACATGGCTAACTTTTAAGAAGTATGTTTAAAAAAATACTACTACTACCACTTCAGCATATCTTTCATTTGGTATTATGGGTTTTGCAACTATTTCTAGTTACACAAAAGAGTTGATGAGATAAAGAAGTTCTTGGCTATTGAATTGACTGAGAAAATAAACTTGTCAAGTTCTGTGAGAATTATGGGAGGAAATGTAACTTTAACCCCCAAATATGGTTCATTTTGAGAAAGCATTATTTTGTAAAGGATTTTTTTTAAATAGAAAATTTGAGAATTTTCTCTATAATATATTAAATCATAGATATATTTAATTAATTAAGAAATAAATAAATAAATGTAACACATTGACAACATTTTATAATATATATAGAAATGTATGATATTTATATATGGTTAATAATTTACCTTGGCTGACAATAAGAATTTTGTTCACTGGGGGGGGGGTATTGTGTATAGATAATCATACAAATTTATTTTATTAGTTTGGTATATTGACAAAAGATTTTGGAATGTAATTGTTAATGAGTTCAATTTTCATGTCATGGAGTTTCCTCACTATATATATATATATATATATATATATATATATATTATATATATATATATATATGTTATACTAAAGTGAGAAAAGATGCTTACTGTAATAAATTATAAATCACCATTGCAGAAAAAAAGCTGAAAGTTTTTCTTTACCTTTTTAGGTCTCCTGTCATAAGGTTTCTTTTAAACTATTGACCCTCACTTGATACATTACTATTATGCCTTTTGTGACTAAGGCATTAAATAAGAACCATCACTTTTTTAGCATTTATGACAAATTTTGTATTTTAAACACTGATTTTAAACCCCCTTTCTATCTATGCATCTATCTCTATATCTATAATATATATATATATATATATAACCACCACCTCTTTCTTCAAAGTTTAGCCATGAAAATAAGACGTGCTGAGAATGGAAAAATGTAACTAAGTTCCAAAATCTAAATAAAAGTTGGTTTTCCAAAGTCTGGGCATGCCTTGTATAAGAAACCAAACCTTTTGGGTGAAATGTTTCCTCAAATAAGACAGAAAATAGAATTTAGTAACACTCTAAGATAGCCACATATGAACAGTTAATAAAAATGAGGTTTTTATACCAACACAGCGCTATATTTTTTGCAGTTATCTGGGCAAATTTAATCCAATAAAATAAACAAAATTTGATTGATTTTGTTCTAAAAATTCTAAGTTTTATTGGTCACAAATTTTATATATATATATATATATATATATTTATATATATGAATGGAGGCACTTGTGGTGTAATGACCATCTTTATAAGAAATTGACATGGCAACCAGAGTTCAAATCCTGGACGAGGCTGTTTGCATTGCACATAGTACTAAAAAACTTGGGAAAGGTGTGCATCTATTCTCCTATCTATCTATAGGTGAATAACGGGGCAAACCTGGCTTTTTAACCTTGGTATGACAACCAGTCTAGAGGAAAAACTCTGAATTCAAACCTGTTCTACTCTTAAAAAAAATTGCTCATTTGGGTATACACACATACATACATACATATATATATATATATATATATATATATATATATATATATATATATATTATAATTTATTTGGAAACTTTATTTCAGAGGTTAAAAGCCATGATACCATGGTGTTCTACTTTATAAAACACAATCAATGATACCCAAAATAAGATTGTTCAATGATTGTATAATTGGCTTTCTTTGATTTAGCCTGGATAGAACTTGGAAAATAATCATGCTTTTGTTTTTATGATCTCAACTTGGTATGCAGTTAGTATTATTGTTTTAAAATAAAGAAATCTTTTCTATATATGTTAAATAATCCAAATGACTGGTAAGTAAGGGATGATTCTATTTGGGATCATCAAAGTTTCACTGTACAACCATACTGTATGCTCTTGTAGGTGCAAACATATATATTCATACAAGGATTTTTATAAATCCCTAAGAGAGCTCAATGTATAATAGCCAATAAATCAATTATATACAGAGCAATATTTAACTTTCAAAGAAAGAAAAACTTAACTAACCGTCATCTGTTTTAATATTTATTTTGACCAGAAACTTAAAATGAGTCTAGCCTCTTCAGACAGATTTTACAAATAAAGTGAATTTCAATAGAAAAATCACCAGATTATATCTTCTCATATAAGAACACAATTTTCATGACAAACAACAACAAATTTGAATTCTGGGGCATGTCAAAAAAAACAAAAAAAAACAGTGTAACCCTTTCTTTCCTGTTTGTCTGAACTCGTCTCAACCAAATAAATAAAAAAAGATAATATATATATATTGTTTATTATTTGAATTAAACCCAATTTTGTTAAAATCATTATGCAAATTATTTTCACTACTATGTAAATCTTTATTATTAATGCATATTTATTTTTTTAAATTAAATCTAAGACATTGATAAGATGCTAATTAAGATTAAATGACTTTCATAATCGTTAAGAATATAACTTAAATAAGAAAATCATGACATCAGTTGTGTTAGAGTTTAGTTGACAGACAGACAGTTACATAGTCTCCATAATAAGATATGCTATATTTGTTTCACTATTACATGATTTATTTAAAGATAAAAATTAAATCAGTTTTTACTCCAGTAATTTGATATGTTACAAGACATAAATCATAACAAATTCTGTGAAAGAAATCATTTTCTGAAGCACCTTTGTATTCCATTCATAGCACCAGTTATACAAATATTGAATAAAAGGTGTATTTTTATTTGTATAAACGCTTTGCAAAAAAGTTTGGTAAAAGAAAATAGACTGTTGTAATAGGTAATTAGGTGGACAATTTTGTCCAAGGAACTTTCTTTTTTTTTTTTTTTTTAAATTTAAAAAATTTGAATAAAATTATTTTAGCATTACTTCAGTCCTATACCGCCTCATTCCACCCGGCCAGAAGTCACATTCATTTTCCTAATCTGCCCCAAATGATAGCCTTTGTTGAAATGTAATATTAAACATTTAGAAGTCTTTGATTTAAGGGAAAATAAGAGGTAACTTGAAATGAAAAGGCCATTTATTGATAAATCCTTATAGGAATGGGGCTCTGGACTTGAAAAATTCTTAACAGGATGTTAAGAGTTAAACTTTCTTGCTTCTGAGTTTCATAAAAATGTAGGCTGTTTAAATAGCAAATATATCTACAGTGATTTTTTTTGTTTCTTCTTTAGAAAGCTGTTAACAGCATACCAAAGTTAGCTTGTTTGAAATTGGAAAGAGAATGAAAATTTTATTTCTCTTCACTTTTCCATAGTTAGAAACAACAACAACAAAATACTGATTTTTATCTTAAAGAGGGGGAAAAAAGGCTACCCACAAAAATTTATGCCTGCAGACATAAAATGATTTTATGACAAAGCAGTTAAAATATATTAGTTGACACTATAATTTTCAGTCCAACATTCTGTAAACTGTAGTTACAAAAGCTTTTATTAGTAACACAGGATTATAAATAGGATTTTTCAGTTCAGCTGCAAGTCACCCTTTGACAAAAATGTGACCTTACATCCCCTCTCTGACCTAATGTAGAGGAGGTGCTGAAAAGTTCTTGATATGACCAAGAAGAGAATAACCAAAATTCATGAAATGTGAATCCTATTACATTTATTTATTTCTAAATTCAACACACTTTGCATCTAGTTTCCAAATTTTCTTTAACCCTTACATAAAAGATAAATAAAAAAAATGTTTTTCCTTCATCTGAATTTGAGATGAAGCTTGATACCTTATTCAATAAGAAATACCTGAAGAAGGCCTGATGGCACATCGAACAAAACATTGTGTATATGACAATAAAGATGAGGACAGTGGTTTGAAAAATTCAAATAAAATTTTGATTCTCTTTCCAATTTCAAACAAGTAAACTTTGATATGCTATCTACAACTTTCAAAACTATAAGAAAAAAAAGTTTTCAGCATCTCCTCCTAAATGTTAACGAAATAAATAGCCTTTGTATGAGAAATATATAAAGCATTTGTGAGACTAATAATTAAAAATAGGGGAATGTATGTATGTGGTATTTACTACGCATCCAAATTATGCGGGTCAGATACATGGTGTTATTAATGTGGGGTCACCCATAAACCAAACCTCATGGGATGGCAGGAACAAAAAATGCGTGGATCCTCTCGGCATTCCCCCTCAAGGGGGCACCTCCAGGCATTAGGCAATAAACCCAGTCCGACCCCCTGGGATCACGCTGTTAATTTCCTTACACAGGTCTGAAGGCTGGGTAAGTGTGTATGTTACCACATGAAAAGGTTTTGATTTCTTTGGTTATGTATCTATCAATCTCTCCACATGATCAGGATGTGATACAAAGATCAATTTTTTAAACAGTTTAACAGGTTTGAATTCAGTTTTCCTTCTAGACCGGTTGCCATACTTAGGTTAAAGGACTCCGTCTACCCAACTATTTTCCCATAGCTGGAGGGAGAAAAGTTGGATGTATACTTTTCCCGAGGGTATTAGTATGTGAAATGCAAACTGCCTTACCTAGGATTTAAACAAATTGCTATGTCTCATTTCCTACAACAATAACCATTCCAACATGAGTGCTTTTGGTTGCTAAGCCAATTTTCATATGACAGGGAGTCTATCCTCTTTTCACTAGCACTAGACCAAGGAGATTGTTTTTTAGCATCCGAGGTAGAGCGCCACACCTACCATCAGCTCTTCACTTTACTGGACATATCCCTGTGCTACTTATACACTGAGTTGGCGAGGGCCGGTATCAAACCAGGAACCTTGTGGTTCCCTGATGGACACTCTTTTAAGTTTGACCTTAACCAGTAATCCAAAGTTTATAGTTTTTCAAAATCTGTTTACTGTCAATTATTAGGAATATCATTTCCAGAAAGCCTATTTCAAGGTTAGAAAATTACTGCTGCCAAGAATATTTTTTTTCTCCCACTAGTACATGTCAGTGTTTGGTTTTCCTCCTCGTTTACTGAACCTATCATGTAAATTGTTAAAGGAGGTTTTTAAAAAAATTTGTTTGGTTTGTCTGTCTTTGGCTTTGTCACTTCTAGTTTTTTGTTTTTTTTCTCAAAAATGAGCATCACAGTTTAACAGTTATGACTTTATATTAAGGTCACTTGTTGAAAGGAGTACAGAAATGGCCTTTTGTTTTTTTTTTGTTTTTTTTACCTCTACTGTAGGGAACATTTTTAACAAGTTCATAATGACATAACTAAAGTTCCTTTTTTAAATTGCTTTGTGTTGTCCTTTAATATAGCTTTAATGAAGCTTTAATTGCTTAGACTAGTTTTTCTAACCACTATCTGTATGAAATCTTTTAGAAAATAACTATAATAGAAAGTGATAATTTTAGTTTCGGTGTTTTTTTTTGTTTGTTTGTTTTTTTCCTCCTGGTATCTGTATAGTTACGTCCAACTCTAAATACTTACAGACATATGTATATAATATTAATAGATTTAAGTCAACAAATGTCCACATTAAAATTGATAGGTTCATGAGTAGTGCTCAGCAGATGTGTTTATTCTTCTATTATGGATTGGGGGTTGGGATTCAATTTATTGGCTTTTAAGTCTGGTTTTTTTTGGGTTTTTCTTGGTCTTTAAATGATTCTTTTGTAAATCTGTGTACCACTTTTGAAGTGGCTGGACAAATTATAATTTTCATCATTATCATACTTATAGGAAATTATCTTTATTTTCCCTTTATCTTTTTTTCTTTTTCTTTTAAATTACTAAGTAATATGTGGTTTGTTTAAAATATATAATTATAACTTTCCTTTCATTCCAAATGTTTACTTACACTCTACCACCACTTGATGATAAACTTTTCATTTTTTATTTCTTACAAGAAGCCTTGTCAATCATTTCTATTATAAATTTTGTGCATTTTTTAATTTTTAGTTTTTTTCCTTTTTATTTAAAAAAAAAAAAAAAAAAAAAAATGAAATAAAATTAGTCAAAATTAATAATAGGGAGAATTTCAGTATTATTTAGATTATTCAGACTATTGTCCTCATCTTTATTGTTATCTGTACAATGTTTCGGCCAATGTGTCCTCCAGCCTCTTTAGGTATTTCTTGTCAGACTTGGGAGCCTTCTTGAACTCAGAAACCTGCTTTCCAAACTCGGGAACTCAAAAATTCAGAGAAATAGGGAACATTTCATCATCTCTACAGTATTGATGCTCCAAGACAACAGTATATTTTTCCTTTCTTCTTGCAAACAATTAATATGCAAAACCAAATGATTAATTAACTTTAACAGGATTTAAAACGTTATGATTTCCATATTATCTCTGCTTAATCCATTAAACTTTTCAGTTCTTATTAAAATGATCTCTATAGTAAATTATCAAGTCATTCATGAATATTTGTCATGATGATTTATTAAAGATAACAAAAGAATCACTTAAAGAGTTTGATATTCCCTTGCATTATTCCAAATTATTCCTACCTGAATGACAAAAAAATTAAACATATTTATCATTATTAGCATTAAAAACAATTTAGAACTCAGCTTGATTGATTTATGCTATGTTTATTATATAGGTATCTGTTGTACTATAAAAACCTGTTTAACTTATGTGTATATGAGTATACTTGCTGCTGCTACTAATGTATTATTATTTTGTTTTGTTTTTACATTATCATATTCAGATTGTTTCATTGTAGTTAAAGTAAATGGCCAGAATAAATTAATAATACTAAGATTTACTCCATCAAAAATTTATGTAGATTAAGAGTGTAATAATACCAACTAACTTTTCATTAGGTAAATTATCTTGTTTCTTTAAATGCAATTACTAAAAGTTCAGCAATTATCTCTCAAATGGAATTAGATATATTCATTGCACTGAGAAAGCCCCCCCCCCCCTGCATAAAAGTATGTAACTGACTCCTTGCTTTTTATCACCCTTTTTTGGGTGTATGCTTTAGAGTCAGATTATAGTTGCTTAACAATATGGGCGATTCAAAGAAAAATTTGAACAGTAAGTGGTATACTGAAGATAGGTATCTTTGAAATTATCATAGAAGCCATCTTTCTCTCCTTCACATAACAGATTAAAGATGGCTACTTTTATATATGAAACCTACAGAGATACATATTTATATATTTGTTGCTTTATTGATGTTTCATTACAATAAGAATAGCTGGATGCTACCAATTTTGTACACCTCTCTTGCTCAGACCTCTACACTTGTTAATAAACATTACTGAGAATTTTTAACATAATAAAACTTTTTTTTTTTAAACCTTGTTAATCAGACAATGATTAAATATGAAAGATGAACTATAATTCTAAGTATTCAATATTTTGTTAATAAACAGGAACATATTTAATTTTGTTTATTTCATTGTTTAATCAGATTATTGGGGATTATATGTATAAATATATTAAATTTAGTCCTCAAATAATAAGTATACTTAGACATATGTCCATCTTTTGTGCTTTAAATCTGATAAAAAGATTGAGATTTTAGTATATGTAGGTAAATAAAATATAAGAACATATTTAAAAAAAATATTGGTTTTATGTATTTTCATGTTTTTAAAGTGATAAGTTCAGTAATTATTGTAATCACTTTATTGTGATTGATTCAGTGTTCATGACATTAATATTCCTTATTTTATTCAGGCTTATTTCTTAGAGGTTAAATTTTTCACCAGTGACCCAGATTCTATATTAGCTCATATAACTTGCTATTTATAATATTAGGCTTAACTTTCTTGGTTTTATTAAATGAAATATTGTCAACCCTTTTTTCTTTTTTTTTTTTTTTTTTTTTTTTTTTTTTTTTACTCAGACTCCAAAACTTATCTGAATACATTTTAATGAAAAGTAACTAAAGTTCAGATGAAAAAAATGCTGATTAGAAATGAATCATGAATTCTTGATATTGTTTAAGTCATTATCCATGTTTTAAGGTTTTTTTTGTTTTTCTTTCTTTATTTATCTTTTTATATATATACTTGAAGGTGAAGAATGTTAGTTTCATTCTATTGTATTAAATGACTCAGGTGAGCTTGTATCACCTTATTCTCTCAACCAATGGCTCATAGCAAAAGTAGAACATTTATTTTCATCTATTTTTTTTTTTCTTCCTTTTAGTTAAGAATTTTATTTATTCATTTTTTTTTTTTTTTTTTTTTTTTTAATATCCACATTAACACATTGACTACATATTTGGACATATGTACCACTGTATATTACTGATGTATGTAGCATTCCAAATATATGTACCATTCCAAATATTTCACTTTTTTTTCTTTTTTTCTTAACAATATTTAGAATATATACTTTCATGATAACAGCAGTATTTACATATATTACTTAAAGAAGGTGGAAACTATAAAAATTGTTAAAATTAGAAATTTTATTAAAGTCATATGAAAATAAAACAAAAATAGGAATCCATTCTCAGCCAAATAAATATACATACATATATTCATTTACTTATATAACTCATAACAAATCATTTTATATTACATATTGCTATTATATCGTATGAAGTAGATACGGATCATAAATAAATAACAGATAAATAAGTGCACCAAATATGTACCAATACGTAACGGTCAATTTCCCATTGCCGTACACCTGTTCGTATTATATTATACCACAGGTGTGGTACATTATTTGCCCACTACTTGTACCAGATATACTTTCAAAACTGATGCAATAAAGGAAATGTGGCAACGTCAATAAAGAGAAACTTCCATTTGAGTAAACATAGGCAACATGTGAATGCAATTTTGCTCAGCTAGATTATTACCTCTTTCATAGTGATAATAAAAAATTTTAAAAAGTAAATTTGAACCCTGACATAAAAAAAAAACAAGTCATCCAATCTAGCATACTTTTTTATCTGATATTTCAACTGAATAACTGTATCTAGGTTAACAAGTTTATTTTATTTAAAGAATATAATGTGGCACAATAATTGTAAGAGGAGGCATGGCTAATATATCTTTTCTTATTAATCGTGTAATTCTCCTAAGCACTGCCAATGATCTTCAGTTACATTTTTGTGTGGGAATAACCTAGTTTTCTAATGTTGCATACTTGACAACTCTGTATCACTTAAGGTAATTTTTTTTTTTATATTTTTTAAATGAAAAGGTCATTAACTCTTATGATTTATTTTTTTTTTTTTTTTAATCTATTTTTATTTATTTTTTTAATCTATTTTTATCTATTTTTTTTTTTTATTTTTTAATTTTAAAAATCTATTTTTTATTTTTTTTTTTTTTTAAAATCTATTTATTTTTTTTTTTTTAAATCTATTTATTTATTTATTTATTATTTATTTTTTTTTTTTTTTTTTTTTTTTTGGTCTATTTTTTTAAAAAATCTATTTTTATTTATTTTTTTTTTTTTTACAGTTGGCCTTTGCAGCTGGAAAGACAACTATTCTGTACAAGTTAAAGCTTGGAGAAGTTGTTACTACAATTCCAACTATAGGTGAGTGTAATACTTTTTCTTATTTAATTTTTAAAAAAGTATTTTATTCTGTACATACAAATTGTAATGTTGCCATGAAGTAAACATTTAATTTTCAAAGCTTGAAAGTGATAACTATTATAATTTTGCTTATAGTGCTGGGGGCTGGTTTAACTCAGTCAATAGAACATCCGCCTAGGAATTGCAAGGTTCGATATCAGTCCACACCAACTCAGTGTATGAGTAGCAGAGCTTGGGTAATCTGTTTTGTAAAGTTGGGAGCTGACAGTAGGTGTGGTGCTCTCTCAGCAAAAATCTCCCTTGGGTAGCCCTAGAGAAAAGGGGATAGACTCCCTTACTGTCCGGCTGATACCGACAATAGGCCACTCCACCAAGTTTACTTTATAGTGCTTGATTTATTGGCCAATAGTCTTAACTTTTTGAAGCTTTTATTTATTTATTTGTGATATTGTTGATGATATCAGCATCATCTGAAGTGTGCTGGTGGTATACTGTCTAATTTTTGTTTGTAGATAATTGGTGTAAGTTTTGTTAATGTCAAGACTGTCCAGATTTTGTTATGGGTATTACCAAGCAAGTCTGGTTGTTTGAAGGTGGTGTAGGTGTTGATGGCTAGTTTTGTTTATTTAATATGCCAGCAAGTAAACGTTTATGTTCCAATATAATGTAAACACTTGCTTATTTGTTCTGGTAAACAAAATTTGTATAGAATAGTTGGATGCATACCTTTCCCAATTGGTTTAGCTCTATGTGAAATGCAAACAGCCTTATCCAGGATTTAAACTCTGGTCTACGTGTGTCTATAATGCTGACCAAAAATTTGCCCACAGGGCCTAATAAAACGGACTAAGTTAGGACTGGCAGTGCTGAAGAATCCAATGACAGATACAATTTCATCAAATGAAATCTACCCAAGCAACCATAGTAATAAATGACTGGAAATCCTTCCACTTCTTCTTAGAACAAATGCTAGAGAATAAACAATAAAAAAAAATCCTATATTTAAGAATGTCTCTTTTCAACCACCAGATTGCCATGTGAATGTACTTTGCCTCACCCAGTCTACCACAATCAGTCCACTGTAAGCAGTATCCCCCTCTGCCCTACACAGATAGCAGTCAACACTGCAGACAATAGAACAATTTGAAGTACCCATGTTGTAGACATTTCATATCTGGTGCTATGAATCTCAATGCTCCACTGATATAATGTAATCATAGAGAATTTATAATGTTAGGCTTATGGAAAACAAGTTTTTTTTTGTTTTTGTTTTTTATATTTCAACTAGTTGCAAGTCTTTTAATAATAATAATGATAATAATAATAAAGAAAATTGTACTGCCAAAATATAGTAGTTCCTGCAACTGGAATTTAAACATTTATTGCTTATTCATATGATTAAAAAAAAGTCTCTTAAAATGTTTTATTTGAAAATATAAATGTTAAACTTCTTTTAACATTCACTGTTTGATACCATCAACCTCCAATTCTCCATTTACTTCCCCCCCCCCCAAAAAAAAAAAAAACGTGTCAGAACAGAACTTCATTCAAAAAAAAAAAAAAACTCATTAAATGTGATTTTATTTTTATTTATTTTTTTTTTTTTGTTTAAGCTTACATTTGACCTATATGATTGATATTTTACTATAATATCATAAATGACTTAATATTATAAATGACCTCTTGATGTTGTGGTATTTTTTAAACAATTTATTATTGACACACTTATAGTGAAATGATCTCTGCTCATTGAAAACTGAAATAGAAGACAATTCTATTCCTTCAGATTGGTTAAAACTTTTGTCTGATGAATAGCTTTTTACAATTTTTTTTTTTTCTAATACAAAGCAAAGATTATCACCTTCAATGTGAGGACAATTTCAGTAGAAAGAAGTAGATTTATAAAAATTAATCGCTAAAATACAAAAGCAAATCCAAATACCTGTGTTTCTTGTTTTTGTTTTTTATCAAATATGTACAAAATATATATCGACCTCTTATAATAATAATAATAATAATAATGAAATTTGAATCGAATCCTTAAGGTTTACATTTCCCATGGTGCACTTTATTCGCCGGGTTTGCTTGTTATGATTATTTTCAATAATTATCGTATTTTATACGATATACGCATTGTAATTGCCTTCAAAAAATATAAATAATAATATACTTTACATAACAATGCTTCAAAAGCAAATTATCAAATTCCATTGAAATTTATTTGTTTCAGTTATCAGTGTTAAATGTTTTTTAAAAAAATACTCTTTGTAATTAAAGTAAATAAATGAAGTTGGCAACCCCCCCCCCAAAAAAAAAACATAGTTGCCAGTTTCACTTTAATGTTAAATTTTACAAGTCAAATTTTTTTTAAGGGTAATTCTTTTCTAGTAAACCATTATGCCAATTAAGAAATAAGATTGTTGTAAACAACAAAAATGGAGTTTTTTTGTTTTTTTTATTTAGTAAATGTACCTAAAATTAGATAGTAAGAATAATTAAAATAGTTCTTAATTTTAGTTTTAAAATTTGTGTTTCCAGATATGTGATATAAGCTATACCGTTTTTTCTCTGAAATGTGTTAAGACACACAAATTTAGATCATTTATGCATCGATTTCTTTCATACTCTACCAAATTGTTAATAAATATGGTATTTATAGTTGACAATTTAATCTAAATTTTAATAATCAAACTTAAATCTAAGTTATGAATTCTATGACTAAATTACTTTTTAAAGACTAAAAACTGACTGTAGGTGAATAATCCCTACTTTTTAGCCACCCTTCATTTAACCTTAATTCACAATTGTTGGGTGCACTGGTCTTTACACACGACTATAAATTTTTATTACCCTTCCTTAAAACCAAATATTAACCCTTATGCACCAGTTGACAGAACTTCCAACATCCAAAATGACAGCATTTATTGAGAGTTTATTTTACATGACAGGAGAGAACTTCTTGCAAATGTCTTATTTGGAAACCCAAGTAATCTGCTAAGTCAACTTCTAAGTTGTATTTTAGTTTCTGAAGGGTTAAAGAATTAGACATAATAGAGATTCAAAGTTTTATTCTTCAGAAATCTTTTATGAATTTTTACTTTTAATGAGTTAACTGTTGAAAACAAATAATAGTTTGATTTCAAGACAACTCCATAAAACTTATGATTGAGTCACAAAGTTGACCCAATCATTATGGAAATTTAAATAACTTTGAATAACCCCAATTTTCTTAATAAGTTTTGAAAGAATTAAAACAAAAATTAAAAAAAAAAGCAATGATTAATTTTGTTATTATTGAAAATTATATTAAAAACGCAAATTCCATTTAAGATTAACAAAAATTGGCCCAAAGATATCTAATCATTAGGCATGTTCAAAATGCTGAGTTAAAAGGAGATATGTGATGTTTCACATTTCAAATTTGTCAGTGAAAAATGGGAAAAAATTTCCTACAGCAAAGTTATGCTGATTATCCAAATTAACTATTGAATTTTTAAGAGAATAAAAAAGGTCAATTGAATTAAAAACTGTTTTTCTTTTTTTTCATCAATTCTAAGAAAAATATTGTTTTTAAAACTACAAAAAGAGAAAATTTCTAAAATTATTTTGAGTTTTAAGAAAATAACTTAGATTTTCAAATGACTTTTTACAGGCTTTGAAATTTAAAAAAAATTTTTTTAGTTTCATATGATTTTCTAGATTTAATCTTACTAGAAATATAAAAAAAAATAAATATGTACTGGAATATTTTAAAAATTAAATGAGCAAATGTTGACCACCCCCTGACCCTCATATACACACACACACACACACACACACCACACGCAAACTTAACATTTTTGATTTTTTAAGATAAAATTATAAAATCAAGTCATAAGGAATAAAGTGCTGAAAATTTCATTAAAATTGGACAATGCCCTGATTTTTGATAATTGTTTTAAAATATAAGAATTTAAAAAAATTATTACCTCCCTTGAATAAAATTGCACATGCCCACTAATCGTCATTACACAGGAGAATGAATGGCTTCCTTTGAAAAAAAAATACTAAATTAAAAACCAAACTAGGGGAAAGTGCAGTATCAAGTGGGGGAAAAAAACCTGAAATCAATACCAAAATTGCCAAACTGCCCAACTTATATATAACTATTATATCAGTTCAATAGCCTTGCATTGTTTTGTCTGCCTTCTACCCAAACTAGTTTTTTTTGTTTTTTTTTTACCATATGGCAGTGGTCTAGAAATTTAAATAATTAGTTTTTTTTTTTTTTTTTTTTTTTTTTTTAATGACATGTCTTCAGTGATAGCGAATATATCCTACTCTTTTTGTTTTTATAACTCATTACTTTTGGGTGGGGCCTTACTATGTTTTTAAATTTTTGTTTCCAATTTCAAAAAATAGTTTACAGATTTTTATACCTTCTGCTGCTGACTTACATTTATGAATGTATTTTTCTTTGTATATATAAGACTGTAATATTTATTGTCTTTATTTGACATAGAATATAATTTAATTTTTTCTTTTTTCTTTTGCGTTATGGAAGCATTAAAATGCTTCCATAACACAAAAGGAAAAAAATTAAATGAAAAATCACACCCCCTTCTACAAA
Source organism: Doryteuthis pealeii (assembly GCA_023376005.1). Taxonomy (NCBI): domain Eukaryota; kingdom Metazoa; phylum Mollusca; class Cephalopoda; order Myopsida; family Loliginidae; genus Doryteuthis; species Doryteuthis pealeii. The sequence goes on from CM042153.1 coordinate 31,587,870, forward strand.
ATAATTACATAATGGAAAATAATTCTGAGACCAACCCTGAGACTAGTACTTGATCCTTTGAAATATCCCATCACACAGGTTTTAAAAAAAAAAAAAATACTAAGAAAATTTGGTACAGCTGTGTGGGGGGAAATTTGGTGGGCAAAGAGTTAAATATTGTATATATTTCAGAACTGACATTTGAAAACTTAACAGAATGCAAAATTTATTTCATATTCATAAGATTTTTTTTTTTCTTTATTGAATTTAAGATTTATTTGGTTTGTCCATCTTTGGCTTTATCACTTATAGTTTTTATTCTTTTATATATGTTTTTTTTTTTTTCTCTCTCTCTCTCTCAAAACCCGAGCATCACAGTTTAATAGTTATGACTTTGTATTAAGGTTACTTGTTGAAATGAGTGCAGAAATGGCCTTTTGTCAAGGATTTTTTTTCTTTCTTGTTGACCTCTACTGTAGGGAACATTTTTAACAAGTTCATAATGACATAACTGTCATTTTAAAATTTTTCCTTTTTAAATTGTTTTGTATTGGGAGGGCCGGTTTAGCTCAATCAGTAGAGCATTCGGCTATGAACCACAAGGTTCAATACCGGCCCTTGCCGGTATGATAGGGGTGGCGCTTCACCTCTGACGCTATAATAATCTCCTTGGTCTAGTGCTATTGAAAAGGGGATAGACTCCCTTGCTGTCTGGCTGATATCAACACTAGGCCACCCCGACAACTTATTTTATAGGAAGCTTTAATTGCTAAGACCACTTTCTGTGTGAAATTTACTAAGAAAATAAACTAATAGAAAGTGATAAATTTTAGTTTCAATTTTTTACTTTTTTATTTTTTTATGTGTATTCTTAACTATATATTAATACTCATGTTTGTATGACATCATTTTGCAACACCCTCTGGTTAACAATGAGATCATCCAAGATAGATTGCAAAAATGTAAATCCTGATTATCTGTTGTTGCTTATCTGCTGAATTCTTATGAATGTCATCACCCTCAGCTAAATAATGGACCATTTCGTTTTTATTATAAAGAAAGGAAGAAGGACATGCTACACTGAAAACATAAGAATGAAAGTGTAGGGGAAAGATAGAGGGTGTGCGCACAGAAGTGATAACACTAATTGAAAAGAAGGAAATAAAGAAAAAAGAGTGAGAGTTAAATCAAGATTATTATACTTTTTAAATATTGAACTATTTAGCAATAGCTCTTAAGTAATACTCAAACATAATGTAAATTATCATACTGTGGTATATCCACAAGTCCTGCTAGTTATAGTAAATGGAATCCAACATCAGAGTTCAAATGCTGTTTGCATTTCATTTCATGTTAAAACTTAACAAAAATTGAATAAACCATTCCTGTCCAGCATATTCAATGAGGTATTTACCACGTACCCCATGTGTAAGGGTTATGCACAAGGCCCTATTAATGTGGGACCACCCACAAGCCGTGACTCATGGGTGGCGGGTGCAAAAAAAGCATTGATCCCGTCGACATTCCCCCTCGGTGTGTGGGGGGGGGCTCGGGCACTGGGCAATAAACCCAGCCCTGCCCCTTTAAATCAAGGGGGCAGGTGTTGCCTGGGGAATGGCCCCCTGGGATCAATGCTGTTAATTACTTCACCGATCCAGAAGCTGGTGACCTCAATTAAAAGTACTTAGCTTTTTTTTTTTATCATCAAAATGTATGTTTTCTAGTTTTGCCTACTTTTGCCTACTTATCTCTTTTTCCTTATCAGTTAAATTTAAAATGTTTAAAGTTTGTCTAGACGATTATTGATGAATCAACAAGTAGGTTTATCACTATTAAATCCTATTTCTTTACGTGTAACTATGGATACATAGATATATTCAAAAAATCCTTTGAAAAATATACACATTTAATTTGGGAATTATGTAGTAACTAGAAGTGGCTACCCAGTGTCACCTGGGTAGAAATGGGGAGGGAAACCCTGGTATATTGTTTGTTTTTTTGTGATTTACAAATACTGGACATATTTCAATGCTATTTCTATGTATATTTTTTTTTTAAATATCTTCGAATATAAATCAGATCTTCATAAGTTTTGCACAAAAAGCAAGAACTGGTGATATTTAATGTGCACATATATATATATATATATATTATATATATATATATATATATATATACTTTGTTGTTAATTGTTTTTGTAGTTACATATATACATACCAGCTGCCTTTTATATATGTATAGATAGATAATCATAATTTAGGTGCACCACAAGAATAGAAGAATGGGACACTTATGTTCTGCTAACCTAGTTCACTATTATACCATGCAAAATGCCCTATATGTCAATTTTTGTTTCATGGTCATTAATCCTTTAAGTTTTTAAGTAAAGGGTTTGATTCTAGTCCTTTCCATTATGTTTGAACTTCAACCTTACCAAATTATTATTCATGGTTGACACCAATGTTTTGCATAAAAATTAGGTTTTCAGCCTATACACGAATGATTATATATATATATATATATATATATAATATATATATATATATATATATATAAAAGGTATGAAAATAACACAATATGCTGTTAAAGTGAAAAGATTTTATACCATATTCATAGCTAATATTGAACAATATTTCGATTTATAAAAATCAACTTCACAGCTTGTTTTTAATCCGGACTTATCAATAGCAGAGAAGCTCTGAAGATGATTTTTATAAATCGAAATATTGTCCAATATTAGCTATGAATATGATATAAAATCTTTTCACTTTAACAGCATATTGTGTTGTTTTCATATCCTTTTATCTATACTCATACCATCGGATTCATTTCCTTTCTCTTAACTTATATATATATATGTGTGTGTGTGTGTGCACATGCATACACAAGATGGATAAGTTCCAGGTTTTGTAATTACATTTCATAAACCTTCTATGAATCATAGTTGTTTTTCGTATAGTAATTTTCCTTAAGAAAGAATATTTGATAGATGGAATAATATTTTAGCACAAAAGACAGTCATGACTTTATTTAGGAAATAACTCTTTTGATTTCAATAAGATGTCTCATTGTTAATCTTATTGTCATTTGAATCTGGTTTTATTCCTGTCTAATCTTTTTATCAGCAAAGCCAAATCTATTATTGGTTAATTAGATTATATCTTTTTAATGCCAACTAAACACCACTCCCTTGGACTGGATTAATCCTGAATTGTTCAGTGTTTTATAATAGTAATCTGTCTACTAGGCTTAAGATTTAAACTGAACATTAACAGAACTGTATATTTTAATACTTTCTAACTTCACTTAAAAATCTTAAAGTTCGTATTTAAAGTAAAGTTTCTATTCAAATTATGGAATTATTTATTTGCCTAGAATCAGTGTGTAGTATCTGTGCACTCGGCATTAAATCATTGTTGTTTGTTCCCTGCTAATTCACCTTTTCTTTTCTTTTTCCTTTATAATGAGCCAGTTTACCTTGGTTGGTAGAGCATCTGCCTAGGTTCTGTGTTTGATATCAGACCCTGCCAACTTGCGCATAAGTAGCACAGCTTGGGTAATCTGATCTGTGTAGTAAAGCATCTAGGAGCTGATGGCGGGTGTGGTGCTAAGCAATTTCCTTAGTCTAGCACTAGCGTAAAGAGTATTGACTCTCTCTCTCTCTCTCTCTCTCTCTCTCTCTCTCTCTCTCTTCTTTTTTTTTTATATATAATATATAATATATATATATATATATATAAAATTTAACATTTTTAAAAAAAAACAAATGGTGTTATGTAATTGCTGACAGAAATCTGTTTCGACCAAATCGATAAATTGGTCATCTTCACGAGCAACACAGACGGAAAAAGAAAAATATCCGTTAGAAGACTGTTTACATACGAACGCTATATTCAACTGCTGAAATTTTTTTTAAAATGCGTGATCTTTTTTGGAATAAATATATATAATATATTTGTTTTTCTAGGTCACTTTCCAGTTGTATTGTTCTTCAGATAAATGCATTGACAACTTAAAAGAATCCTAATTTAATCAAAAAAGAATTTGTATTATCTAAACTAGCAAAACAATCTCTCCAGGTGGTGTAAAAATTAATTTTTGAAAGATATTGCCTGAGGAGTGGGAGTTAAAAATTCAATGTTGGCATATTTGTACCCTAAGTAAGTAAAAATCATCAAATTTATTAAAGGAGTAAAATAAAACAATTATGAAATGAAAACTTAGTTCTGATAATTTTAAATATATATTGAAATAAAAAGTTGTTTTAAAAAACAATGAGTACCATCTAAGGTTGCATGCTCAAATTTTGAGTATTTATTCTACGTTATGACCATTTGGGGTAATGTGACGTAAGCAGTGACATAGTTTTGGTTACAAATAGAGACCTAATCTCCATTATTAATAGAGATGTATAATCTATTATAGAAAATGATTTTGCTTCTCTAACGAATAACAGTCAACAAATTTTCTTTTTTGTATACTATAAAATCCTGAAGGACTTTTTAAAAATTTGTCTCTATGCCCTGATCAAATAATGACTTAATATTTACATAACAACCAGCCAAAATTGTATATTCCAATAATGACTGTTTGTTTTTATAATCATTAACTTATCAAAACTAGGATCAGTTTTCTCAACTTTTGTACATAAAAGTAAAGGTTATTTCTTCAGAAAGTTATAAATGTACTTAAAAAAATGTGACACTTTGGGTTACCCACTCAGCTCTGGGTAGATAATTGAGATTAGGGAAAAGTGAGTTTGCAAAGCTAATTAGATTTTTAAAAAAAAAAACGGTCAAATAAAACATTAAAATCATTTTATAAGATTTCTAAGAAAGGGAATGTTTTGGCATAATTTAAGCTACAGGTTGCTATACTATGAAATTTAACATGAAATACATTTCAAATTCTCCCATCTCCTTCTCTCTCTCTCCCTCCTTTCCAGAGATACTAACATATATATACGAGGTAATACATAGAGGGGAAGAAAGTGATAGGCAGAATGTATAGTAAGAGATTGGTTAGTTTTGCAAATTAAGACTAATTAGAACCAATTAAAATGGATTTTTTTTCAAACATAACTCAATTCTAAAAGTAAGGAATAATTTAGTATAATTTTTTGTCATTAAACTAAACAGTAAAAAAGCCTTTAGGAGACAAAAGTTGATTTGCTCAGCTTTAGTATAATAAAGATATTGAAATTCATTATTAGTCAAATATTTAATTTTTTTTGTCCTATCTGGTTACATTTATTTTCTTTCTTTTTTTTATACTTATGATTTGTTGGCTTTTAAAAAAAAATGATTACACCATTATCTAATAGTTTTCTTTTTTTTCTTTCAGGCTTCAATGTTGAAACTGTTGAGTTTAAAACATTAATTTCACTGTCTGGGATGTTGGTGGACAGGATAAGAATAGACCTCTTTGGCGCCATTATTTCCAAAATACACAGGTACTTGTTTGTTCATTTATTCAGCTGGGATTTTATCTTCTGTTTCCTTCACCAAAGTATTTACTGTTATCAAAGTTAGTCAGTAACAGAAGAGTACTTGTTTCATTAAAATTTATTGTTTGATTTACCTAAGCAGAACTGTTGGTGAGGCAGTTGTTGAGATAAAAGAAAGTTCTTTTGATATTTTGTTCTGGGCAAGTTTTTATATGAAGTATCAAACTAAATAGATGTACAGAAGCCAAGGTCTGCATTGGTAGAAACTCTATTTAAAGCCATTTATCTGCTAGCATTGAACATGATGGGTGACGCACTAGAGTTTGATTGGCTTTAGTGGGGGTCTAACTGGTGAGGGGGGGGGGGTATTATATTGAAAGACTTGAAAACCCTCCCAATGAACCAGTTAATAATAACATAACTGACGACACTACCCAGTGCTGTTTAATAATACAGGCATATCTCAAACTAAATATTTGAATTTAATTTTAGTGCTTCATATTGTTCTATAGGGAAGTTTTTAATGATTGCTCAGGGCTTTAGGTTTTTTTTGGGTTTTTTTTTTGGTTTTTTAATTCTTTAAAGAAAACTAACTCCTTGGGAAACCTTTTCAAAAACGTTCTGAATATTTTCTTTTGCATAAGTTTTAAGTTCTGTTCTTATGACACAGGTTAAAAAAAAAAAAATTGTCCAAGGTGGGAAGTCTATCAAAGAATTGCATAATTTATTATTTTTCTTGGGTCCTGAGAAATGTGAAAAATTACCATCAAAATATTTTATACCTTAATTGAATAAGGATTCAAAACATTCCTTCAAGAATACAATTTTTATCAAATAACTTGGTGCAGAGGAGCATTCATACCAGTTATCTCCCTTCAATTATATTTTTTATAACTTAGACATCTTTGCTGTTATAGGAATTTAAAGTCTACTGTAATCACGAACTCATTATCATAAAGTAATTAGAATATAATTTTTGGACACGCATATATATATATATATCTTTATATTGATAAAAATTATGCTTGTAAGCAAGGGAGTCTGAACACAAAACCCTTTGATTTTGACTCCGCTTTTATGTAATCAAGTGATTATGGCCCAACAAATAAATATAAAACCATGATTTTTTTATAATCTATTCATAAGGAGTGTGCACTGTATAACTTTACAGGACTAAACTAGGGTCATATAAAGTGTAAATTAAACTGGAGTTGGACCCTTAAGTTGCTTCTGACTCCACAGCTTTGCTTGTAAGACTTTATTGCACATTTTTTTTTTTAAACTACTCGCCAGCTACAATAATAGCATCACTACAGATATGCTTTAATTTTTTTCTTTTTTTTTTTCTTTTTTTTTTTTTTTTTTTTTCTTTTTAGAATTATTTATGGTCAAAATTATAATCATTTTTATTCATTCATTCATTTATTTTTTTCTCTCTCTCCTCTTTTTTTAAGGGTTTGATATTTGTGATAGACAGTAATGATCGTGAAGAATGAGTGAAGCCTCAGAAGAGTTGCAGAAAATGGTAAGTTTGACACATTGCAGCCATCTTTAATTCCACTATCTCCTAAATGGCCAATTGTTGGTTTATCATTCATTAAACAGGAATGCTCAACTTTGCATACAATCTGTTCATAGAGCTGGGGAATTTGCACTAAGCTGGCTACAGTTCTTATTCTGTCTCAGCTGCTGATATTAATCCATCTTTCCTAAGCATTTATCTATGCTATAATTTGGAATTTAACAAGTCTGCATTGCCTCTGATCAATTGGGCTGGCCATATCAAGCCCTAGCAGCCTATATGATTGCCAGCCAACCCTATGGCAACCCCAAGCCCTTTTATCATATGGGTGCTAGAAAGGCAGTGGCTGAGGGTCTTCATGTTCCTGGGAATGATGTTAACTTCTGATCTCATGGTGACATGTCCAGGGTATGGGGGAATGTGGAGGCACCTTCATCATCATTGCTGCCAGGTCCATCTCTGTTTGACGCTGGGAGTGGTAGTACCTGTTAGGGGTCCCTCTATGGGTTTTAAATAGAAAACATGGGTTTTTTAAGAATTAAATTCCAGGTCAAGAGATTAATTGTTATTTCAAACTTTGTTCAGGATTAAATGACTGAAAAAATATCCCGTTAGAAGACTGTTTACATACGAACGCTATATTCAACTGCTGAAAATTTTTTTTTAAAATGCGTGATCTTTTTTGGAATAAATATATAATATATTTGTTTTTCTAGGTCACTTTCCAGTTGTATTGTTCTTCAGATAAATGCATTGACAACTTAAAAGAATCCTAATTTAATCAAAAAAAGAATTTGTATTATCTAAACTAGCCAAAACAATCTCTCCAGGTGGTGTAAAAATTAAATTTTTGAAAGATATTGCCTGAGGAGTGGGAGTTAAAAATTCAATGTTGGCATATTTGTACCCTAAGTAAGTAAAAATCATCAAATTTATTAAAGAGTAAAATAAAACAATTATGAAATGAAAACTTAGTTCTGATAATTTTAAATATATATTGAAATAAAAAGTTGTTTTAAAAAACAATGAGTACCATCTAAGGTTGCATGCTCAAATTTTGAGTATTTATTCTACGTTATGACCATTTGGGGTAATGTGACGTAAGCAGTGACATAGTTTTGGTTACAAATAGAGACCTAATCTCCATTATTAATAGAGATGTATAATCTATTATAGAAAATGATTTTGCTTCTCTAACGAATAACAGTCAACAAATTTTCTTTTTTGTATACTATAAAATCCTGAAGGACTTTTTAAAAATTTTGTCTCTATGCCCCTGATCAAATAATGACTTAATATTTACATAACCAACCAGCCAAAATTGTATATTCCAATAATGACTGTTTGTTTTTATAATCATTAACTTATCAAAACTAGGATCAGTTTTCTCAACTTTTGTACATAAAAGTAAAGGTTATTTCTTTCAGAAAAGTTATAAATGTACTTAAAAAAATGTGACACTTTGGGTTACCCACTCAGCTCTGGGTAGATAATTGAGATTAGGGAAAAGTGAGTTTGCAAAGCTAATTAGATTTTTAAAAAAAAACGGTCAAATAAAACATTAAAATCATTTTATAAGATTTCTAAGAAAGGGAATGTTTGGCATAATTTAAGCTACAGGTTGCTACTTATGAAATTTAACATAGAAATACATTTCAAATTCTCCCATCTCCTTCTCTCTCTCTCCCTCCTTTCCAGAGATACTAACATTATATAACGAGGTATACATAGAGGGGAAGAAAGTGATAGGCAGAATGTATAGTAAGAGATTGGTTAGTTTTGCAAATTAAGACTAATTAGAACCAATTAAAATGGATTTTTTTCAAACATAACTCAATTCTAAAAGTAAGGAATAATTTAGTATAATTTTTGTCATTAAACTAAACAGTAAAAAAGCCTTTAGGAGACAAAAGTTGATTTGCTCAGCTTTAGTATAATAATAGATATTGAAATTCATTATTAGTCAAATATTTAATTTTTTTTGTCCTATACTGGTTACATTTATTTTTCTTTCTTTTTTTATACTTATGATTTGTTGGCTTTTAAAAAAAATGATACACCATTATCTAATAGTTTTCTTTTTTTCTTTCAGGCTTCAATGTTGAAACTGTTGAGTTTAAAAACATTAATTTCACTGTCTGGGATGTTGGTGGACAGGATAAGATACGACCTCTTTGGCGCCATTATTTCCAAAATACACAGGTACTTGTTTTGTTCATTTATTCAGCTGGATTTTATCTTCTGTTTCCTTCACCAAAGTATTTACTGTTATCAAAGTTAGTACAGTAACAGAAAGAGTACTTGTTTCATTAAAATTTATTGTTTGATTTACCTAACAGAAACTGTTGTGAGCAGTTGTTGAGATAAAAGAAAGTCTTTTGATATTTTGTTCTGGCAAGTTTTATTATGAAGTATCAAAAGTAAATAGATGTACAGAAGCCAAGGTCTGCATTGGTAAACTCTATTTAAAGCCAATTTATCTGCTAGCATTGAACATGATGGGTGATGCACTAGAGTTTGATTGGCTTTAGTGGGGTCTAACTGGTGAGGGGGGGTATTATATTGAAAGACTTGAAACCCTCCCAATGAACCAGTTAATAATAACCTAACTGACGACGCTACCCAGTGCTGTTTAATAATACAGGCATATCTCAAACTAAATATTTGAATTTAATTTTAGTGCTTCATATTGTTCTATAGGGAAAGTTTTAATGATTGCTCAGGGCTTTAGTTTTTTGTTTTTTTTGTTTTTTAATTCTTTAAAGACTAACTCCTTGGGAAACCTTTTCAAAAACGTCTGAATATTTTTCTTTTGCATAAGTTTTAAGTTCTGTCTATAATGACACAGGTTTTTAAAAAAAAAAAAAAAAAAAAAATTGTCCAAGGTGGAAGTCTATCAAACGAATTGCATAATTTAATTATTTTCTTGATCCCTGAGAAATATGAAAATTACCATCAAAATATTTTATACCTTAATTGAATAAGGATTCAAAACATTCCTTCAAGAATACAATTTTTATCAAATAACTTGGTGCAGAGCATTTGTGCCAGTTATCTCCCTTCAATTATATTTTTTATAACGTAGACATCTTTGCTGTTATAGGAATTTAAAGTCTACTGTAAATCACAAACTCATTATCCTAAAGTAATTAGAATATAATTTTGGACACACATACACACATATATATATAATCTTATATTGATAAAAATTATGCTTGTAAGCAAGGAGTCTGAACACAAAACCTTTGATTTTGACTCCGCTTTATGTAATCAAGTGATTATGGCCTACAAATAAATATAAAACCATTATTTTTTTATAATCTATTCATAAGGAGTGTGCACTGTATAACTTTACAGGCTAAACTAGGGTCATATAAAGTGTAAATTAAACTGGAGTTTAGTTTACTGACTCTAACTCCAGTGACCCCTTAATTGCTTCTGACTCCACAGCTTTGCTTGTAAGAACTTTAATTGCACATTAAAAAAAAAACTACTCCAGCTACAATAATAGCATCACTACAGATATCCTTTAAGTTTTTTTTTTTTTTTTTTTCTTTTTAGAATTATTTATGGCTTCAAAATTATATCATTTTATTCATTCATTCATTTATTTTTTTTCTCTCTCCTCTTTTTTTAAGGGTTTGATATTTGTGATAGACAGTAATGATCGTGAAAGAATGAGTGAAGCCTCAGAAGAGTTGCAGAAAATGGTAAGTTGACACATTGCAGCCATCTTTAATTCCACTATCTCCTAAATGGCCAATGTTGGTTTATCATTCATCAAACAGGAATGCTCAACTTTGCATACAACTCAGTTCATAGGGCTGGGAATTTGCACTAAGCTGGCTACAGTTCTTATTCTGGTCTCAGCTGCTGATATTAATCCATCTTTCTAAGCATTTATCTATGCTATAATTTGGAATTTAACCAGTCTGCATTGCCTCTGATCAATTGGCTGGCCATATCAAGCCCTAGCACCTATATGATTGCCCCAAGCCCCTTTTATCATATTGGTGCTAGAAGGCAGTGGCTGAGGGTCTTCATGTCCTGGGAATGATGTTAAACTCTATCTCATGGTGACATTCCAGGTATGGGGAATGTGGAGCACCCCTTCATCATCATCATTGCTCCCAGGTCCACTCTGACCTGGAGTGGTAGTACCTGTTAGGGTCCCATCTATGGGTTAAATAGAAAAACATGGGTTTATCAAGAATTAATTTTATTTCAAAACTTTGTCAGCATTAAATGACCCACCAAGGTTGATTTAAACAAACCAAACCAAACCAAGTCTGCATTGCACTCTGTAGTGTAATTATTATGGTCTATGGAGTATTTGGATTGAAAAGAAAAAAGGTAATCAGATTTCTGGAGAAAAAAGAAATAGAACAAAGAAAATAAAGTTTAGAATTCTAAGAACTCAACATATATCAACTAATGACCGGTCAATGACCCCTGAACTAGAAAAAAAAAGTCCCAAATTTTCTGCAGAAGAGCGGAAACGGATATGTCCCTTCTCCCACACTCAGTACCACAAACAGAAGTAAAGGGAACTCAGTCTCTTTTCGCTGGGATCCCATAAGGGACGGACATGGGTTTTCAGGTTCCATAGTGATGTGTTTTGGCTGTCATTGAATAGCACACATAGTAGTAATGAACGTGATTTATGATAGAACAGTTTGATCTTACCCTTTCTCTCTGATAAGGAACCACGAAGCAAGGAAAGAAATAAAGAACCCCTTTTTGACTCTGCGACTTTCGTATGTTGTTTTTGTTGGAACGCATGGCCTATGTGAATTTTGTTGACTGTACTACTACTTGACTTGATCCTTTACGCTACAACTCACTATGACTATTATAATTATTTTCAAGGAGTATAATTAAAGGGAAAAAGCAAATAAATTACAGATCCTGTTGTTGTTTTTGTTTTTTTTAAACGAAGAGAACAAAATTCCCAGGGCTTTTCTGATTATAACCCTCCTGCCAATTAATTATTAATCACTCCTCCAGTCAAACTGCTGTTGAGACATCCTCTCATCATTTTAATGATTTGGTGTTATTGGAGGTGTGTGGTGTAATGATTAGAGTTGTAGGAAATGGATTCGTCAACCCGAGTTCAAATCCTGAATGAGGCTGTTGGCATTTCACATAGTGTTAATACCCTCGGGAAAGGTATGAATCCATATATTCTCCTTCCAGCTATGGATAAATAGTAGGGCAGACTGGGCTCTTTAACCTTGGATAGGTAACCAGTCTAGTAGAAGGAAAACTCTGAATTCAAACCTGTTAAACTCCACTTAAGAAATTGATCTTGTGTTGCATCTTGCTCATGTGGAGGAGTTGGTAAATATATACAGCTTTGGTGTTATAAGATTGAATCTGTTATAAAGATCCAATTTTCAGATGCATTTTATTGTAATACAATAAAATTAACACATTGCAGCAAGATTTTCCTTAGTGCAACAATGTTAAAATGCTCTAATTTTAAGAATCAAAAATTTGAAATTTAACAAATGTGGAATCTGCATCACATTCAGTCTATAATTTCTTAAAGGAAATTACTATTAAGTGCTAATTGTAGAGTATTTCCGTTATAAATTTATTTTATAAGTATGAATTTCATAAATGGGATGTAATACAACATTGACTTAATGACCTCTAAAAGTGGTCTTTTAAGTATGTTAGGCTAAAGTTGTTATCAAAACTACCTCCTTCTACTTTATTATAACGTGTCCTTTCATGATTATTCTTAAAATCCTAGTTTAAAAAGTTTTTCTTATAACCCAGAGACTCATCAATCTCTTAGTTTGTGTAAGTAGTTCAATGTTCTAACTCTAAATTTAATAATTCTTCCAAGAATTAAAAATAAAAAAAACTTTTTAAATAAATAAAATTTAAAAAAAAAAAAAAAAACAACCATTTTAGAATTTTAACCATTTTTTAATTGTTTTTATTTCATTCTTATAATGAATTGTTTTGTTTTTGTTTTTCAGCTTTCAGAAGATGAATTAAGAGATGCCATTTTACTAGTTTTTGCCAATAAACAGGATTTGCCAAATGCTATGTCAGTGTCACAAATTAGAGATTCTCTAAAATTAGACAGTTTGAACACCAGGAAAGTAAGTATCTTTGTATAATTATTTTATTTTTTTAAATTTATTTTGCCTTGTAGTACATAAGGAGAGAAGGAAACTGACAGGCAACACTTCAAAAGTTATAAATTTCACAATAAGAAAAACATAAAGAGTATAACCACCATAATTTTTTTTTTTTTTTTTTTTTTTTTTTTTTTTGACAATAAGCTTCCACTTATAAAATTTTAATGACTAATGCTAAAAGCTAGTTGTGAAACATAAGTAATGCTTTAGTTACTATGACTTTTAAATTCTTGAAATAAAAAATTTGTGAATAATACATGATGTACTCAGACTAATGTCTTTCACTTTTTTTTTTTTTTTTTTTTTTTTTTTTTTTTACTCACTGTATTTTGTTATGCTCTCCAGCCTTCTTCAAATGTCTCTTGTACATCAGTGTATAATAATTCCTCATCTAAGAAATTCAGATAAAATTTATTAAATTCTTGAGTTAGCTCTTGAGTAACAATGTCTGTCTGTATAATATTATTTTATTTTTTAAATTTATTCTTAATCACTAATTTATTTATTATAAAAGGAGAAATTTCCATATTTGTTGCAGTATATAATTATTTATGATTATTTAGAGCAGGGTTTCTCAACAGGTGCCATTGGTGGGGATGCAACACAAGGTCAAACTTTCAAAATCAGGGACCACAGAAAATTTAGGACCCACAAATATATATATATATATATATATATGGAGTATTTTGTAGTTAATAATTATTTAGAATAAAATATTAAACTTATTCAAGTTAAAATTTTTAATGAATCTAAGCCATTTTGTTAACATGAATATTTATTTATTGTATTTTTTAATCTATGCAAAGTAGCCATTTTTAGTTTTCAACTTCTTAAAATTTAAAACTCCTAATTTATTCTTTAAATTAAGGTATTTTTTCACCAAATTGTCTTTCGATCTTTCTTTTCTTGTTATTGTTTATTTTTTGTAATTGACGCATTTAATTGTAATTCACTTGTTTGCTAATAAAATCTTGAGGGAGTATAAAAACTCATGTGGGGGCACCCACAAAGAACTCTCATTTGGTTGATGGGACCACAGCTAAAAAGGTTGAGAAGCACTGATTTAGAGAAGGGACTACTCTAGATAATCAAAGAATTATATACTTTTGTTTTACAATTTGATAGCAGATGTGTTTTGTGAATTTTAACTATATCCTATATAAGAACATAGATTGTTTTTTTTTGTAAATAATGGGAAACAAAGTATTAAAATATATAAATTTACTAACTTGCCCACTAATCATTTTTTTTTTAATATTGATATGGGGCCGGTTTAGCTCAGTTGGTAGAGCACCCACTATATCAAACGCAAAACTCCATTGGGTCTTTCAGCCGGATCTTTCCACTTAAAAAAATAACACTCGCTCATCAGTCGACTCGAAAACCTAAGTCCAACTGTTTCTCCGTAAAAGATGTTCTCCTTCAACAGAACTCTCCTCGGCATTTATTCTTCTCTGCGGCCGAACCATTTCAGCCAACAGGGGTGACAACAATCCTACCACTTGCGATCAGGAGGTTGTGCCGTGACTGCCTGTCTTTGTAGTCAACTGGCTTAGAGTTCACGTCGGACTAGACACCGCCTACATATGCCGCACACCACTCGTTGTCTTTTTGAACGATGAAGACAGTCCGACTCATCGAAGACAGACGGCTGCTCACCATTCCGGTCATTTCTGCTACACCCACCTAGGAATCACAAGGTTCTAGGTTCAATACTGGTCCCTGCAAACTCAGCACATGAGTAGCACAGATTGGGTAATCTGATCTGTGTGGTAAAGTGGGGACCTGACAGTGGGTGTGGCACTCGTCAAAAAAAAACAATCTCCCTGGTCTAGCAATATCAAAAATGGTATAGACTCCCTTGCTGTCCGGCTGATACCAACAATAGGCCACTCTGCCAACTTACTAAATTCTTGAGTTCTCTCTTGAGAAACAATCTTAAAGACTTAATCATTAATTACTAATTTTTATACAGTCAGTATAAAAGGAGGAATTTCCATATTTGTTGCAGTATATAATTATTTATAATTATTTAACTCTTAACATCCTGTTGAGAATCTTCTAAGTCCAGAGCCCCATTCCTATAAGGATATATAAAAAAATGGCTAAAAATGACATTTGCGTCTAAAGTTACCTGTTATTTCCCTTAAATGAAAGACTTCTAAATATGTTTAATATTACATTTAAACAAAGGCTATCATTTGGTGTGGATTAGGAAAACAAAATGAAACTTCCAACCGGGTGGAATGAGGTGGTATAGGATGTTAAGAGTTAAAGCCAAGAGTTTCTCAATGGGTGCCATTATTGATTACTTCTATTGGTAAGGAAAAGTAGGCTAAAGTTTGTATGCTTAAAAAAAGTCATTACATGTTTTTCTTTTTCTTTTTCTCAGTGGTACATCCAATCAACATGTGCACCTCAAGGATCCGGTTTATATGAAGGCCTTGATTGGTTGTCTCAAGAACTTGCCAAGCAATCTTGAGAGCAATATTGTCATTGGTTAATATAGCAGCAGTAACAACAAACAGCAACAATAACTGCAGCAGCAACAATAAATTTCTACAAGTTGGAATATGCTCTTGGATTCTTGCTACAAGCTTACCTTTCCTCCTGAACTGTGCTGGGTGGGTGGCAGACTCTTATGTGGCAACAGAATTGACAGCAGAGCAGTTGTTGAGAACATATTTGTAATAAAAGAAAGACATATACTACATTCACACAATAATCTCACACACATGCATGCATACATGCTTATACAATGAACTTCTTTAACATTCATTTTCTTAACACTAAAAAAGAAAAAAGGAATATTTTTTTCTATTGCTCTACAAAAAAAGGAGACTAAAATTGACCTCTTCTAAATCCAATTAATTTTTTGTTCTGTTTTGTTTTTTATTTTTTATTTTTTTTTATCTTAATTATAAAAAGTTGGGTTTATAAGAGAGCCAATAGTTAAAAAAAAAATTTTAAATATTTAAAAAAAAAAAAAAAAAAAAAAAAAAAATCAAAAAAAATGGAAAAATATTAAAATATCTCCAGAGCATTATATTAAAATTTTTTTCCAAGAATTTTTATTCTTTATTCTGTGATTTTTCTTAATCTTTTTTTTTTTTTTTTTTTTAAATACTTAGTACATTATTTTCTTTCTGGTTAATTTTGACAAGTCTGATTTGATTTAGATATCTTTATTACATTGATATTCCTTTTCAATACACTACTATATTTGTTGTTATACTTCTATTTTAATAATTTCTGCGTAATTCATTCTCCTGCTTCAGGTTTTCTTTCTTAACTTATGGATTTGTCAGTCTTATTCAGTATAATATCATCTTAGTTCCAAACTGTTCTTAAATAATGTTTAGATTGGGTTGCCAGATTTACCAAATAGAAAAATACAAGACACTTTGTTCAAATTTAAATCTAAATGATTTCTAATTTCTATATGGCTCAATTGAGATAAAAATGCTTCTGATAACTTATATACTAAAAACAAATTAAAATAATTTGAATTTAAATTTGAACAATGCTTTGTATTTCTATTTGGCAAATATGGCAACCCTGTCTTTAACTTAATACCCCTGCAAAAGACTTTTTTTCTATACAGAATAAGGTAAGCAGTAACATTCCTAATGTCTTTGTTTTTGTTTTTTTTTTTATCATTAAAGGTTGAATAAAAAGGGTTAATAATCTTTTCAAATTGAAAATTTTTTCAGACCTGTGAATAATTTTAAATAGAGAAAAAGAAATTCATTTTCCTGATAATCTTTTAAATTCTATATTTTTCTAATGTATTGTAAAATACGTTTAAAAAATGTATATTAATCATAAAGTTTGATAGATTAAAAGAATCAGGATGTTAATCTGAATAAACTTACCTCAAATATTGACCTTTTTCTTTTCTTCTTTTTTTTTTTTTTTTTTTTTTTTTTTTTAATTTTAGTACAACTGCTTTCCTAAATTGATTGCAGGTCATTTTATTTTATACAACTTAAAATAGTTGTTTAATTTATATTAAAAAAATTCTGTTTACTATTCTTGTTATACTATGATTTGAGATATATATAAATTTCATTATGTTCCTAAATTCTGAGCAAGTTGTATTGAATAGTCATTCCATTTATTTGAATAGTCTCTAATTTCTTTTTAAGTCTGGTTCTTGGTTTTATTACATAAGGGTCCAATTATCATTTGCTTGTAATGAAATAAATCTACTTATCTAATAATCCATCTTTCTAAAAAAAAAAAAAAAAAAAAGAAAATTGCTGTATATTTGTCAATTAAGAGGGAAAACAGACTGGTCTTCAGGAGTCTCTTCATAGTAATATCATTACAATATTTTGATCAGCTCTTGTTAGTTACACTTTATTTTTAATCTAATAATTGGTATCATTTAAATTGTTAAACAATTTAAGGAACTATCACATGTACCATAGTTATATTTGATTCTCATCTTGCTTGAAGGTGATTGTAGAAGTATCTAATGATAAAGATGAAGACCATTAGCCTAAATAGAAATGGGGGAATATTAATAATAAATCATCCTAACTACCACCAGTTTATGACATGAAGTAAAAAAAGATCAGTTTCATATTTAATTAATAAATGATCTTCAGCTTCAGATATTAGTCCCAATAACTGGTTTATATATTATTTTTAAAAATATATATATATATTCAAATGAATATCTTGCTCATATAACCGCTTATCCACAAATGTTTGAAAAAAATGGGATTTCTTCTCATTTTATTCTATATGTTTGCTACAGTTCTACACAAAATCTAAGTTTACCACATTTTAGTTTCTATTTAAATGGAATATCTGTGGTAGGATTCTTCATTTCTATCATTACCAGGTCTTCTCTTATCATTTTCCAACTATATTCCTCTTATCTCCCCCATCAAGATATGGGCTATGCTTTTATATATATATATATATATATATATATATATATATATATATATATATATATATATATATATATATATGGTATTAATTCACCGATGGTGTTTTATGAAGAAAATGACGATGGCAAATTCATGCATTTTTCATGAAATTAAATGGTTTAAATTGCTCAAAAACAAAATCTTGACTTTTTTTTTTATTGTTATTCATTAATGTTTGTGTTTTTTTTTTTTTTTTTTTTTTTGTTTCCTTGTTTGCTGCCCTCAAAGTTAACTTTCACTTTTATCTAAATTGCACATTTTTTTTCTGTTTTTAAACAATTGTGTTAGTAATTAAACTTTCTGCTGTCTTCAGAAAATGGAAAGTAGTGGTAGCAAAACAAATTTTAACCTTTTTGCACTCTTCTATATTTATTTCTTCTATATTTCTTTCTATATAATCATCTTTTACATTCTTTTATGTACATCTGTTTTTTTTTTTCTTTATCAACTCTCTCTCTCTCTCTCTCTTTCTCTCTTCTCTCTCTTTCTTTCTTTGTATAACGACCTATCATGCTGAGATTTTTATTAAACTAATACACTTAAAAACACTCCAACTTAGAGAATAAAGCAATCTCCAGTCTAATTTGCAAATGAATAAGTTTATGAGGTCTGTGTTCCTGCTAAATCATTCAAATTCTCAATATAATGTAATTTATGAAATGCTAATTTTTTTCACCTCTTCCTAAACAGAAGTATTAATATCATCATAGTCCACTAATCCAACAGGTTGACAGGCAGTATATTGTGTGTGTCACATCTTGACAAATGATAGCCATCTTTACCATCTAAAACATCCTGATTAATAATTAATTCAACTTGTGAAAAATATAAAAGATACTCGATAAGGTAGTAAGACATTGGTATGTTGTTGGATTATAGTGACATAGACTTGTATGGCACTTCACTTTCTGGGTATACATAGTTATAGCCCAGTTTTGATTTTGCAGTTAACTTTTGCATGTATATAATATATATATATATATATATATACATACACAGATGCTGATAGGTATGCATCCTGCGTCACTGACGCAGAAAAATCTAAAAGGACACAGAAAAATCATTTTCTTGAAAATAAATTACACTGTATGAGGTACGAGGTAGGGGTTAGACGACGGTTTTAGTTGTTCATAGATAAAAACTCTGCAATTTATTAAGAAACTTTAGTTGGGATCCATTGAATTTCCACGGGACTCCTTCAAATCATATCTGTGCGTCCCAAGATGCACTAAATTAAAAAGCTATCAGCTTCTTTTTTCTTTTCCTTTTTTTTTTTTTTTTTTTTTTTGTTTTTTGTTTTTTGTTTTTGTTTTGTGTGTGTGTGTGCATATATATATATATATATATATATATATATATATATATATATATATATATATATAATGAATGGCCAAAATTAACTGATTGCTTTCACATAAAATTCTATAGATACCTATTTCTAAATTTTAATCTACTACAAACAATTTTAAAACCTCAACTAAATAACCTATTCTTATCATATGTACTTGGTAATCTTTCAAACTAGGATTGCATCATTCTCCTGCTTCAGAAAGACAAATCCAATTTCCCCTTAATTCTGTCCCCAATCCCCTATTACCTTTTTATTATGATTATATCACAATAGAAGATGATAAAGGGAATGGACTCGTCAACCCAAGTTCAAATCCTGATAAGGCTGTTTGAATTTCACATAGCACTAATATCCTTGGGAAAGGTCTGAATCCAACTATACTCCCTCTAGCTACAGGTAAATAGCCCAGACTGGGCTCTTAAAACTTGCTTAGGTAACCTGTCTAGGAGAAGGAAAATTCTGAATTCAAACCTGTTAAACTCAGCTTAAGAAATTGTCCTCGTGTCGCATCCTTGTTTGGGTGTGGTGTGTGTGTATGTATATATATATATATATATATATATATATATATATATATCTCAATAGTAATGGTATGGACGATTTGGACTCCTAACTTAGTTTCATGGTTATGCCAAAAAAAAGTCAATTTACTTAAAATCTCAAGTGTTTAGACATGCCTCTTTCATATATATATATATATATATATATATATATATATATATATATATATATATATATATATATATATATTGAAAGAGGCATGCCTGAACACCTAAGATTTTAAGTAAATTGACTTTTTTTTTTTTTTTTTTTTTTCTTCTTCTTTTTTTTTTTCTTCTTTTTTTTTTTTAGATTTAGAATACTATTTACCCTTTAACTCAAAAGATGATCATATTGTTAAATTTAGTGTATAGTAACAGTAAAATTACTTCATTATTTTATTTACTATTGTATAAAGGTTAGAAAATATGACATTAGGTGTGTGTATGTTTCCAGTGTTCTCTCTTGTTTTGTTTTTTATTAAAACTAATGACTCGTACATTTTGTTTATTAATCCTCCAAATATCTTTTTGATTTTGAATTGCCTTACACCAATATTTACAAGTTTATGAATTCTATCTTGATAAAATGACTGGCTTTGACAAAATAAAGTCAATGTAATTTTTAATGTTTAAAGACCACTTTTAAATTTCTAACACTAATACTGTGTGAGGAAAAAAAAAAATTCCCATCCAATTGGTGTGTATGTATGTATGTATATGTGTGTGTGTATATATATATATATATATATATATATATATATATATATATATATAATATATATATATATATATATATATATATAATTTTATTTATCTTTCTTTTTGTGTGTGTGCTGACAAAACTGGAGGTCTGTTATATGGCAGTATGACTTTCTGGTTTTCTTGTATTGTTGTAAATGGTCTCTTTTTCTTCTCTCTCCCTCCTTTTAATTTTTTTTTTTTTTTTTTTTTTACCCCCCTCTTTTTCTTTCTTGTCCAATTACAGTACTTAAACTTTTGAAGATGAAAATTGTAACACTGCAATAATAGTTTCACCAGGTTTCAGCATTACTTTGTATTACAAAGACCTTTCATATAATACCAAATACAGAATAACCTTTTTTTTCTAAAAAGGTTTTACTACAGCCTGTGCTGGATCCACCCATTATTTTTAATGCTTCAGATTTATCATAGTCTACAATAAGATTTCTTTTCTTTCCATCTTCGCAAAAAGATTTTTTTTTCTATATATTTAACAAGTAGTGAAATGCAAATGGCTGGAAATTGCCTAATGCTTCACTTTAACAATTCATGTGAAAACTATCTTAGTATTATCTGCATTATTCGGACTATTGTCCTCATCTTTATTGTTATCTGTACACCGTTTCGGCCAATGTGTAATGAAGATGAGGACAATAGTCTGAATAATGCAGATAATACTAATCATCAAGCCTCATCTCAAAAATTCAGAGAAATACTATCTTAGTACTTTTAAATTTTTTCCCTATATTTTGTAAATATCTCATAACTGAATGACCAAAGTTTTTCAACCTGTTGTTAAGCGGGGAGTTTGCAAATTTTTTGTGATCTACCATGTAGTTTATCCTCAGTCATTTTTTTTTTTTTTTTTTTTTTTTTCTTAAACCAGGGGTCACCAAATTACGGCCCGTGGGCCAGATCCGCCCCGCAAAGGCATTTTATCAGGCCCTCCTATGGTACTTAACCTTTCTGCTAATGTTGCATTCTTTGATAAATTTTGAAAATAAATATGTTGGTTAAATTTGTTTTTGTGCATCTTACGCCATTCATCCATGAATATAACATAGAAAGATAAATTTTGTTTTACATCTTTTTCCCAAAGCTTTCATCCTGGCTAGTAAGTATTGAACACAATAATAATGTGGCCCGTGCTCATTATTTTTTCAATTATCCGGCCCACCATGAAAAAAGTTTGGTGATCCCTGCCTTAAACAATTCCTGATACATACTACATCCAACCAAATTACCTATGCAGGCTTCGTCAATCATCATCATTGCTTCTGCTAATACATTGCAAAAATATCTTGTTTGATACCATTCCCCACCTCCACTAACTACAGGATAAATGAACGCTATATACAGAACACTCAAAACCAGTTTTCAGTTGTGCATCTAGTTTTCCAAAAATCAGATGCTGAAAACTTTTGCACATCAATAAAAAAAATAATACAAAATTTTTACCATATTTCATTGACCTATAATGGTAAATGTTTGTTATATGTGATCATCTCTTAGAGTAATTTCAACCGAGTTCAGTTTTAAGAAGAAAAAATTATTTGACACTAATCACTCTCTTTAATCTCACAGAGAAACTAACATATAGTAAGGTGATCAAGATATACATAGAGAGGAGGAAAGTGATAGGCAGAATGTGAAGTAAAAGAAAGGTCAATTTTTTTACTTAATGTAAACCTGCACGGATACTAGATGCTACGCAGAGGATATCCCAGGGTCAATGAATGATGGGACGGTTGGTGAGTTAGTGTGGAAGCCACCCATGACCACAGCAATAAATAAAAAAAAAATAGCAAGCTGCTACTGCAAATGATTTAACTCTTTACCTACTTTAAGCCGATCAGTTTCTCTCCCACCACTGCAATCCTGTCGTATTATAATTGAGCAGAAGTACTCGGGCTGGGTTAGCTCAGTCGGTAGAGCGTTCGGCTAGAAACCACAAGGTTCCTAGTTCAATACCAGCCCTCGCCAACTCAGCTTATGAGTCACACAGAGATCTGTGCGGTAAAGTAAGGAGCTGATTGTAGGTGTGGCGCTCATCTCAGATGCAAATAAAATAATCTCTTTGGTCTAGTGCTAGTGAAAAGGGGATAGACTCCCTCACTGTATGGCTCATACAGACATTAGCCCACCTTGACGACTTTACTTATTATTAATTATTATTATTAGGAGGAGGAGGACTTTATTTGAATAGAATGAGTTCTCAGGTGAATAGATAGTGAAATATCTTATATTGTTAAAAATTACCAAGAAAAATTTGGTACAGTCATAGTAGGCAAAGAGTTGAGCATGTTTTTTTAACTTTTTTTTTTTTTTTTTTTTTTTTTTTTCCTTATCAAGTTTTCATATTTTGAATATACATTTTCTTGAAATTACAAAACATTTTTCAAAATTTCATATTTGCTTTTTTTTTTTTTTTTTTTTTACTATAAATATAAAATTTAATTGCATTAGCTTTTAGTTTACAAATGTAGGATTTGGGGTGGGGGTAAACCTTTTCAATTCTTGTCTTGTCAGTCTTAAAAATATTTAGATGTTTAACATAATTAGGTTTCAACGTCATCATCATCCAGTTGTGAAAAATATATATATATGGTCATATTTGCAGAGGTAAGTTGAAATTATTGGAGAAAAAAAAATGCAAGGCAACAGACGTCAGTAATTAAATTTCAACATAAAGCAAGAAATAATACTAGAGAGAAAAGGGTCTTTCTTGAAGAAAGGGGGAGGTAATCCATAATTAACATAGGACTAACAATCCGAACATAAATTAAGGGATCTCTTAAATGATATTCGCTTAAATTAGACATTTCTCGGACCATATGACCTTTAGGCACCCCCTTTTTGATCTCGATTAAGAAAGGACGTTTTTCATTTACCACTGTCAATATCCAGTTGTTTTAACAGACGATTTTTAGATTTTTTTTTTTTTTTTAAATTATAGAACTAACCTAACCCCTAACAAACAACCGGATATTGACGGTGTAAATGAAAAACATGTCCTTTCTTAATCGAGATCAAAAAGAGGTGCCTAATGGTAATATGGTCCCATTTCTCTACAAAAGCTTGAAATTTTTTACAGAAGAATATTCATTAGATGATATAGAATTTAAACTACTGTAAGTACATATATAAGGTGTCAAAAAAGTATCAAGATTTTTTTTGACACCGGCCTTAGGTTGTTTATGGTACCTGCTGTTGGAATATTTTGATATATTTATTATATATAAAGTGAATTTATATACTAATGTGGCACAAGGCCTAAAGGGGGGAGTGGGGTAGGAGACTGGTCTTCACTATCCTATCTTTTAACTTAAACTATTCCCATTCGTGACCGATTCTTTCAACAATTTTCCATTCACCATAAAACTCATTCACACAAAAGTCACCAAAACATTCCATTCACTCTATGATAATCCTACACTTAGCCCATATTTACATATTTTGAGGGAGGGAGGGGGGAAGATGATACATATGTACAAATATAAAACCCAATGAAAAGATGAATGAATAAAAAAAAACAAACATTTTGTAAAAATAAAAATGATTATTATTTTGATATATAAGGTGTGCTACAATACACCACTTAAATTTATAGACTAAGTGAGGTCACATGGTTTAAACCTCAGCCAATCAACAGCCTGAATACAAGACTGGTTAACTACTTAATCGCTGATACTGAGAGACTTCCATTTGCAATCATTGATGAAGGGCCTGTAAGACTGAGGAGTACCAAGTAACAACCAAATGATTCTTTACTAAGGATTGCGGTCTGCTTAACACAAAGGATCTCCACTGGACAAGCGCTCTTGCTTGAAGCCTAAAGGATGGCCACTAAAATAGTTAACAAAATGGTCACCCATTTAGGTACTGAACAGGCTCATTGCTGCTTAACTTGTGTGATTTAACAGGAATTGGTTCATGACTTGATTGCAAGTCTTATGTCAATAATTCTTGGCATGTTTGAGTTCTTATAAATACTTTGTGCCCTAGATATTGAAAAAAAAAAGCAAACCCAAGTTAGAATTTGACTAATGATTGATTGGGTTTTATGGCATGTTAACCCTTGTTGGGTTATTTTATGCCAAAGACATTATTTTATTCCTTCTTGATGGGTATTGAATTTTTTTTTTAAAACTCAATTCTTTTTTTAAAAACATTTTTTAAAAACTCATTTACAGTTAGTACCACTCTGGGTCAGAGTGAACCTGGGAGTAATGGCAATGAAGGGATACTCGACATTCCTCAGGGCTACAGAATTGGAACTTCACTAATAGATGTAGTTTAACGTCATATCTAGGACCATCAGCCACCGCCTTCTAACACATATATGATAAAAGAGGGGTTTGCCATAAGGACAAATACAGTTGAGACAATTATATAGGTGCTAGTGTTACATAATTATTAGATACCTAATATCTATGCACAATAGTGTAGAAATCAAAATGGCCGTTATAAGCTGCAGCCCATGGCCTTGAAGGATTTGAATGACAAGGCTTGACATGTCCTGATCCTTCCTTCCGGTGGATACCGTGAGAATCGGTGGAGAAGACCCTCTTCCGGTTTAGATTAGAAATAGATTTTAGTCAGTCGGCGAGAAACCACGACGGTGGTGAGTCGTGTTTATACATGCTCCGACTCGATCTGCGCAGTAGTCTGGTGGGGGATTTCGAGAATAAAATATGATCAAAGTAAATCGAAGTCTTGTGTTATTGTCTAAAAACTACCAATGACACATTTCATACCATGGCCGGGTCCTTCTATGGAAAATTACAGAAAGCCAAATATGTTAAGTCACGTGGGACCTTTTTCAGAGTCCCCAGTTTGCAGTTGCGTCATCAGCAGAGCAGTCGGCCATTTTGTGCTCTGCCTAAGGCTGGGACTCGCGCGCGCTATGTTAGTCAGATATTTAGTTACGTGAAATGTATAGTTAAGGAAATAAAAGTTTATATAAGTAAAATGTTCTTGTGGTTGATGAATGTCTTGGTAACAAGACTAAGAAATGAATCCAGGACGACCAGCCAGCAGGAACATAGCAAGAAGACCAGACTAAGATAGATGATAGACGATCAGAAGCAAAGCCGGCCAGAAGAATAGACGACAGAGTAAGAAGTAAGAAAGGTATACAACATTATATGCTGATTGGGTAACGTGAAAACACCAGTATGTAACACTCGTATGAAGTTAGTTATGTTTTGGTCATAAATATGTGCATTGCGATGAAGATGTGAATGCAAGTGTTTAAATGTTATTCCTCATCATTATCTCGGATGAATAAATGACTAATCCATTTTAATTGTAAGGAAAGGAAGATAAGAAAAAGAACACATTAACCTCCTAGAAACTGTACAGAGACATGCAACCAAATGAAAACCCTCCATCAGGCATCTACTATACTCTGAATTTTTTTTTTTTTAAAGATGTTGATATTTCTATGAGAGTACCTGTATATTAGAAAAGCATAGGTATACCCAATTTGTTGAAAAATCCATGTTTTTACAAAACAAAACACATGGCTTCCTCAAAGTGAAAGAAACAAGGGAAGGTTACTCTTATTTATGTAGCTAATTTCAGATTACCTTTATTTTTCTATGTATGCACAACAAACACAATGGTGTTGCCAATAGTCACACAGTTTCCTTGTGTACCCCAGCACTTTAGAGATTTTACTTTTAAGATGCCCCTTGTATATTTGAACCCCTATCTTGCTCAGAATATTAACCTCCTAGAAACTGTACAGAGACGTGCAACCAAATGAATACCCTCCATCAGGCATCTACCATACTCTGAATGTCTCGCTGCCCTGGGAATGGATTTGCTGAAACTTCGGCGTCTTGCAACTGACCTGGTAAATGCTCATAAGGTCATTAATCATCTTAACAACAGCAACCTTGAGCACCTTTTTGATCTCCATCTTTCTAACACACGTGGGCATGCCTACAAAGTCAGAAAACAGCACTGCTCATGTGACTTTCAGAAACATTTTTTCACGCTGAGAATTGCAGAGACATGGAATAAACTGCCCACGTCTGTTGTAGGCTGCCAAAGCACTGAGTATTTCAAAGCCTCCATGCTTCCTGTAGTCCGCCGACACTATACCTGATGCCACTCTCCACATACATATTGCACACATGCATATTACTACTGTAAACTGTTCATGTTCCTGACACTAATACATTATTCTGTGTACTTGACATGAGACTTTGATGAGTTGTGGTGGCACCTGAGCACTGTACACAATAAATTTCATTATATTATATTATCGTATATATCGTCAGCCGGGAAAGGAAAGCAACATATTACAAGACTGGTTAACTACTTAATCGCTGATACTGAGAGACTTCCATTTGCAATCATTGATGAAGGGCCTGTAAGACTGAGGAGTAACAACCAAATGATTCTTTACTAAGGATCATGCTCTGTTTAACACAAAGGATCTCCACTGGACAAGTGCTCTTGCTTGAAGCTTAAAGGATGGCCACTAAAATAGTTAACAAAATGGTCGCCCATTTAGGTACTGAACAGGCTCATTGCTGCTTAACTTGTGTGATTTAACAGGAATTGGTGCATAACTTGATTGCAAGTCTTATGTCAATAATTCTTGCCATGTTTGAGTTCTTGTAAATACTTTGTGCCCTAGATATTGAGAAAAAAAAGCAAACCCAAGTTAGAATTTGACTAATGATTGATTGGGTTTTATGGCATGTCAACCCTTGTTGGGTTATTTTATGCCAAAGACATTATTTTATTCATTCTTGATGGTTATTGAATTTTTTTTTTAAACTCCATTTTTTTTTTTTTTTTTTCCAATTTTTAAAAAACTCATTTACAGTTAGTACCACTCCAGGTCAGAGTGAACCTGGGAGTAATGGCAATGAAGGGATACTCGACACTCCTCAGGGCTACAGAATTGGAACTTCACTAATAGATGTAGTTTAACGTCATATCTAGGACCATCAGCCACCGCCTTCTAACACATATATGATAAAAGAGGGGTTTGCCATAAGGACAATACAATTGAGACAATTATATAGGTGCTAGTGTTACATAATTATTAGATACCTAATATCTATGCACAATAGTGTAGAAATCAAAATGGCCGTTATAAGCTGCAGCCCATGGCCTTGAAGGATTTGAATGACAAGGCTTGACATGTCCTGATCCTTCCTTCCGGTGGATACCGTGAGAATTGGTGGAGAAGACCCTCTTCCGGTTTAGATTAGAAATAGATTTTAGTCAGTCGGCGAGAAACCACGACGGTGGTGAGTCATGTTATACATGCTCCGACTCGATCTGCGCAGGTAGTCTGGTGGGGGATTTCGAGAATAAAATATGATCAAAGTAAATCGAAGTCTTGTGTTATTGTCTAAAAACTACCAATGACACCATTTCATACCATGGCCGGGTCCTTCTATGGAAAATTACAGAAGCCAAATATGTGAAGTCACGTGGGACCTTTTTCAGAGTCCCCAGTTTGCAGTTGGTCATCAGGCAGAGCAGTCGGCCATTTTGTGCTCTGCCTAAGGCTGGGACTCGCGCGCGCTATATTAGTCAGATATTTAGTTACGTGAAATGTATAGTTAAGGAAATAAAAGTTTATATAAGTAAAATGTTCTTGTGGTTGATGAATGTCTTGGTAACAAGACTAAGAAATGAATCCATGATGACCAGCCAGCAGGAACATAGCAAGAAGACCAGACCTTAGAAGATATACCAGACCAAGATAGATGATAGACGATCAGAAGCAAAGCCGGCCAGAAGAATAGACGACAGAGTAAGAAGTAAGAAAGGTATGCGACATTATATGCTGATTGGGTAACGTGAAAACCCCAGTATGTAACACTCGTATGAAGTTAGTTATGTTTTGGTCATAAATATGTGCGTTGCGATGAAGATGTGAATGCAAGTGTTCAAATGTTATTCCTCGTCATTATCTCAGATAAATAAATGACTATTCCATTTTAATTGTGAGGAAAGGAAGAGAAGAAAAAGAACACATTAACCTCCTAGAAACTGTACAAAGACGTGCAACCAAATGAATGCCCTCCATCAGGCATCTACTATACTCTGAATCTTTTTTTTTTTTTAAAGATGTTGATATTTCTATGAGAGTACCTGTATATTAGAAAAGCATAGGTATACCCAATTTGTTGAAAAATCCATGTTTTTACAAAACAAAACACATGGCTTCCTCAAAGTGAAAGAAACAAGGGAAGGTTACTCTTATTTATGTAGCTAATTTCAGATTACCTTTATTTTTCTATGTATGCACAACAAACACAATGGTGTTGCCAATAGTCACACAAACAGTTTCCTTGTGTACCCCAGCACTTTAGAGATTTTACTTTTAAGATGCCCCTCGTATATTTGAACCCCTATCTTGCTCAGAATATTAACCTCCTAGAAACTGTACAGAGACATGCAACCAAATGAATACCCTCCATCAGGCATCTACCATACTCTGATCTTCTCGCTGCCCTGGGAATGGATTCGCTGAAACTTCGGCGTCTGGCAACTGACCTGGTAAACGCTCATAAGGTCATTAATCATCTTAACAACAGCAACCTTGAGCACCTTTTTGATTTCCATCTTTCTAACACATGTGGGCATGCCTACAAAGTCAGAAAACAGCACTGCTCACATGACTTTCAGAAACAATTTTTCACGCTCAGAATTGCGGAGACATGGAATAAACTGCCGGCGTCTGTTGTAGGCTACCGAAGCACTGAATCTTTCAAAGCCTCCATGCTTCCTGTAGTCCGCCGACACTATACCTGATGCCACTCTCCACATACATATGCACACACGCACACACATACATGCATATTACTACTGTAAACTGTTCATGTTCCTGACACTAATACATTATTCTGTGTACTTGACATGAGACTTTGATGAGTTGTGGTGCACCTGAGCACTGTACACAATAAATTTCATTATATTATATTATTATTATATGTCAGAGGGAAAAGAAAGCAAATATAGTGTAGTGGGTTTTTTAGTGGTTAGTTCTATGTGGTTTAAGGTTGCTCATAGTAATATCTAATCCCCAATATTGTTTGTTCTTCTCCCTTGTGGGCTGGTAAGCTGAAAGGGAATTTAGGAAAAGAAGCGAAAGGAACAAAAATGAGGATAACTTAGGGTAAGACTTTTATTAGTTGATTCACACTATTTCTTTGGGGGATATATTTCCCGAGCAAGTCAATAGGTGTTTCCACTTCAAAGTCTTGGGGTAAAAAGGGATGAGATTCCTTTTTGGCACCAAGAATTCAGGGGGTTTCTGCTCATACCCCGAGGGCTCTTCCAGTCTCAAGCCTTCTGGGAGATTATTATTTTTTGTGTCCTTTTATTAATTTTTAAAAATATTTAATTCAATTTTGTTTTATTTATTTTTATTTGGTTTAATTTTATTTTTGTTAATCACCACAATAGAAAGAAAGGAGAGAGAGGAAGTGATAGCACTTATTGTCTGCTTCAATGGAATGGAAACAAAGAAGATAAGAAAGGAAAAGAAAGATTATTATACTTTTTTACATGTTAAACTATTTTGCAATTGCTCTTTAGTATATATATTAAACGTTGTAATAGCTGAATTATCATACTATGGTATATCCACGGGTTCCATTAATAGTTTAGTAATATTTTTTTTTCCACATCATTTTCTATGAAATAAATGTCTGAGAGTAAAAAATCAACTAAAACTGATTCTTTAAGAAAACTACTGCCATTTTTTGAAAAGTGAAACAAAAATTAAAATGAAATAAGAAAAAAAAATGTTAATAATCATCTCACCACTGAAGATATTAAAAGCACAAAAAAGTTACAATTTCAAAAAAAGGTTTAAAATAAAAAAAATAAAATTAATAAAAAAGAATTGTATCTGAAATTCTCAATGTAAACATCACGAATACAAAATAAATAAAAACTAATATTTTTTTTTTTTTTTAAAGGAGGGAAACATTAAATTTTAAACATGGTGTTATTTGAACTGTAATTTTCTAGAAATAAATCTGAGGTTGACATAAGTTATCTCCCTTCGGTTCCTTTTTGAGAAAGGTAGTTTTCTCACTAAAAAATACATTTCTCTCATATAATTATGGAAAATTAATAAATAATGGTGTGTTTACTTAACAGTTAACAGACTAATTTCAGTCATCTCTTTTCTCTTTCTTATTCTTTTTTAATACCTAACAATTTTAGTTTAGAAAATAAAAAGTCAATCTTAGTTATAAAATACAATATTACCCATCAATGAATATACAATTATCACTTAAAAAGAAGTTACTATTCTCCTCAAACAAACATAGCAGAATTTTATTATTTTCCATGGAACATTATACAATCAAAACATATTATTGGAGCATTAAATCTGCTGCCAAAAATACAAATATATTACCATCTAAAAATGAATAACTTTCTATTTAAAAAGATTTCTTTAATTAAAATCAAAAATTATTTTGATATAAAAACGTGTCATTGGTATGTTAATTATAACATGAACTATTTATTTAATGTATATCATAAATGCTAAAACTTAATATTTTTTGCAAATACTAACAACAATAACATGAAATAACTTCTTTTTTTCTTTAAATTAAAACCAGTATTGAAATTACAGTGAAATTCTAATGTCAAAAAATCGTTTGTTGGTTTGTTTACTAATAAGTGAAAGCGGAAACTTGTGGTGACAAGCAAAAGTGACCCTTTGATTATTGAACTGACTTGGGGTGCTTATTGGAGACTTGATCCAAAATTTTTTTTAGGGTTATACTTGTTTAGAGACGATATTGTGCTTTATTACAAATCACAAGTGGGTATTATTGGTGCTATTTTCGTGTTGATATTTTACCTTTTTTAGGTTTTTCTTTTTTTAAATTTCATCCTGAAAATGTGTATGACTTTTTTCTCAAAATATGACCATAGAATTATTGGGTATTCAAATAAATTTGGATAATGGTATGTGACAATGTGATTAAGAAATATGACTGAAAATAAAATTAAAACCAAGCTATTGAATTTCTCAGAATGTTTGAGATGAGGCTTGATGATTAATATTATCTGCGTTATTTGGACTATTGTCCTCATCTTTATTGTCCAATTGGACACATGGCCTAGTGGATAAGGTAGTTAGGTTAAGACAGTTCTAAGTGACAGTTATCTCTGGATTCCGGGTTCAATCCTGAGTAGCGGCAGTAACATAGAAAAATAATTAACACAACTCCTACCCCAGCTATGGTTAGCGGAATGAGAACAGGATACCCCCGTGGACTGAATAAAGGGTTAAGTTCAAAGTTCCGTGATGGCTGCCAAGTCCGAAAAGAAGGTTCCCGAGTCTGAAAAGAAGGTTCCCGAGTCCGAAAAGAAATACCTGAAGAAGGCCAGAGGGTATATCGGCTGAAACGTTGTACAAATAACAATAAAGATGAGGACAATAGTCCGAATAACGCAGATAATACCAAGCTATTGAAATTAAAAAATTATTTATATGTGTTATATTAAGCGTATTGTTGCAAGGAAGAAACAAACACAGGTTAACGTTCAACTATATTGTGCTAATTATATCAAATGAAATTTAATTTGTACAGCCAATTGATGAGTTTAGTGCAAATTTAGGTTGTCCATTTATTGAGTGTTGAGTCATTGATACTATAATGTGTGTGGATGTGTAGGAATGGTTCTGTAGTGAGCCAGAAGTTAACGCTCTGAAAGCAAAAATAAAATGATGAAAATAAACACTTTGCGCATAAGGATTGGCGCAGCTAGAAAGAAAAATAGAAATATTAAAAATGATAATTTTCAACCAATCAGTGGCGTTTGCACCTAAAAAGAAGTTTACCAAAAAGACCATTTTTGGAGCCTATCTGAACCTTATATAAATGAAGGTTTTTCAAAGAACAGCAAAGAAAGAACCAACTTGCCTGAATACTCCACACTTCTCGTTTTAAGAAATATTTCCCTACTGCTATATCATTCTCTCTCTCTAAGTAACTTGATTGCTGATTTGATTTTGAACATTACCCTTTCTTTCTCAGTTGGAGTCAACTCAATAATTCTTATTATCTTATTACATGAACATTTAAAAAAGCATTTTCTGCGGGACATTGATCAGTATTCTTGATTATTGTAATCTTTTGTTTCAATACACATTTTATTTGTTAAATTTATGAGTTCTTTGTTTTTCTGTCTTAATACATGTGAACTTATGGTGTGATGAGTAAATAACCCAAATATATATAACTCCCATCAACTCCTTCACTAGTTCATCAGCTCACGGTCATGGAATGTGTGGGGATTAAAATTAAAATAAATTTAAATTAAAAAAAACAACAAACTCCCATGAGCCTTCACTGGAAGAACCCTCCGCGCATGTGCGAGAAAAGGGACTGACTTCCGACCCCCCAGAGAATATCTTGGCCATTCGAGTTTAGGCCTGAACTGTGTCTAGTCGCACTAGAGGCCAGGGAGACATTCCCTTGCCACAGGCGACTATGACCAGGAATAAAGCCTAAGTCATAAAATCACCTTCTGCCTTTGTCTCTTTCTTTTTCGTTCCTTGAATTTCTTCCTTTTCAGTGCGACCATGAAATGAGATGGGGTTAAAAGCAAAAACCCTAAGAACACGCAGCGAAGAATATCCAGCCACCTTTAAACCTTTAAAACACCAAAACCTCTTGTTAACCCATAAATGTCAAGGGTTGGTATATGAAAGATGATATCTCTGGTTGCTGGTGTAGAAGAAGCGAGATGAAGGGGATTGGTGCATGCACCACGGTCAGCAGGATGTCAGGGTTGGTAGGTGATGGGTGGTATCTCGGCATAGGAGATGAGGGGATTAGTACGGCCTGATTGGCAGTGTTTGGTGACGGTAGATGCCTCATCTCCCTTCCAACTGCTGGTTGTGGAAAATTGTATGTTTAAATATGTCTTGGGTGGATCAACTTGGGTCAGATTTTAAGTCTCCTTGGTTTGACCATGAAGGTCGCCAATTAGTTGAAAAATGGCCCTGTAAGGGCAGTCTCCCTTGTCTGAGGGTTTTGGTAAATCTCCTGTGTCTGGAGACCCTATTTTGGTCATGTGACACAGGAACCCAAGGAGGGAACCCTTTTCTTCTGATGCCACTGAACAAGCCTGGACGTGCTTGTCACCTCTCTCTAGCAGACACCTATGGTGCATGCCAGATGCCACAGACACAACACTGCTCACAGTAAGTGGTTTCCACCTATTTTGTCTATGAATACTACTGTGTATGTTTGGACACTTGTGACATTCTATAGTCTGGGGAACTTCGTTCCCCTATACATGTTGTAATAAAGTCTTATAAACGTAACTAACGTGTTTGTCGTTTTTCCTAACTGAAGTGTTCCGCATTGGGTACTTATCCTTTAAGTAACCCAATGTTTTATAAGAACCAGAGTTAATACTCTGTGAACCTCTTATAGCCCTTTTGATGTTATCTGATTATTCCATCTTGGCCTGTGCTGATTCATGTGTGCAAGGACGTATTTTTTCATTTTGTAAAAAAGATATGGTTCTGTTCACATCCGATAACATTCTTAGATGGTGAGTGGAATATCAGCGTTTTTCAGTGTTATCTAAATCGGAAGAGATCTCACACATGGTACATAACATGTTTTGCTTATACAGCTTCATCAGACACAATTTATTTAAAAAAATAAAAACAAAAACTTTTGATGTACTTGTGATGGAAACAGATGCTAAATATTGGTTGTTTGGAAGCTTTTGAAATTTGAAAATTATTTGGTTTGGTTTCTTTGTTTAAGGGCATATCAACCTTTATGGGTTATCTAATACCAAACCCATTATAGTAGAAGAATAGTAGTGGTTCTATTTAACCCATTGCTGGGGGGGGGGGTCAGGGTGTTCATACCATTCCCAAGGGTATTAGTTCAAAAGTGTATGGGAAAAATAAGGGATTGGTTATCTGCCCTTGGCACGGGGGGGGGGTCAATCAGGCAATACGGAGATTGGTGCCTAAATTGAATACCTCTCTAGGGTTACTTGTAGTTTTGAGGATTACGGCAGCAATCTAGTCTCCCTAGAACTAAGATGGAACTCAGCAGATAAATCTGGCTGCAACGCCATTAAGTTTGCAAGTTGTATTTTTTTAATATATGTTTTTATCTTCATTTGTTTGTTGAGTCTTCTTCATCCAAATTTAATTGTCTACCTGTTAAAGTGAGAAAATATATGGTGCCCAGCAAAAAAGACTCTGAGTCAATGTAATAGGACAATTAGAGTTTAAACTTGCTTACTACTATTGGATTTAAAGGTATTATAATTAGTTAGAAGGTTTAGAGAGACCTTCCAACGTGGGTACATATAAGTACAATAAATATTCCAACAACAAAGTTATAAGATATAACAAACATAGACTTTATTCAGAGAGCACAAGGAGAAATATTTAAGGCAGGAATACATATACAAATTACAAGGTACTAGATAGGTATACAAAGCAGATACATAAAAAACACAATTATAGACGTGTATACAGAAAATAGGACTTCGTCCTGCAGAAGTGATAGAGAGTCCAGAAGGAATGTCACTTACTTAGGCTGGGGAGTGAAGCCACCCACATAAAAGGTATAGACGCAAATGTCTAACCCATGTGTCTTGTTTGCTGTTCTGAAGAAAAGAGAACTCAAACTTTGCCGACTAAATACCATGGCCCCTTAGCGGTAGAAAACCTACGGCAAGGGAAGATAACTTCCTCCAGACCAAACAGGGGCAGACAATCGTTACACTATGATGTCGCAGTCTAGGATGTTAGTGCTATGCCACGGAGACTCCCACCACTGAAAATTATTTGAAAACCTGTTTGTGATTACTATTATTAATATAAGACATAATATTTCAATACTGTGTTTTAAACTTTTGTAAATACTTTTAGTAGATAAACATGTTTTTTGGATATTGTTATCATTTTTGTTACCTTCCAATTTTCAATTCTAAAATGAAATGTGGTGCCGATATTGACGTTTGTATATTGTCAGAATTTTGCAGGCAATATGATTGATACATAGGAAATATATTGTTTGTATATTATTTTAAATATATCCACCCACCAACATAATCCTGATAATTTCTATCAAACTCTGACAGTTATTTTGCTCCATATAGTGATTATTCAATGGCTGAACGGAAACACACAAAACGTAAAAGTGCCAAATTTTAACTGATGTTGTAACTTCGCTTGTGAGCAAAAAACAAACTCTATTTTTGGTACAAATAATGTTCAATATATGTAGACTAATAATTTAAAGAAAAAAAATCATATGTAGTGCCACATTGTGATTTTTTCACTTATTGATCTTACATTGAAAAAAACCCAGAAATCATTAATAATTTAAAAAGGGTTCTATAAACCAATTTTTAGGAGTAGGGGAGCTCTAGAACACATTTTATAGACAAACATAGATTACAAAATGTCGCCATTTTTCTCGCCCCCCTCACCCCTAAAATTTTTTGAGTTTAAAATCGACATAACTCTGTGAATTTTTGATTTGGAAGATCAAAATTGGGGGATTGTCTAAATTTAACCTAGTCTACACCTGTACAATAGTCCAAATAACACAGATAATACAAATTATCAAGCCTCATCTAAAAAATTCAGAGAAATTAGATGCTCCTTTATACATGTTTTTGGACAACAAATTCATTTGTAAACTAGTTATGCCATCTTATCTAGCACCAGATCAAGAGGCAGATAATCATATATATTTTTAGATATGGAAGCGCGTGGTGTAATGGTTAAAGTCATGGGAAATGAACTTGTCACCCCGATTTCAAATCCTTGACGTGGTAATTGCATTTCACTTAGCGCTAATACTTTTGGGAAAGGTATGAATCCTGCTCTCCCTCCAGCTATGGATAAATAGTAGGGCAGACTGGGCTCTTTCACCTTGGTTAGGCAACTGGTCTAGGAGAAGGAAGACTCTGAATTCAAACCTGTTGAACTCTGCTTAAGAAATTGACCTTGTGTCACGTCCTGCTCATGCGGAGGGGATGGTAAATATATATATATTTTTAGATACAACATATCTAATATTCTTTTGCACCTGTTAAAGATCTAAGGTTTAAGTTATATCCTTTATATCTCACAAGTTTATATAATGATATTTTGTTTCTAGATAAAAATCTATACGTTAGATAACTTTAAATATATATTAAAATAAAATAAATTATATATAAATCAATAATACCAGGGATGTATTAATTAAAACTTTTTCTCTGAATGTTTGAGATAAGGCTTGATGATTAGTATTATCTGCGTTATTCGGACTATGATCCTCATCTTCATTGTTATCTGTACAATGTTTCAGCCGATGTGCCCTCTGGCCTTCTTTGGGTATTTCTTATCAAATTCGGGAACCGTCTCGAACTCGGGAACCTTCTTGTCGTAATTGGGAACCTTCTTATCATAATCGAGAGCCATCACGGAACTTTGAACCTCACCCTTTATTCAGTCCATGGGGGCATCCTGTTCTCATTCTGCTAACCATAGCTTAAACACAGCTTAACGCCTCTACCCCAGCTATGGTTAGCGGCATGAGAACAGGATACCCCCATGGACTGAATAAAGGGTTAGGTTCAAAGTTCCATGATGGCTCACGATTATGACAAGAAGTTTCCCTAGTCCAAGAAGGTTCCCGAGTCCGAGAAGGTTCCTGAGTCCAAGAAGGTTCCCGAGTCCGACAAGAAAGAAGTCCGGAGGGCACATCAGCCGAAACGTTGTACAGATAACAATGAAGATGAGGACAATAGTCCGAATAATGCAGATAATACTAATTAAAACTTGTTTTATAAAACACTGGAACCATCCTTTCTATCGTACTACGTTCAGACCATATATAAATAATTTAGCTTTTCAGTATTTTATGTAATAATGATATTGACTATAAATTAACTACTTGTTGATAAAGTTATTTAATTCCTGAAATTACAGTGATGTAAGCAGTGACATAGTTTCGGTTACAGACAAATAAAGATTGAATTTCTATTAAATATAGATATTAAAAAATACACAACTACAATTTTATATTATGCGATGTCTTTGTTAGCTAGCAGACCATTATTAGTGAGTTAAATTCTCACTGGGTGCCCCATATTTCTAACTTTCAAATTAGACTCAGCAAATTACAATGACAGTCTTATTGATATTTGCTAAACCTATCTTAAAACAGGAATTCTTCCAAGGTGCAACTGTGTCCATACTATTGTATGGTTGCACCACTTGGACTTTAATTAAATGCTAGGAGCAAAAGCTAAATGGGAATTACACAAGGATGCTGAATACTGTTTTGAATGGGTCTGGTTCATAATACTGAATGTTGCTTGCTGGAAAACTGACTTGACTCAACATCATTACACAGAAATAATCGCTTCACCGAAGGTTTGTCTGCTGAAAAATCAGCAAACTGAATTCAAAGAAAGATACCTTTTATATATGAATTGGATTTTTTTTAAATTCTGTATAATTTAAAAATTACATTGTGTTGTAAATAGTATTTGTTTATCTGTGATAAAAAAAAAATCAAAGAATAAAATTGTATGGGGTTTAAGTAAATTAAGGGTATAAGTGGTTTTGGGTGTTTTAATGAAGCTTGGATATTCTTGGCTGCGTGTTCCTCAGGCTGCGTGTTCCTCAGGCTGCAGATCTTTACTACAATCAGACCTGGACACAGTGCAACAATGGATCACTGACTGGCAACTGAAGCTGGCTGTGGACAA
The DNA here is from genome assembly GCA_023376005.1 of Doryteuthis pealeii. Taxonomy (NCBI): domain Eukaryota; kingdom Metazoa; phylum Mollusca; class Cephalopoda; order Myopsida; family Loliginidae; genus Doryteuthis; species Doryteuthis pealeii. Next base: position 31,626,309 of record CM042153.1, read on the forward strand.
ATGCACCACCATGCATTTTGGGAGGAAAAACCCATCATACATATACTCCCTCCACAACACTAATATCAAGGAATCTTCTTGAGAACGTGATCTGGGTATTACTGTCAGCAGTGATTTACGTTGGACAAAAAACACATCTCCAAAATTGCCAAAAAGGCCGATGGTGTCCTGGCGTCACTCAGCAAGACCTTTGTCAGCCGCTCACCGGCTATCTATTTGAAACTGTACAAAGCTATGGTGCGGCCACACTTGGAGTTTGCATCACCGGTCTGGAACCCCTATCTTGCTCAGAATATTTACCTCCTAGAAACTGTACAGAGACATGCAACCAGGCGGATACCCTCCATCAGGCATCTACTATACTCTGAACATCTCGCAGCCCTGGGAATGGATTCGCTGAAACTTCGGCATCTGGCAACTGACCTTGTAAACGCTCATAAGGTCATTAATCATCTTAACAACAGCAACCTTGAGCACCTTTTTGATCTCCATCTTTCCAACACACTCAGGCATGCCTACAAAGTCAGAAAACAGCATTTCTCACATGACTTTCAAAAACATTTTTTCACGCTCAGAGTTGCGGAGACATGGAATAAACTGCCCATGTCTGTTGTAGTCTGTCGAAGCACTGAGTTTTTCAAAGCCTCCATGCTTCCTGTAGTCCACCGACACTATACCTGATGCCACTTTCCACATACATATGCACACACGTGCACACATACATGCATATTACTAATGTAAACTGTTCATGTTCCTGACACTACATTATTCTGTGTACTTGACATGAGACTTTGATGAGTTGTGGTGCACCTGAGCACTGTACACAATAATTATCAATTATCAATCCCATCTCATTTTGGTGGGCACGCTGAAAAAAAGGCATTCAAAGAACGAGAAAGGAAAGAGACAAAGGCAGAAGGTGGCTTTATAACTTAGGCTCTATTGAGTGGGTTATAGTCGCCTGTAGCAAGGGGGTACCTCCCCTGGCTACTAGGAGCGACTACATTCTGTTGCAGCCTAAATTCAAATGACCAAAATATTCTTTTGGGGGTAGGGAGTCAGTCTTTTTTGTCAGACATGCGCAGAGGGTTTTTCCGGTGAAGGCCCCATGAGAGTTTGTTGTTTTTTAAAATTTTATTTTATTTTATTTTTTGTTTTATTTTAATCCCCACAATTGATTCAAAAAGAATTTAAAAGGTAAAATACACTTTTTTCATCACTAAATTTTTTTTAGTCTGGTTCATAATACCGAATGTTGTTTGCTGGAAAAATAATTTCACTGAAAATCGTTACACAGAAATAATTGCTTCACCGAAGGGTCATCCCCCCGAAAAATCAGCAAACTGAATTCAAAGAAAGATATCTTTTATATACATATATATTATATCTTTTATATATCAATTAGATTTTTAAAAATTCTATATAAGTTTTAAATTACATCATGTTGTAAATAGTATTTGTTAATTTATGATAAAAGTAAGTCGTCTGGGCGGCCTAAAGTCGGTATCAGCCAATCAGCGGGGGAGTCTATCCCCTTTTCACTAGCGCTAGACCAAGGAGATTGTTTTGGCATCTGAGGTAGAGCACCACACCTACCATCAGCTCCTTACTTTACCGCACAGATCCCTGTGCTACTCATACGCTGAGTTGGCGAGGACCGGAATCGAACTAGGAACCATGTGGTTTCTAGCCGAACGCTCTACCGACTGAGCTAACCCGGCCCTTCAATTTATGATAAAAAATATAAAAAATAAAATTGATTCAAAAAGAATTTAAAAAATCAAATACCTAAATTTTTTATCCGCATAAAGTTTGTTTTTAGTTTTATGATTTAGTTAAAAACTAGAAGCACCTACTCGGCATTGCCTGGGTAGAGTGGGGGGATAAAAAAGTTAGTCTCACAGATCCATTATTACTAATCATGAGTTGGATCCTCACTGAATACCCCATAAAATCCCCATGTAAAAAAGACCAGGAAAGATGTCAATAATTTTTTTCCCAAATATATATATAATCATCAATAAATTTACTCAAAAAGAAAGCTCTGTTGATAGTGAATATATATATATATATATTTACTTTGATGTTAATTGTTTTATTTTCGTAGTTTCCTCTGGACATACACACACACAAATACATATACACACACACAACTACCCTTTATATATGTATAGATGGAGGTGCGTGGTCTAATGGTTAGAGTAGTAGAAATTGGACTCGTCGACCCAAGTTGAATTCCAGGACAAAGCTGTTTATATTTCACATGGCGCTAATACCCATGAGAAAGGTATGAATCTAATTGTCCCTCCAGCTATGCGTAAATAGCAGGGCAGACTGGGCTCTTTAACAATGGCTAGGTAACCAGTCTAGGAGAAAGAAAACTCTGAATTCAGATTTGTTAAACTCTGCTTAAGAAATTGACCTTGCTTGTACAGAGGGATTGGTCAATATATATATATATATATATATATATATATATATATATATATATATATCAAAGAAAGAAAAACTTAACAAACTGTCATCCCGTTATATTTTATTTCAACCAGAAACTAAAAAAATTGAGTTCTAGCCTCATTAGATGGGCAACATGCCATGAGGCCAGAACTCGATTTTTTTTTCTTTCTTTGAAAGTTAATTATTGCTCTATACATAATTTAATTTATTGATTATTATACATTGAGCTCTTTTTAGGGATTTATAAAAATCCTTGTATGGGTATATATGTTTGCACCTACAAGAGCATATAGTATGGTTGTACTGTGAGATTTTGAAGATCCAAAATAGAATCATCCCTTACTTACCAGTCATTTGGATTACCTTACATTTATATATATATATATATATATATATATATATATATATATTATATATATGAGTAAAAAATATCATAGGCATATGTATTGAATGAGCTAGTAAGTTTTGTTCTAAATCTTTCAGATCTATATTCTATAGAGTTTCACTCAGGGTGTGGTTTGTTTTTCTCTCCATCTCAAGGCCACAAAGCACAAGTTTTTTTGTTTTTTTAAACTCTCTCTCTAGAAATATGAAACAACTTTCAATAAGCCATCATAGAGAAAGAGGAGAAGCTTGTATGAACAAAGACAATCAGGCTTAATCCCTTAATCGACAATGACTTGGCTCTGATCATTTTCGGATTAAAATCATGTCAGTTTCTACACTAATAGTGGCAAAAACAACTACAGTTTTATTTCAACAAATGAGAAATGTAGCTCTATTTTATCTATGTAATTGTTGTGGGCTAGCCTAACTTACATTTCGTAGAGAGTAAATGAACTGGTCCAGGACTATTTGTACACTGCTGTGTTAGAACATCTGGGTGATTACTGTGGGGATTTAAAAAAAAAAAAAAAAATAAATAAAATATAAAAACAACAAAACTCCCATGTGATCTTTGACTGGAAGAACCCTTTGCGCATATCTGACAAAAAGAACTGACTCCCTATCCCAAAAAGGATACCTCCGTCATTTGAATTTAGGCCGCAACTGAGTGTAGTCATTTCCTAGCCAGGGGGCATATCCCTCGCTACAGACGACTATGCCCCGTTCAATAAAGTCTAAGTCATAAAACTGCCTCTTGCCTTTGTCTCCTTCCTTTTCATTCTTTTTCGTTCCTTAAATTTCATTTCAGCTTACCAGCCCACAAGAAGAAAGAACCAGCTTTATTGGGGACAAGATACAAGATGAACAAGCTAAACTTGTCTCCATATTACTGAGATGAGTCATTTCCTACGACTCTAACCATTACACCATGCACCTCTAATTGCCTTTTATATATGAATAGATAAGTAAAAAATCTTGTCAGTTTCTACACTAATAGTGACAAAAACAACTACAGCTTTAAGATTTTTGGATGTTTGTTTTTTAGAAGCATTGTTGAATAAAGTATATATTATATTTTTGCTTGAAGGCAACTACAATGCATGTATCGCATAAAATTCGATACTTTTTTTTAAATAGAAAATGAACTTGACAAGTGTAATCCTGGCAAAGGATCGCTCGTGTGTAGAACACTGAGCGATCCTTTGCCAGGATTACACTTGTCAAGTTCATTTTCTATTAAAAAAAAAGTATCGAATTTTATGCGATACATGCATTGTAGTTGCCTTCAAGCAAAAATATAATATAAACTACAACTTTATTTCAAAAAATGAAAAAACAAAGCACTATTTTATCTATGTAACTTTTGTGGACTAGCCTATGGGGTGGTAAATGGTTTTGGTGTTTTCAGGTTTAAAAGGTTGCTTGTTCTTGGTGTGTGTTCTTAGGGTTTTTGCTTTAGCCCCATCTTATTTGGTGGTCATGCTGAAAAGGAAGGAATTCAAGAAACAAAAAGAAAGAGACAAAGATAGAAAGTGGTTTTATGACTTAGGCTTTATTCACCAATCATAGCTGCCAAGTGGCAAGGGAATGTCTCTCTGTCCAGTTGTAGCGATTAGATACAGTTAAGGACTCAACTAGAAAACCGAGGGAGCTGGAAGTGGGTCCTTTTTCTCACACATGTGTGGAGGGTTCTTCCAGTGAAGGCTCATGGGAGTTTTTTTTTGTTTTTTTTTCTTATTTTAATTTTATTTTAATCTTATATTAATCCCCACAAGTCTAACTTACCTTTCATAGAGAGTAAATGAGCTGGTCCAGGACTATTTGTGCACTGCTGTTTTAGAACATTTGGGTGATTACTGAGATTGAAGATTACGGAACCATTACTCAAACCATCTACCTCGGTGATTTAGCACCCTGTTGCGAGTTACTCTATGTCTGGCGCAAACTGTATTTGGATATATTAGTATACTGAATATTGTATAATCCAGTATACAACAGTAACAAAAAGAAAAAAAAAATGCTTATTACTGGGGAGGTGCTTTTGAGGAGGTTGGTTGGTTGGTTGGCTGGTTGTTTTGTTTTTTGGCATATCAACCCTTTTTGGGTGATTTAATGCTGAATCAAGTCATTTTTGCTAAACAAAGACCTCAGGTTGCTTATAGTACCTGCTGTTGCTTAAATTGTCACTCATTTAAAATGCTTAAATGGTCACTCATCATCTATTAAACAGGCTCATTGCTCACTTAACTTCAGAGATTTAGTGGAAACTGGTGATTTCAGTGTGACTTAACTGTAAGCTTGAGGAAGAGAACTTTGATAAAAGTTAAACAATAGTTGAATTTGACTTGGTGAATTCTGTAGCGTAATTATTATGGAAATTAAAAAATAAAACAGTGGTCGGATTTCTGGAGAGAGAGGGGAAAAAGAAATAAGAACAAAGGTTCAAGTTTGGAAGAGTAAATACACAACAGGGTAACAGTAATTGACTGAGAAATGACCCCGGAAATAGATTTAAAGATAAAAACGGAAGTTCCGGGTTTTGATCAGAAACAAATATGACGCCGGGACAAGAAACAGAAGAGGAGAAAAATCTACCCCTTTTCGTCTGGGCTCTGATGGGAGCAGACATGGCTCCTGGCTCCCTGTATGGGTTTGGGACAGCAGTACAGAACATGATACTATGTTAGAAGATAGAATGATTTGACCATACCCTCTCTCTCTCTCTCTATCTTTCCTCCTCTCTGAAAAAGAACCCACGAGCGTGGAAGAAATAAACAGCCCCTTGTGACTATACAACCTACATGTGTTGTTTCTGAACTAATGACGACTACTACTACAACTTGAGTTGGCCTATGCAACATATATCATTCTGGTACAATTCTATTCTTGGTGAAACATAACTTTGAGAGATTATCAGGATTTATTGTCTATCGCACTTGTTTCTTCTATTGTGGAATGATCATCTTCATAGAAGGAAAGTCAGAAAAGGAACGCAATGAATCTCATCCCCCAGATATGGGTTAAATAGTACCATAACTGTTCTTCTACAAGGATGGCTTTGATGGCTTTAAATAATCGGTGCTATTCACAGAATTGCGTCCCGGCCGCCTTTCAAAAACGCTAGGTGGTGATAGCTGAAAAACAACCCCACCTACGAATGAAGTCCCTAGCTGAATGTTTTTAGTTTTTATTTGTAATTGATTATCAAAAAAATAAAATGAAAATACCAAAAAAAAGATATTTTTTTAGCGGATTAAAGGCAAATTATTTTTTTTTTTTAGTGATATGATGGCGTTAAAAGTAAGCTATATTTTTATCGACAAGTAAATGTAAATATTTAGACCCCCCCCCCCCCTTAAAATATCTTAAAGAGGCGAAGGGTTAAAATATTTACATTTACTTGTCGAAAAAAGACTGGAAAAAAAATATCGCATTAACTTTTCGGGAAAATACCTTATGCGCTGGTTGTTTTTTTTAGCAGGCACCGCTTCAGCTAGGGACTTCATTCATAGGTGGGGTTGTTTTTTCAGCTATCACCGCCTAGCGTTTTTTAAAGCTGGAGGCTGGGACGCAATTCTGTGAGTAGCATCGATTATTTAAAGCCATCAAAGCCAACCTTGTAGAAGAACAGTTATGGTACTATTTAACCAATAGCTGGGGGGATGAGATTCATTGCGTTCCTTTTCTGACTTTCCTTCTATGAAGATGATCATTCCACCTAGCGTTTTTTTTGACATACTATTAAAACATAAAAATCAAAAACAGAGCCATTTGGGGAGCACTGATTGATTTCCCCTGGGCACCATCAAGTAACTCCCATTGCTTTGAGAGTTGCCGTAAACAAATATTACTTAGTATTGCATCTGAACAACCTAATGAATCATGGAACACATCCTCATGTGAATAATAATGATTGATTGATTACACTGACCTGCGTTAAAAAAAAAATTCCCAAAGGTCAAAGGTTAACCTAGTGATATAGGATCACCTTGCTGAATTCAAAAATATCATTCATTGTGTTTAGTCAGGTCTGGTTTTTAAGTTGTGCTTGAATACTTCACAAGTTGTACATAATAATAACACTTATCCAAAAGTCTGTGGATTATACTAGTCACAAATATAGTTATAATATAATATAATAATAGAAGTATGGGACACCCACTGAGAATCGAACTTGACAGAAACTGCCTGCTTAATCATTATACTATAAAAGATTGATTACACTAGCCTGCGTTTCCAAACGTCAAAGGTTTACTAAGTGATATATGATCATTTTATGCTGAATTCAAGTATACCATTCATTGTATTTGGTCAGGTCTGGTTTTTAAGATGTGCTTGAATACTTCACAAGTTGTACATAATGATAACACTTATTCAAAAGCCTGTGGACTCTAATTGTCCCAAATAAATAGACTTATAATACTGCTCTATACATTTTAAGTAAGTGCTTGTATCTTAAAAAATTGATCTGATTTTATCAAAATTATGAATTTTGGATTCAGCACAAAAAACTGCCTTAAAATCACCTTGAAAACATTGCAGGTCAGTGTTATCAACCTGTATAGGATTATTTCATGCTGAGAGGTTAGGGAATTGTGTTTATTGTACATTTATATTTACATTTTTTGTGTAGTTATTTCTTAAGAGTTTTGAAAATTCTTTTTTAAAATCAATTACTCATGTTTTTTTTATCCCTCAGCTCTGGAGATATCATGATTTTAGTCAAAGTCATCTTATTACAATATTATTAATATATATATATATATATATATATATATATATATATATTTAATGTTTTTTTAAAAGTTGGGTGTTATTATGAAGCATTAAAAATATATAAATGAATGAACTCGATATTATGGAGTATTGGATTCACTTATTTTTTATTATTATTTTTTGTCATAAATTTTCAGGTTCGTTAGATACCCTTTATCAAATGAATGTTATTCCTGTTTAATGGCTTTTTTGTCTCTGTTGTTATCGACAGTGAAAAATTTATAATAACGGAGAATTCCGATGTCTGCGTTTAATCCCTTCACGTGTGTTTGTAATTTTAGAATCCATTTAGTTTCTGATTGTTTTCTAGATTGCGTTGTTGGAAATGCATATATATATATATATATATATATATATATTTATTATGGAAAAGATGACTTACCGGTGAATATGGTCACAGTGGTTGATGTGAAGTTCATAATATTTATTCTTAAATTCAATTATTATTATTAATTTACCTTAAGTCTTTTAATAATAATAACAAGGCATTTTAATAATAGTAACAAAGTCACTGTGATTATAATACAACACCATAAACACATACAATCCCACTCTAGATTAACTTCAATTAAAATTTAAAAAATAAAATAAAATAAAATAAAATAAATAAATATGAACATATTTTAATAAAACCACAATTAATTGCCACAATAATATCTCTTTTATAAACCAATTAAACAACAACATAAAACAGCTTACTACTAATGTTGACGTTTTGAACCTTGAAAAAACCAACATCAAATTTCAAAATTTTAAATTCCAAAGCAGCGTTTATATAATTCTATTGCATAATGTACCATTCATAGCAAAAGACACATACATATAATTGTCTACAATCAACCAACATCTTGATTTACACAGTGGAGTTAACCCTGAAGATCCTCAACATGGTGAAATTCGAGTAGGTTATCACTTGGACCTATATTAAAATATATATATATATATATATATATATATATATATATATATATTAGAATTTTGGATGTTTGTTTTTTAGAAGCATTGTTGGATAAAGTATATATTATCATTTATATTTTTGCTTGAAGGCAATTACAATGCATATATCATATATAAAATTCGATAATTATAGAAAATAACCATGACAAGTGAATTTCACAAACGATCATGCGATGCTAGAACATCGTACATTCTGTTTCAACTTTATTGATGGAAGACTTTCCAAACAGCTTTTTTGTAGAGAAAGAGTAAATGAAAAGTGACCAAGAGCCAAAAATAAGGTATAATATAATATAATAATGTAATATAATTTTTATAAAAGAAAATACAATGTGTCAATAATTTCATCTGCAAACAAATTGTGCTGCTTGCAGCTATATTGTATTATATGAAGTATAAGAATATTAGTTCACTTAACTGAAGTCCTTCGTATATGTTATGTTAAAGTTTTCATACTCACAAACAGCTCCCCTCATTTTATCTGCTGGTGTAGTAGCAGCAATGATTTGACGTATGCTGCCTTTGAGATGTCGGTTGAAAAGAGGAAGGTACTTATCTTTTGATTTCTGGCGCCAACAATTGCGAGCCACTGATTAGTTGATTTGCAAAGTGGTATATCGACCAAGGACAACAACCCACCTACCTTAGATATATTTTTTAGACTTTAAAACTCTTGCTCACATCAAAAACTATATCCACAATGCTTGTGGTAGGATCTGTCCGAGTAGAGCTGGAATGAAAAGCTATTCACATACTCATCAGAGAAGAACCCAGTTGGATTATCAAAAAGCTAACAATTGCAACAATACCTGTCAAACCTGTGGAAAATAGGGTTAAATTCTACTTAACAGACATAAATTCCACCATCGTATGTCACCCTGCCGAAAGAAAAAAAAAATGCTAAAAATCAAGGAATTAACCGAAATTAATGAAATTTTCAGTGTTGATACATTAATGAATAAAAGATATAATGCACCAGTTATTTTATTTTTTTTAAATTATATTTTTTCACATCAGTTAACTTTGAGCCACATATCCTTGAGGCATAACACAGATTCACAAAAATATGCGGTTCACAGTTAATTGATCTGAAAAAATATAAAAGTTTTCAAATAAAATAACTGGTACATTATATCTTTTATACACCAACCGCACCTCTGCAGAGGGATGAGACCCTCGAATGGGGCCGTCTGTTGGCCATGGGTGGCAACTCATGATGCTTAATGACGGAATCCTCGTGGTGGAGAAGTCCATGATCTGCAACACTCCACTATGGCCCTTACTTAGGCTAGACGGGTGGTCAAAGAAACCCCTGCCAATCAATTGGCTGTTCACGTCAAGTCCTAGCACTTATATGATTGTCCCAACCCTATTGCTCTTATGGCAACCCTTTTTATAATATATGTGCTAGAAAGCACTGGCCGAGGGATTTAGTGTCCTGGGTATGACATTAAACTGAATCTTATGGTGAGGTTCCAATTCTGGGGAATGTGGAGTACCCCTTCATTGCCATTACTCCCAGATCCACCCTGATCCGAAGTGGTAGTACCTATTAGGTTCACATCTATGAGTTAAATTGACTTTCGGAAACATTTTTTCACGCTCAGAATTGCGGAGACATGGAATAAACTGCCCGCGTCTGTTGTAGGCTGCCAAAGCACTGAATCTTTCAAAGCCTCCATGCTTCCTGTAGTCCGCCGACACTATACCTGATGCTACTCTCCACATACATATGCACACACGCGCACACATACATGCATATTACTACTGTAAACTGTTCATGTTCCTGACACTAATACATTATTCTGTGTACTTGACATGAGACTTTGATGAGTTGTGGTGCACCTGAGTACTGTACACAATAAATTTCATTATTATTATTAAAATATGAGTTTACTAAAAATGTGTTTTAAAAAAATCGAGTTTGAAAAAAATTTGAACACCTAACAAGAATGAATAAAACAAAATGTCTTCAGCATAAAATAACCCAACAAATGTTGACATGCTGTAAAATCCAACCAACCAACCAACCAACCAACCAACCAAAGACTTTCAAAGTCTTGATGACTTAAAAAGCTATATCTATAACATAAATAGCTAATTATTAAAAAAAGAAAAAAATATGCAATGGCCATATTTGAATCCGATTGATTGATCATAATCCCAGCATGTCAACCTGTCTAGGGTTATTTCATGCCTAGGGAATCATATTTGTGGGGATTGAAATAAAATTAAAATAAAACAAAACACCCCCCATCCAAATAACAATCTCCCAGTAGCCCTCAGACAGGAAGAATCCTCTGGGCATGCACAGAGAAAAGGTGGTCCCAGGGTGGATCTGTCTTGGACTTTACATTTTAATCAGATGTGGGGATTAAAATAAAATTAAAATAAAATTAAATAAAGAATTTAAAAAATAATGATCTCCTAGGAGCCCTCAGACAGGAAGAACTCTCTGGGCATGCGCAGAGAAAAGGCCCCTTCCTGGCACCCAAAAAAGATCCCTTGCCCATTCTAATGCAGACTTTTATTGGGAACACACATTATTGACTAACTCAGGAGAAAATTTCCTCTCCAAGAAATAGCTATGAAATTAGAAATAAAGTCTGAACCTTAAAAGTATCTTTTGTCATTGTCTCTTCTTTTTCCTTCCTTAATTTCTTTCAGTTCAACGACCAATAGAAGGAAAAATCATGCATAATGGGGTTTAAGAAAAGAAATTAGCAACATGCACCAAATAACCTAAAGTCTAAACCCACATAATAACCCCACACCCCATTGAACAGTTATAAACATTTGCAACATTGAGAATTTCAAATGCTTCCAAAGCATTTGGCCAATTAAAGAGGCGAGTCTGATTCAACAGAGACATCTCCTTGAAAACTAAATGTGCAGGAAACTGTACCATAGTTCTCTCAACCCTCCATATTAGAAGAAACGGATCTGCGTGGTGTCATCATCGGATACAATGGACAGCAAGTAATAATATAATACATAATGTATAATATATAATATAATATATATATATATATATATATATATATATATATATATATGTGTGTGTGTGTGTGTGTGTGTGTGTGTGTGTGTGTGTGAAGAAAGGAAGTGAATCCGACGGTATGTAGTATATTAAGAAAAATGAAAAAACACAGGTTTAAATGGGTTAAATGGTGAGTTTATTGGCCGACGCTGCAGTGTTTCGATCTATTAATTAGATCATCTTCAGGGCATTTGTTGGTATATGGAAGGTAATAAGAAATTTTTTATCACAGAATAACGAGAAAAGCGAGTAGTAGTCCTTGTTATTCAGTCTGTTTAAAATTTTTTTGAGGTTTGAAAAAAGGAGACGGTTTGAAATATGATGTCAAATATTCTTTTTTATAAAAAATTTTTTAAACAGACTGAATAACAAGGACTACCACTCGCTTTTCTCGTTATTCTGTGATAAAAAAAATTCTTATTACCTTCCATATACTAACAAATGCTCTGAAGATGATCTAATTAATAGATCGAAACACTGCAGTGTTGGCCAATAAACTCACCACTTAACCCATTTAAACCTGTGTTTTTTCATTTTTCTTAATATACTACATATATATATATATAATATTATATATTCATTTTATGTTCATATTTACATTTTTTGTGTTGTTGTTTCTTAAGAGTTTTTTTGCACATTGTCCTATTGAATATGAATAATTTTAGATAGATCTATTTGACCCATAGATGGGACCCTAACATATACTACCGCTCTGGGTCAGAGTGAACCTGGGAGTAATAGTAATGAGGGGGGTACTCAACACTCACCAGAACTGGAGCCTCAACATCAGATGAAGTTTAGTGTCATACCCAAAATGCCTCTTTCGGGTTGGGGTCTTACACTTTTGCAGGGGATACAGTGTATTCTAAGACTCAATGACTGGGAGACACACACAAACAGAAAATAGAATGTGATGATTTTTCTGTTATTAGACAACATTTTTATGACACAAAAAAATGAGAGATACATTTGAAAATGACAATATAAATGACATTTTGTCCTTCCTGAAAGAAATAAAATTAGACCAAAAAATATAACTTGAACTTTACCCTATAAACTTATCCCTTAAAGTAATTTCCAATCCACTTAGCAACAAACAAATGCACACAACCTACTGTCAAAATCAAGAAAAATCCATAAAAAAGACATAACAATAAATTTGACCATCCCTCATAACCTACCACTTGGCATAAAATAACCCCAGATGGGTTGACATGCCATTAAAATCAATCAATCAATCAAACTTATACAAGAAACATATGTAGCACCTACACTTCTCTCTCTCTCTCTCTCTCTCTCTCTCTCTATCTATCTATCTATCTATCTATCTCTCATATATAACTATCGCTTATAACAAACCTAGTGTCAAAATCAATAAAAATCCTTGAAAAAGACATAACAATAAATTTGACCATCCCTCACAATCTGGCATAAAATAACCCTGGCTGGTTTGACATGCCATTAAAATCAATCAATCAATCAAACTTATACAAGAAACATATGTAGCACCTACACTTCTCTCTCTCTCTCTCTCTCTCTCTCTCTATATATATATATATATATATATATATATATATATATATATATATCATATATAACTATCGCTTATAACAAACCTAGTGTCAAAATCAATAAAAATCCTTGAAAAAGACATAACAATAAATTTGACCATCCCTCACAATCTGGCATAAAATAACCCTGGCTGGTTTGACATGCCATTAAAATCAATCAACTAATAAGCCAATGTTGATTTTGGTTTGGGTATGATGCTAGTACTGTTGATACATTCTTTATTTTGGGACTGGTGTTAGTATTGACCTTTATGTCATCCTTTACTGTAATTCAACTATATTAAGCCCTGTTGGCTGGGGCTTTAGAATACACTGACTGCACCTCTGCAGTGGGGTAAGAGCCCCACCCCCAATGAGGCCACTGTTGGCCGTGGATGGTGACCCGTGATGCTCAAGGACAGATCCCTGGTGGCTGAGTAGTCCATGATATGCAACACACTCCTTTGGTCCTTACTTAGGCTAGATGGGCGGTCGGAGAGGCCCCCTTTGATCAATCAGCTGGTCACATCAAGCCCTAGTATATATATGATTTTCCCAACCCTATTGCCCTTATGGCAAGCTCCAGCCCTTTTTATCATATATGTGCAAGGAGGTGGTGGCTGAGGGTCTTAGTGTCCTTTATTATGACATTAAACTCTATCTGATGGTGAAGTTCCAATTCTGGAACTCTGGGGAATGTGGAGTACCCCTTCATCACCATCACCCTGCCTCAGAGTAGTAGTACCTGTTAGGGCCTCATCTATGGGTTAAATAGAAAAAATGAGTTTAAAAAAATGTGTTTTGAAAAAAATTGAGTTAAAAAAATTTTTTTCATGAAGGATGAATAAAACAAAACATCTTTAACATAAAATAACCCATCAATGGTTGATATGCCATAAAATCCTTATTTTGGGACTGGTTAGTATAGACCTTCATGTCATCATTTACTCAACTGTAAACCTGTGTATGTTGTAAATTGAAACATTCAGAGAGTTGTGATTTTATTTTTTGTCAGTTGTATATACAAGCACATACCGATACTAGTAATTCAGTTATTTGACTTGAGAAGTCCCACCGTCGTGGTTAAATGGTTAGCAAGCTAGTTTCGCAGATCCATTATTACATAATAGCGAGTTCAATCCTCGCTGGATGTCACATACTTGCGTGACCTTGTGTCAAATCCTACCCGTGATGAACGGGTTTGATAAATATATATATATGAATTTGATATATTGAAAAAACAATAAAAGATGTTTACAAATGCATGGGATCATCAGGAGAGAATGTGCAAACCGTTTCGGGGCCTTCTCTCCTGATGATCCCATGCATTTGTAAACATCTTTTGTTTTTTCAATATATCAAATTCACACTGTCGGATTAAGTTCCATTTTATTTCACTTACTTATATATATATATATATATATATATATATATATATATATATTATTTACTTGATAACCTATATAAGCATGGCATTTTCTAGGTACCACCAAAATACGTCACGTGATCAGTTTAGGCCATATTGAAGGCAGAAACGTAAATATTTTTGAATTAAAAAAAAAAAACTTTTGCAAAAAAGAAATAATGAACATAAAGAGTTGCTACAAAGAAAAACAGTTAATTCAAGATCAAATTATCCGATTGAGGAAAAATTACACACCGTTATTTTGAAAAATAAGTAAAACAGTCCGTTTTTTTAAAAACAGGGTCAGTTTCTTTATTGATATTTTTTTTAGCAGAATTCTGTATTCATGGTTCTTTTACTAAAAACCTCTGGCATTGAAACTTTTAAAAATTTTCGAATATAATTATTCAAACTCTTATCTTTATAAATAAAAAGTAAAAATCGTTTTTTGTCGGTTCAATTTGTCATATTTCATAAAATAAAATAAGAGGGGATAGACCTCGTAAAAAATATTTCCCCTAATATATTTGAGAAAAAACTATTTCAGACATATTTACATCAAAAGGTAAATAATTATGGAAATTTTCGTGAAGTTCGGACCATTAATTGATTTTTCAAAGAATTTTTTTAAAAAACCAGCAGTCATAACTCGTTTTTGGCTACGTTAAATTTCAATTGATTTAACGGTGTAAAAATGTAAACATTGTTTTCGTTCATAATTTTCATTATTTCCATGAGCTGAAATTTAAAAAAAAAATCATCAGGAGTTTGTTTAATGTTTCTTCTTTCGAATGGACAAACATTTTTCAAGATGATATTAATCTTTATGCAAGTTTTATTGTGTTGAATATAGGGGGTAAATTTCACAGGGGAAATTGGTGGTACCTACTTGTTTATTATTTCATCTATTAAAAATGAGTAAAATAATAGAAATATGAAAATAAAATAGTTAATAATACGTAAAAATGAACATTCTGTGTTTTTATTTGTAGTAGTGAAAAAAGACCCCCCCTTTTTACAAATTGAAATTTTGAAATATGTCATTAGCATTCCATTGACTATTTAGTTAAGACAAGTGTAGACATTGAATTTTTTTTTTTTTTTTTAAGTTTAATTTTTTAAATAATTCAAATTTTCTAAGACAAGCAAACTTGAATTAAAGACTCAAAACAGTCGTCAGGTCATAATATATATAATGGTTTAATCTATATATAATATATATATATATTAAACCATCACATTCACAATGTAAAAATAAGCTTATGCAAATCTAGCTCTATAAGGATTATATTAAATCAAATAAATGGCATATTATTAGTATATGCCGAGTTAGTTTTGAGCTAAGTTATAACAACGGTGACACTCTTTTAAGGAAGACAAGCGCGCTCGGGCACTCTCACTCCGTTCCATTTCCACTCGACAGAGTGGCCATCTCCCGAGTCTCACTCGTCCTCACCGAGGGAGCATCCCTGATACCAGAGAAGGTATTTATTATGTGAAAGAAAAAAAAAGTAAAAAATAACAAAAAAACAAAAGTAAAGTGGGGGAAAAATAAGTTGAAGTAACGTTGTGAGGGTGAACACAGGAAAAAGAAAACGGAACGTAAAGTAGTTTGTGCGCGTTTTGAGTAGAGGAGAACATCACTACAACATTGTTGGTGTAGTTTTTTTTTATTGTAAAAAAAAAAGGTAGTGGTGAACATTTTTCATTCAAATAATCTACTGCTTATATTGTTTTAATATTATTTACTCCTGTCTGCCTTCAACTTATATATACCAAATCTCTTTATAGCAATATTAATTGCTTTTACTACATTTTTTTTTTATCTGGCTGTATATATATATATACATATACATATATATGTATGTATATATTAGTTATTTTTTGATTGATAGCCATCTTCCTTGCAAGCCGGGCTAAACGTGAAAATAAGCCGCCTATTTAAAAAAAAAAAAAATTAAATCTCTTTTAATACTGGTAAAAAATATATATAAAAATTAAGCAACAAATATTTATGGTTTGACCGTATTTTATTTTTAATGGAAAGAAAAGACTGCTCGTCAAATAATCAACCTGTGTACAATATTTAAATGCAAATATGGTGATAATATTTTGTAAATTTAGGTCTTGATACTCTAGTAGATTTTATATATTTGAAGAAAAAAAAATGGCTTATTTACTAGAAAGTAAATGTATATTAAACGTCCTGTCAATTTAAGCAGAAATGCAAATGATATCTTTAAATAAGTTTTCCTTGGGTCGAAAAAAAATCTTGTCACCAACGGTAATTAAAAAAAAAATTGGGCTATTTATTGTAGTGGTGTAAATTATATATATAATATATATAAATATATATATATAAATATATATATTTAAAGTAATTAGAATACCTTTCTATGTTTCTATTAGTATCCCCCATTTTATTTAATTTTGAATTTGTATTTACTTGTAATTCTTTTTTTTTTTATATAATTTTTAAAAATGTTTTTATTTTATTTTTAATTTCTTAATATCTGCATTTTTTTCTCCTCCAGACGTGAATTATTTATTTTTATTTTCTAATTATAAAAAAAATAATCCGCCTTTTTTCTCTTATTGTTGACCGACGAAGGAGGGGAAATCGACTAACGGTAACTTAACTTGATGTTTTTAAAAACTCCTGTGTTAAAAAGGCCCACGTAGGTACAACATGTGTTCATGTGGAATAATGATAGTATAAATAAAATCTAAAATATTTAAAATAATTTAAGAAAAAAAAACAAAATCCAACTATATAATCTTAATTTCCCTTCCCAAAGGTAAAAATGATTTAAACGTCTCTATCGCTTCTTTTTGGGTTTTTTTTATGTCGAGGAAATAAAATTAATGAAAGCTCGTCATTTCAACAATTTAAACTTAAAATCCGTATTTATATATCACTAATTTCTTCTGTCGTAATTAAAAAGAAAATTAATGAAGCCATTTATTTATTTTTCCCATTTTTAAATAAAGCCCATATTTTTATTTTATAATTTACATGAGATGTTTAAAACTATGTAGTACCCGCCTTTTTTAAATCCAGTTTTCTTGCATTTGCAAATTTTATAATTTATACATTTTTTTTTCTTTTCATAAAATAAAAATGGTTAAATCTTTTTATTTTTTTAATTTTTATCAATATTAGCAACGAGATGATAGTATATACAAGTTTTAAGTTATCCGCCATGTGATATACTGTTTACCTCCGTTCCAACAACACAAAAAGATTGAAAAGTATTACAAAAAATCTCTTAAATTTATTACAACTATTTTTCTTTGTTATAAAGTTAACTTTTTAAAATTTTTTAAAAAGATTACTGCTCTTATATATTATGTTCTCTTAAATCTACAAGTCCTTATTTTTGTATATTTTTTTATTTCTTTTCACCTAGTAACAAATTTTCACAAGATGAAAGGGGCGGTCAAACGTTATTTTATTTAAAACTTCTGGCCAATAAATGCATTAAAAATGTATTTGTTTTCTTTCTTAAAATACATACGTAAATCTTAAGAATATAATATTTTGTTGCATTTTTCTTTAATTCTATTAGAAAAAGTAAAATTCTTATTAGATCCAGGGATTTACATATCTTGGTTAATGGAGGTCCTTAATCCCCCCTCCCTTTTTTTTTTTTTTTTTTTTTTTTTTAACCACAAGTTTGTTCATATATTTATATTTTTGTTATTATGCCCTTAATTTTTATCTGAAATCGTGACAATTTGGTCTTTTACTTTATGGATCATCGAACACAATTTGTTAAAAAAAATTTAGTCCCCGGCAGTGAGACTTGCTTAACCAAAAACTGCTCCACCATTTTGCGGACATGTCTAGAAAATCCCTTTGTCACCAAACACGTGAGAACAAGGACAAATCTTTAAAAAATAAACAAAAACTGGCACCTTTTAGCCTTTTTTATTTATCTTTTTTATTATTATATATTTTTATTTTTAATTTAAAAAAAAAAATCCTAAAATACGAGAAAAGTAACAAAAACACCCCCTTTTTAAACCCTCGCTTAAAAAAAAAAATTATTAGCAGTTTATCTAATTTCATGCATGTAGAAAATTAAAATCTAGTTTTTCTGTTTGAATTTAATATTTTAACTTCAACTTTACAAAAGTTGATCAATACTTTCCCTCTTGAATTGAATAAGTTTTTATTTTTGAAGATTTTTATTTTTTTTTTTTTTTTTTTTCCATTTTCTTACTGAAGAAAATGGAGAATTTTTGTTTTTATTAAAATTGCAAAGATTTAAAACCTTCCACGTACTTTGCATCTAAAGTTAATTAATCCATCTTTCTATCGATTTAATCTGAAAAAAAAAAATTGGCGGTAACTTGGAAATCTTTCCACGTGACCTTGTTTACGGTCACCCCCCCATCATACACTTTTTGTGATGGAATATATTTTCAATCAATTTTTTTTTTTTCTTTCTATAATATGAAAGTATTTATGTTTACCGTTTTATTAAGGATAAGATCTTTCTATTTTTTTTATTTTTGGAGAAAATCGTCCCAATTGCCGAAAGAAGAAAAATCCTTAAAGATTGATAATACTTTTTATGGCAAATTACAACCGCACCCCTCCTCCTCACGGTATAAGGAAATTGATGACATTTAAATAAAATGACACTGGACCCGTTTTTTGAAAGGGTTAATTTTTGACAGACTTATATTAATTTATAGGAGTATTTTTTTCCCTCTGTGAAGTTAAGAAAAAAAAAAAGCATATTTGTTCTTGGACTCTCCTCCCCACAATTTAAAAAAAAAAACTTAAACTTTACTTTTAGTCCAGCCCAGCTTAAAAGCGTGGTAGGGTAAAGATTTAACAAATGTATTTTTTTCTTCTTAGATGAATGGAAATTTCAAACTAAGATATAGATACTTTTTTTTTTTTTTTTTTTTTTTTTTTTTTCCTCGTTGTTTACTCTTATTCTCAAAAGAATAAAACTTATAAAAATAAAAATGAAGTGAATAATCAGTTAAATTTATTAGCGAAATTAATGTAATGTACACATAGCAATTCTAAATCGCTTAACAGCTGTCCCAGGATATTTATTGTCAAAGCACATAAACTATTTGACATATTAATTTTGAATTGGTGATATGACATTTCTCAAATGATGCTGTCAAATTTGAGATTACCATAAAACCCGGTGTTGCACGGGATCTCCTAAAAGCACATTTTGTTACACATAAAGGTGCTATTCGCAGAATTCCGTCCCCACCTCATGCCTTAAAAAAACGCTAGGCGGTGATAGCTGAAAAAACGTAAACAGCACCCACATAAACTTATTCCAAAATTATTTGGAAGAATTTCTCTTTGGGAACATTGAACCTAATTTGAAATAGTTATTCTAAAAGAACTCTCAAAATATTGTATATTTAGGCGTCATTTTGAATAAAACTTAGACAAACTAAGTCTTATTTGTCTGAATCTTTGAGGTGATGCTGATAGCTTTTTGATTTAGTGCATCCTGGGACACATATTTGCTTAGAATCGGACCCAAATAAAGTTTCTTATTAAATTAAAGGGTTTTTATTTATGATTTGTGGAAACAACTAAAGCCGTCAAAACTTGTAACCTATCCCATGTAATTCCTTTAAAAAAAAATATTGAAATGTATTTACAATTAGCGAAGGAAGAAAAATCAAAAACACTGGGACGCATGGATATGATTTTGCTGTGTCCTTTTAGATTTTTATGCGTCCGGGATGCAGGACGCATACCTATCAACATCTCTGTATAATTTTTTTTTTTTTTTGACCGTTGTACTCATCTTTATTGTGGTATGTAAAATCACCCGGGTGTTTTCTGTGTATCTGAGCATAGCAATGACTCAACCTGGAAAATCCTTTTGAATAGTTTGGCTGTTGATCAAAAGCACGAAAGAAAAGAAAAACAATGAGCTCCTTATTTGAATAAGATCTTTAAAAGTTCTTCAATGCCTTGTTTGATCAACAGCCAATCTATTCAAAGTGATTTATCAAGTTGGGTCATTGCTATGCACAGGAAAGACTTGAGGAAGGCCGGAGGATACTGCAGCCAAAACGTTGTGATTTTACATACCATAATAAAGATGAGGATAAAAGTCCTAAAAATCAAGATTATACAAATTAAGTTTTATCAAGTGTGATGAATGTTCTATTATATACTCAGTGATGCTGATAGCGTTTTGATTTAGTGTGTCCTGTAGGTATAACCAAAACGGTCACGTGATCAGTTTAGGCCATCTTGAATGAAACGGAAATAAATATTTTCGAACTTTGTTTATCAAAAATCTCGTAAAAAAACAAAAAAACAATTAAAGATCGTACAGAGTTGTTACAAAGAAAAACAATTAATTCAAAGATCAAATTATCCGATTGGGAAAAATTACATTGTTATCTTAAAATAAACAAACCTATCCATATTACATGCGAAAGGGTAATTTTCAGGCCGCAATTTAGACAGAAAAAAATACATATTACCCTCTTACGGTTATGCATCCAAGTACGGTTGGGTGTAACGGACATACATTTTTAGCCAAAATTTACTATTATAATGAATAGAATCTTTAAAAACTTTAATATTAAAATTTATTATTAAAATGAATAAAGACTTGAAAAAATTTAATATTAAAATTTTGCAGTGAAATTGACGTTAAAAAATTGTCTTCGGTTTTAGTATTAATTTTTAAAATCGAAAATAAAATGAAAATTTGAATATTTTTTTCTAAGAGAAAAACTGATAAAATAATCAATATATATATATACTTTTTTATTCTAATTGGTCGAAAAAGTTGAATAAAATAATTTTTTACGCTAAGAAAAACTCTTTGTATAAAAACAAAACAAAACATATGTCAGTTTTGCTCTTCTGTATATTCTAAGAATCACACATTACTATTCAACAATAAAAATTACAAATTCTTTTTAAAATATTAAGCTCGGATTGGACCAATTTTTAGTTGACCTGAATTCTAAAATTCATATATTTAAATATCCGTGAAAAATTTGTTTTTTTTTTTACGCAGAAAAAAAATATTTAATTTATTTCACGCAGAAAATAAAAATATTTAAGCACACAAAAGATTGAAAATCTCTTAAAAATTAATTTCATAAAAAAAAAAATTTTTTGACAATTTAATAGAATATAGTACATACCAATTACAAAAACAAAAAGTTTTCAAATATTAATATTACATTTTTTTGCACTTTTTATTTCCGATTTCATTAATTTTTTCCTAAAAAAACTACAGCTCGGTACGTTATACAATTTCATTGATATAGTTATTCAGACTCTTATCTTTATAGAAAAAAAGTACAACATTTTTCTGGTGCGTCATTTAAAAAAAAAAAATTTTTTTCTCTATCTCATAAAATAAAATAGGGGGCGTGATAGACCTCGTAAAGAAATATTTCCCCATATATATTTTAGAAAAAAAAAAATCAGATGTATTTACATCCAATGGTAAACATTTATGGAAATTTTTGTGAAAATCAGATAATTGATTTTTCATAGAATTTTAAAAAAACCTTATCGTAATTTGTTTTTAGCTACGTTAAATTTCAGTTGATTTAACAGTGCAAAAATGAAAACATGTTTTTTTCAATCATAATTTTCATTATTCCCATAAGCTGAAAATCTTTTTAAATCATCAGGAGTTTATTTAATGTTTTTTCTTTCGAATGGAAAAAAATTTTCAAGAAAATATTAATTTTTCTGCAAGTTTCATGAGTTAAATATAGGGGGTGGGGTAAATTTCACAGGGTAAAATTGGTGGTACCTAGTGTCCTGTGATACACATTTGCTTTGAATGATTCCCCATGGAAAATTAATGGGTTCTAATTAAAGTTTCTTAATAGATTGTAGGGTTTTTATTTATGATCTGGGGAAACAACTAAAGCTGCCTAACTTGTAACCTATCCTGTGTAATTCATTTGTAAGAAACTGTTGAAATGTATTTACAGTTAGCTTGAAATGGTGATGGAAGAAAAACACTGGTATGCATGTATATGATTTTACTGTGTCCTTTTAGATTTTTGTGTCGGGGATGCATACCCATCAACATTTCTGTATACTGATAAGTAATTGAAGCCTTTTATCAATCCGGATATAAGAAACAAAACAAAACTCTAAAGATTTGGTATATGCCTCCAGTTATAGGTAACAGCCTGCCTTACCTCTTTAAAATACTTATTGAGGTCAAGGAAGTTCACATGCCAAATTTACCTCTAGAGAGTCTATAAATAACAAGGAAGTAGATGAAAATAATTTATAAGTAGCTATAATTAGATAAACAAGTAGGTGAAAATTTTAATGTTATCATTTGTGGCATTGAAATATCTAATAAATTTTTATCTATCTATCTATCTATAAAGGGCAGTTGTGTGTATATCTATGTCCAGAAGAAACTTCGAAAATAAAACAATTAATGACAAAGTATATATATATATATATATATATATATATATATATATATATATATACACACACACATTAAATATCACCAGGGCTTGGTTTTTGAGTAAAAAATAATAGATTTGATTTATGTTCGTGAAGATAATTAAATGAAAACTGCATGGATCTTTTTTTTTTTTTTTTTTTCATTTAATATTTTAGATAGTAGACATTAACATTTCTTTTCAGAATA
Organism: Doryteuthis pealeii; assembly: GCA_023376005.1. NCBI lineage: Eukaryota > Metazoa > Mollusca > Cephalopoda > Myopsida > Loliginidae > Doryteuthis > Doryteuthis pealeii. The sequence continues at coordinate 31,649,535 of CM042153.1, forward strand.
CCTGGACCAATGCAAGGTCGTTTTTTTTTTTTTTTTTTTTTTTTTTTTTTTTTTTTTTTGCATAGGGCTTTAAATGGGGCATTCCACAAGGATTCAACTTATGATTCAGTAATAATGGATCAGCGGGACTAACTTTTTAAAAAAATCCCCCTCTACCCAGGTGACGCCGGGTGGCCGCTGCTAGTAAATAACTAACCAATTGTTTTAATTTTTTTATTATCCAGGAAGACTTGGGTTTGGCTGTCAAATTTTTTTTTTTTCTCCCAATCTCCTAAAAAAAAAAATGAATAGGAAGGACAAATAATAATTAAAACTTGTTTTTAAAAATTTATTCAATTTTGTTTACTTTTCAGCCAATAAGATGGCATCAAGAAATACAAAACGAGGCAGAAAGGAGCCAGTCGAGGCTGAGGTATTTTTATTTTTTTATTTTATTTTTTTTTTAGTGTGTTAGCTATTTGTATGGAAGGCTTGTTGACATTTTTATAACCTAATATTGTAAGCTTGTATAGACAGTATAACAAAACAAAATTACATATTGCTACTGTTTTTATGATCCAGCAACTTTAGAGGGTGCTATTATCTGATGATAGTGAAAACCTTAAATTTATGTGTACATTACTTGAAGTTATAATTGTTTACAAAGGATTATTATTAGCCACTTGAAACCATATAATTTTGTACAAATTAGTATTAACTAGGAATATTTAAAACTACAAGGGTGTTTCAAAAAGTAATGCCATTTTGTTTGGGACAGATATAATTACCAACACAGGAACGTGTATTGTTCATCAAAATAAAGCTGGTCCTCTGTGGATCGCATCCCGACTTTTCCACATCGTCACCATTTCTCTCAATAGAAAATTATGGCAGCTTATCCTGCCATTAGTTTAATACTGTTTTGTGCAACCCCTTCCGCACTTTTAATTTTTCATGCAGAAAAACGGACGTCCTCATACACATTGACAGGTCATCTTGAAGATGATGGCTTGAGAGAAAATACACAAAGCAATATAGTGTTTCTTTTAAAGCTTTTTTTTTTTCATAGTAGTTTTTAAATTAAAATCTAGTATTTATTGGGCTTGACTAATTTTGGTTCACCGTCACATTTATGAAGCAACCAGTGAAGTCGAATTGTGGCTTTTGATGAACAAGTGGAAGATTTTTTTTTTTTTTTTTTTTTTTTTTTTTTTGTTCTTCTATATTTAAGTTCATATGATGACAATGAAACCCTAGCACTGATGGAAGAAGTGTGTGGACTGCAGGGGTTGCGACTGTCGAAAAATTAACTTCATTTGATTACATTCCATGAGTATCTTGGTTAGCTTATGAACTTTTCAGTCAACTTGTATGTATGTATGTGAAAAGATGAATGGAAGAAAAATATCTTTTGGTATAGATAAAATTTATGTCAACATATTTCGACTAGAATTTGCTTACACATATAGTATTCTATTTGAAATTATTTTAAATATAAAATGAAATAAGATAATAGAAAAACATTAAATTAAGCATGTAAACAATAGATCATCAAGGCAGAATGTATTTAAAAAAACATTTTTTATGGACTTCATCTACTTAGTATTGGTGTATTGAAAAAGCCTGTTTGTATTCTATTGCTTAACCATATAATTCTAATTTTTTTCCAGGCTCCTGTTAAGGCTGCTGATGATGAAGTGGTAAGTTGGTGTTTTTTTTTTTTTTTTTCTTTCTTTTTTCTTTCTAATTATATTATCCTGAAATATATATACTGAATTAAATCATCATTGGGCAACAGTTGTCAGTATATATATTTGACAGTTATAAAACTTATTCTACCAATATCAGAGATGCTGATGGGTATGCGTCCCTGATGCACAAAATCTAAACGTATGCAGTAAAATCATATCCATTTTAAAAAAAAATAAAAATTTTATTTCATGGTCAACTTGTATACAGAAATCCTTAATTTATTTTTTCTATATATTTGTATAAAATCCACTTTCTTAGATATTCTTATCCACTTTCTTGTTTAGCTCAGTTGGTAGAGCAACTGCCTAGGAATTGCAAGGTTCCTGGTTCAATAACGGTCCCAGCCAACACAGCATATGAATAGCACATATAGGGTAATCTAATCTGTGCAGTAAAGTGGGAACTGACGGTAGGTGTGGTGCTCCACCTCAGCAAAAAAATATCTCCCTGGTTAGCGCTAGCAAAAAGGGGGAAATAGACTCACTCGTCCGGCTGATGCTGACAGTGTATTTTTATGGATTAACCAACATCTGATGTGAAAAAATCAGATTTGTCTTTTATTTCTTAACTTAATGTTTATTAAACTTATTTTATTCCTAGTATTTATTTGCTTTCTACAGAAGCATTTACAACACTGTCTGCTTAATATGAAGACCCCTCTCCCCCCTAAGTAAACAGGCTTATGCTGCAATGTGACATCTGGGTGACCCCATTTCCTTTTTTACAAAAGGGGAAATGGAGTCACCCTGATGTCACCTTACAAAGAAAAATTCTGTATTGGAATTTCCAAGGACTGTGTGCTGTTTATTCAAATTTATTTATTTATTTATTTTGCTAACATATTAATTCAGACAGACTTACAACCAAATTCATGACTTAGTATATTACATCCATAATAATTAGTATTACATTCATGAAAAAGTAGTGTAATTACATTCATGGAAATTAATATATTACATCCATGAAAATTAGTATGAGGTGAGCTCTCTAAGTTGTTTAACTAACAAGAGAGAACCACTTAAAGTTGAAAGAAACATTCCTGATAATATTCAAATTAACAAAAATCAATTTACTTCAACAGTGTGTAATATTACAAAAAAATATATATGTATGTATATAAGTACACATGCATGCATACATACATACATACATATACACACTTTTGTACATATATATACTTACACACAAATGCCTATCAAATCTCTAGAGTGGTTTTGCACCTTAGCTCTTAATGTCCTATACCACCCAACCGGAAGTTGCATTCATTTTCCTAATCTACCCCAAATGATAGCCTTTGTTTAAATGTAATATTAAACATATTTAGAAGTCTTTAATTTAAGGGGAAAAAACAGGTAACTTTAAATGAAAAGGCCATTTATTGATAAATCCTTATAGGAATTGGGCTCTGGACTTAGGAAATTCTCATCAGGATGTTAAGAGTTAAGGATTTTAATCTTGTATGTTAAATTGTGGCAGAATTTTTCTTGTTTCCAGTCATAAAGGTTTGTTTGGTGGGTGGGTGATGTTTTGTATATATTAGTATCATTACACATTATCTTTTTGTAGTACTAAACAATTTTACAGAAACAAATCTCTTCAATAATAAGTATTTAATTTTTTTTTTCTTTTTAGGAAGAAAGCAAACCAGGATCTGATGAGGTAATATATTCATTTTATTATTGAGTAAATTTCAAAAGATTGTAATTGAACTCGTTTTAAAATAACAAAGTTTCCACAAACCTTTTTAATTTTGAAAGGAAACTACACAAGTGGGATATTGATGGTTACTATTCCTAGAATTGGAAGTTGAAAAAAATTATTTGAAAGAATAACCTTAAAAATAAAAACTTCACTAAGTGAAGTAAAATAGCAGATTAATAACATTTCAATGTTTATATCTTGATATGTAGGAATAACATGATAATAAAAACAATGAAATATGTTTAACATATATTTTGTTTTATTTATTCTCACTGACAGGGAATACAGTGGGATGATTTTGGATAGAATTCCACTGTGTGTATCATGTGTGTGGCCACACATGGGCCAGTCCTTTGTCTGTCTGTCAGTCTTTGTCTGCCTTGTTAGTTTTCTGCCTCACTCCTAGTCAGTGAGTATATCAAGGCACTGCTGTACTTGATTCTCACCGGGTGCCCCATACTTCTGTCCTTTTCATTATATCCAAAAAGCTAAGCATGAAATAAATTATTTCTCTGAATTTTTGAGATGAGGCTTGATAATTAGTAATATAATGAATATGCATGTACGTAGGTACCCCCCCCCCCCCCAGTAATCTGATTGGTTAGTGTCCGCCATAAATACTGAACAATGTAGAGGTACAATTGCCTACTACTACGACACACCAGCTTCATACTTACTTGCAAGTGTGCCTCACTACTACTTCTACTAATATATCCTTTACCTGGATATATCAATTAGTATTATTTGGACTATTGTCCTCATCTTCATTGTTATTGAAGGCTGGAGGGCACATCGGCTGAAACGTTGTACAAATAACAATGAAGATGAGAATAGTCTGAATAATACTGAGAAATTGTCTATCATTGCACAACTGAAGGATGGTTAGTGTCCACCAAATTTTGGTCTGCAATGTAAAGAATTGCTATATATTACTACTTGTGTTCCTTTTTAATTGTACAACTGTTATCATCTTGCAACACCCTCTGCTTAAAAATGAGACCCTCCCAGATGCAAAAATGTAAATCCTGGTGTTGCTTATCTGCCAAATTCTTATTTCTTATGAGTGTCATCACCTCCGTTAAATAATGGACCATTCCGTTTTTATTAGAAAGAAAGACATGCTATACAGAAATATAAAGAGTTTGGAAGATAGAGGGGTGAGCACGTGGAAGCGATAATGCTAATCATTCAATCTAACATAATGAAAAGAAAATTGAGTTAAATCAAGATTATTATACTTTTACATATTGAACTATCTTAAGTAAACATATCAAATGTTGTAATAATTAATCATACTGTAGTATATCTACAGGTCCTGCTTGTGTTCTAATAATGCCTCTACATTACCACGGCAAATAAATTTCTTGTGTCTCTAGTGAGACCAGGTTGTATAAGTTATACGCATGTCACATTGTATATTAATTGACTCTTTCTTTTTCTTTAAGCCCCCAGTAAAAAGAGGAAGAGGCAGACCCAGAAAACCTGAGCACTTAAAAAAGAAAGTAAGTATACAAGATGGTTTATATAATTGCGGCCAAAGAAGTATTGGGTAATATTACATCTCTTTTTAGGGGGAGGGTCCCTTTCTCCTCAAGAGTTTCTCCCTAATTGGTTCATGCCAGACATGTTTCCTTCCATTGGTCAGTTTTGTCTTGCTGGATCCAAAAACATTTAGAGCAATGGTTCTCAACCTTTTTTTCTGGACCCCATAGCCATTCTATAGGGGGAAAAGCTTATATTTTTTTCATGATAAAAAAGAGTAAAAGTATGCTTTATTTTGAAAGAAAACTAATTTAACAATTAGATTCTATTGACCATTTATGTAGTCTAGTAAATAATTCATAATAAACCATTTTAAGATAGGTTTTCTGTGAAAATTTAATTCTCAGTAATAAGTTTCTGAAATAGAATTGCTCATGGACCATTAAAATATCACTGGAATCATAAACTTTTTTTTTTTTTTTTTTTTTTTTTTTTTTTCCAAAGTCCATGTGGACCCTGGTTGAGAACCACTGATTTAGGGGTTCCGTAAAATGATTTAAAAAATTGTTTTCATTTAAAAAAAAACTCCTCTTTATTGTTCCCAGGAATTTGCAAAAACTTAATTATCATCATTCAGTCAGAATGATGACAATTAAGTTTTTGCAAATTCCTGTTTGTAATTATTTCTATTGCTGTTTGCATGAAAACAGTTTATTTATATTATTTTTGTTGGAGATTTGTTACATTGTTGTTGTTACCCCCCTGTTAGATGGATTTCACTTAAACTTTTACCTACAAATAACAGTAAATGCTAAATCTTTTTCCCTCTATTTATAGTGGGTGTCATCTGGACGTCCAAGGGGAAGGCCACGTATTCATCCATTGGTAAGTTTTGAAAAGTCTGCTTTTTTTTTTTTTTTTCTTTTTTTTTTTTTTTTTAAGATTTATATCTTCAGTTATTTGTCATTTAGAAAGCCTTCACTCCCTCCTATCCAGAAACTTCTGTAGACCCCCCCCCCCCCCGCCTTGTAATTTTAAATGTAAAAATAATTATTAGCATATTTGTAAAGTTTTAAGAAATCCTTCCTGACTTTTTATGGATATTTATCGAAATAACTTGGTTTTTAAATGAATCTTAATGGAGATTCGCTGTTTCAAATCTTGAACAAAGCAGTTTGTATTTCACATAGTGCTGATACCCTTGGGATAGGTATACATCCAACTGTTCTTTTTCAAGCCATGGGTAAATAGTAGGTCAGACTGGGCTCTTTAACCCTAAGTTTAAACTTGTTAAACTCTGCTTAAGAAATTGAACCATGTGGTGCATCCTACTTGTACAGAAATTTTGTGTGTGTACACACTTTCTCTTTCTATCTCTTAAAATGTTTACCTCCATTCAAAGGATTTAACAAGTTTTCCAATCCTTTTTTCAAACTGATGTTTTGTTTATGTTAACAGGAACCTAACAAGCCAAAGAGACCAAAGGGAAGACCACGACTTCATCCAGTAAGTTGGTTTTACTCTTTTTGTTCTCTGCCTGTCTATAGCCCCTATTTTTCCAATGCAGGTATCATTGGCGAACAAAAGTTTTGGTAAGCTGGCCAAAGACAATCTCTTTACCAACACTTCTCATTCCCCAATGATACCTGCATCAGAAAAATAAGGTATAAAAATTTAAAAAAAGTTTCAATATAAAAATATAATTCAGTTATCACTAATCTGGATTTTTACAAGCCCTAAAGGCTAGAAAATATTTGGAGGTTTAATTGGTTAGTTTGATAATATTGCATGAAACATTTTAATTAACATCCACTATGTCCAACCATTTCTCCTTGTCACAAAAGAAAATAATTAAATCTCGACTCTTAATTGATATAAAATAGTATTCTTCATGATATACTAATGGATTCTACTTAATATTTTAGGAAAGTTTTTATTTTTCTTATTTTTTTTCTTATAAAGTTCAAGGGGTTATTTCTAAGTTTCTCTGTACTTTTTAAAAAAAAATTTTTTTTTTTTTCAATGAGTGATAAAAACAGCCTCACATACATATGTTGATGGAAATGGGGAAAACATTGAGAGCAGTTTCAGCTAGTTTATATTTTTAGAAATATATTTCCAATTTTAGTTTGTGGTTGCTGTACTTCAAAACTATACAAATTTTTAATCAATGTGGCATCTGTGGCCTGACAGTACTCCACAGGTCGAGCGAACCGGCTATGAGAAGCACTGGTCTAAATCACACTTTTATCAAACCAGCCATTACATTTGAATTTCTGTGATATTAATTGCTCTTCTATTCTAGTTAATAACCAAACTGATATAAATAACGAAGCTTCAGAAGCAAAAGAGGATGAAAGTTGAAGTCTAACTGGGCATTAATCTTTTTCTTGAATATGTGCTGTTCCTCACTGTCAAAATGTAGTTTTGATTTTTTTTTAAAAAGAAAAATTAGAATCCTAGTAAAGGTTAATAGAACTGGTTTAACAAATGTCATTTTGGTTTAGATTGAATGAGGAAATAGTTACATTCCCACTTTTAAATTTTTTTATTTCATTCATTAACTTTTTTATTTTTTAGATTGATGGTGAAAATGGCAGTCCAAAGGTAAATATATACTAGATCATCTGGTTTTAACAATATTATTTAAATAATTGTAATATATAAAAGATATGTGTATGTGGTAGGAACAAAATGTGTTCGTCCTGTAGACATTCCTCCTCAAGAGGGGCGCCTCGGGCACTGGGCAATTAATCCAGCCCTGCCCCTTTAAATCAAGGGGGCAGGTGTTGCCTGGGGTGATGGCCCCCTGGGATCAATGATGTTAATGTGTAAGGTCCAGCGGCCGAAGCTCGCTGGACCCCCGGTCGAAACCGGAAGTTTGAGGTATTTGCCTCATACCCCACTTATATGGGCTGGGCACAAGGCCTCGTTTTAATGTGGGCCCACCCACAAGCCGAAGCTCATGGGTGATTGCGTCAATCCCTTCGGCATTCCCCCTGGGGGGAGGGGGGCTCAGGCGCTGGGCAATAAACACAGCCCTGCCTCCAAGGGGGCAGGTATTGCCTGGGGGGATAGCCCCCTGGGATCGACTCTATTAACTTGTAAGGTCCAGCGGCCGAAGCTCACTGGACCCCCGGTCCTCACTTGTATGGGCTGGGCACAAGGCCTCGTTTTAATGTGGGCCCACCCACAAGCCGAAGCTCATGGGTGGAAAAGAACACAAATTGCGTCTATTCCTTCGGCATTCCCCCTCAAGGGGGTGCCTCAGGCGCTGGGCAATAAACCCAGCCCTGCCCCCAAGAGGGCAGGTATTGCCTGGGGGGATAGCCTCCTGGGATCGACGCTATTAACTTGTAAGGTCCAGCAGCCGAAGCTCACTGGACCCCCTGTCAAAACCGGAAGTTTGATATGTTGGACATATCTATATACTAATAACATACAATTGTATTTATATATATATATATACAACAAAATAGTGGTTTACAGTGTGAATGGGAAGGCTAATTTGCATATTGATATTAAAAATTTGATTTTAATAAATATGTACTTACTATTATTGATTTCTAATTGTTTGGTTTTATCTTAATGAATATGAGCAAACATCTCTGATGAATCTTAAAAGAAATCAAATAACAAGAAAAATAACTAATTTTATTCTTTACTTCCTATTTTAACTAAATAGTTAAATTAGGAAAATGTAGCAATGAAAGATGGGAGTGATGGAAGAGTAAGTTTCAGTTCTATTTTTTGATTATAGCCCATGTTTGAAATATTTTTATATGCATTCTTATTTATTTCATTGGGCGTTCTAATTTAATATTTTACATTAAAACTTAGATTCTTGCACGTAGAGGGTGCATATATTTGCTAGTGGCTATGATAAATTTTAAAGTGTCTGATGCTTTAAGCAGTTTTCTCTATTATTTAATAATAAATTGTTGAACATTTTAAAACTTTTTATTTTATTTTTAATTTGAAGAAAAATTAAAACTTCTTTCCTTCCTGTTTCAGTCTAAAAAGGTGACTTCTCGAGGGCAATTAAAGCGAGGCAGACCTAAGAAAGAATAGGGCAAGTAGATATGCAGTCGTGCCGAAGATACTGACATCCTGGAAGATCCTTCTAGAATCTTCTGCTTTTCTACAAGACTTCATATATTTTTAGATAAACACACACAAAAAAGAAAATGGACTAAGACATTATTTGCATTTTTCATCCAAGCATTCAGGCTGCTGCTGCTGCTGTGATTGCAATGATAGGATCCTTATTCATTAATGAAATTCCATCTTCATTCTTATTTTTACCCCACCCGTACTCTCTATTTCTTTTCATAATAAACTGATTCTAAAGAAAGCTTCTAGATAACTTTTTTTTTTTTTTTTTTTTTTTTTTTTTTTTTAATTTTTTTTTTTATACCCTAATGTAATAGAATTCTGACCCTTAATCATTGTCACCAATTTCTCATTTTTTAAAGATATTTCTTAAAATTTTTTCTTTTCTTTTTTTAAAAAAAAAATTTTTTTTTTTAATTAGACTTGTAATGTATAATACTCGGACGTCAGTGTGTTTTTGGGAAATCCTCAAATGCTACTGTTTGGAGTAGTAATACAGTATCTTGTAAATGTTTGGAACTCTCTCCCACCCCCTCAATTTTTTAATTACATAATCACTCGAACCTGTTGAGTTTCTGTTATAACAATGGTCTACAATGATATTGATGTTTGTTTTAGGAAGGAGTGAAGGGTTTTTGCTGAACCTTTTAGTTGTCTTTATATTAAATTAACACGAAACTGCACTTTATTCTTATGTTGCAGATAACAACCACATTCCTACACTGATCGCATTAGCAGTGATGCTGATAGCTTTTTGATTTAGTGCATCCTGAGACGTACATATTTGCTTTGAATAGGTTACAAAGTCTGAGTTAGGACCCATCTTGTGTAATTCATTTCTAAGAAACTATTGAAATGTATTTACAGTTGGCTTGAAATGGTGAGGGGAGGGGAATAAATAAAACACTGGGATGCATGGATATGATTTTACTGCGTCCTTTTATATTTTTGTGCGTCTGGGATGTATGACGCGTACCTATCAGCATCTCTGTACCTATTTTTAAACTTTGCTTAGTCTAGCATACAAGGTTGCTTAAAAAATGAAACTTATCTTTTTAGCAAGTGACCATAAGTATAGGGTGGGTGCCCAGTGAGGATCGAACTCGCTATTTAGCAGCAATAGAAATGCGAGACTAGCTTGCTAACCATCATGCCATGATAAGGTGCCTAAAATCATTTGTCTTCATTATCAAATCCTTATTTTAAATCTTTACATTATATTGATTTTTTTTTTTTGTGGGGGTCGGTTTGAAGTCCTATCATTATGAGAAATTGCTTTAATCTCTAAGTTAACATTTTAAGTGCATCACTAATAAAAATCATGCTCTGATGTTTTTGCTGGTTATATACGAACATGATAGGGCAAGTCTGGGTGTATTGCCCAGTACCTGAGGCGCCTCAAGAGAGGAATGCTGAAGGGATACATGCAATCTAAATAAACTTACAAATATAATGAGAAATTTTAACAAGTCATTTACTAAGTTTTGCTTATATGTGGCACAAGGCCTTGAAGTATGGGGGTGCCCAATAAGAATTGAACTAGATTACAATGCGAATCTAGTTTACTAACCATTACACCACGTGAGATGCCCAGAATTTTTTGTAATATGTAGATTGAAATTCCTCCCCTTGTATTTATTTTTTAATTTTTTTTTAATTTCCAAGAGTTCTACTTTATTTTTATTTTTTTCTATTCATTAAAGAGATCCACAGCAGTTCATGAATTTGAGTTAAGCATTTTATTATTACTCATTAAGATTATTATCTTAAAATCTTGTTGGTCAATATCTGATATTACAATCAGAATGTGAGTTTCCAAACACCTTTTTGATGTTCAAAGAGAGGCAAGTATTGAATTGAAGCCTCAATGAGATTATATGTAGGCAAATGAAGATATTGGAATCTGTTTCAAAGAACTCATCTATATGCAGCCAAAAGAAGTTTTACAATAGATGTTCTTGGCAAAGGTGAGTTGATTAAAAGAAAAAAGGTGAATGAATAGAAAAGTAACAATCCAGCCGGTGTAAAATCAACTTGAGGATTTTATTTTTTATTTAATTTTTTTTTTTTTTTTTTTTTACTTGAAGAAATGCTCTTGGCATGTAAAACAAAATGTTAATGACCTAGAATGGTCACCCAAGTTACTGAATCTCAATCCAATAAAAAAAAAACATGAATAATGAAAGATAACATAACTGAAAATCACCATTTGATCTGAAAGAAAAAGGGCAAAAATCCTTGCTGTGATCGGACTGATGATGAAAATAATTTCCTTGTAAATACCTAAACTTAAGTTAGTATGTAGTATTTTTAAATTGGAGAAAAAAAAAACTTATTTGGTCAGGTTTTCCAAGCTTTTTGCAAGATCCTGTAAGACCTTGAAACTGAAAATGGCTGATTAACAAAGACTCAACTTTTTTTTTTTTTTTTTTTTTTTTAATTAAAAATTAAATATTGTGAGATATATATATTATACACCTGCATTTTTTTTTTTAATCCATAAAATCTCTGGTGCTCTATGCAAAGCAATATTTTTCACATAAAACCAGATAAAAACTCTCAACTTGGGTGAGCTCGTATTGAACACGGATATAAAATTAAACCTTATTACAATTATTTTTATTTTTTTATAACTGATACTAGTGACTCTTAGTAGATCTCTGCTTAAAAAAAAAAAAAACTTTTCATTTTCATTATTCAGTCATCCAGCATATTATCTGACATTGCACAATTCGGCTAAATAGTGTACTGCATAAAAAAATTATATTTTTGATTGGTGAATTCAAAGAAATTTTTGTTTGTGAACCATTTTCCAGGCAAGGAGCATTAAATGATGTGAATAAAAAAAAAAATGTTGTATATAGATTAAATTCCCCTCTGTTCTATGTTCGTTTATTTGCAACATAATGGTGTTATATAGCAAAATAAAACTAGCCAGGAAACTACTTTTCATCCTTCATTTAAAACTTTTTTTTTTTTTTTTTTTTTTTCTTTTAAATTTCTTTTAATTTTATTCAAATTTCCACCTCCCCAGTAGATTCCATTTTAGTTTGAGGTATTGAAAACTGTCCTTGGTGCAAGTGTTGGGCTATTGGCCTACTTTTGCTGCACTCTTTGATTTTTCACTGGAACTTTTCTGAAATTCTTGATGTATGCAAAGACAATATCTGAGCAAATTTCAGTTACTTCTAAGATTTCTTTAACTCTTTCGTCAACATAGTAATTCTGACAATATAATTAATAGGGAATGTAAAAGTCGTCAGGGCGGCCTAAAGTCTGTATCAGCGAAGGAGTCTATCCCCCTTTTCACTTGTGCTAGACCAAGGAGTTTGTTTTTTGCATCTGAGGTGGAGTGCCACACCTACCATCAGCTCCTTACTTTACCGCACAGATCCCTGTGCTACTCGTGCGCTGAGTTGTCGAGGACTGGTATTGAACTAGGAACCATGTGGTTTCTAGCAGAACGCTCTACCGACTCAGCTAATCCAATTACCTTATTGACTAGCATTATAACTAGATTCATACACACACAATTGCATGAACCAGAGTTGCTATACTGGTACTGCATAATCAGAATTACATAAGTATTTCATAGTACAGGTAGACTTTCACTATAGAACTACTTGTAATTGGGTTTCTTTACTGATTTAAAACATTTTCCTGGCCATTGCACTAGATCTATTCATGAACTTAAGTTTGTTCTTGTAAACACAGGCAACTAATTCCTGCTTGTTTTTCTGTATTTATCATTTTCTATTTAATCTTAGTTTATGGCTCCAGTGAATATGTGACTTAAGATATTCTAAATTTTATGAGATTGTTAGCTGCTGTTCAGAGGTATTGTTCTCTGAATTAGCATTTATTCTAATCAGTAGCATCTGATTAGTGAAAGCTTATTTGTAATAAGTTACAAATTAGAAATTTTGAATAGACTTTATCTCCCTTAAAAAAAAAACCCACATAGCTCACTGTATTTTAAGTCCATCTGAAAAGGTCAATCTTTTGCTTTTATTAAGCAGGGAAATAAATTTAAAAGCAGTTTTGTCCCATTTTATGGTACATCAGGAGGAGCTAGAATAAAGCAATTTTTATAGTATCCATTGCAATTTCTTCTCACGGTGCTCGTATTTCCTTTTTGTGTTAAGGGAGATAACTCGTAATAATGGAAGTAAAAACTGCATCTTTTATCCTGATTAAAGAAAGAAAGAAAAAATAGAAACAACTTATAAATTGTTTTTTAATTTATTTCAAAATTCTTGGCCTGGTTTTTCAGCACCAAAAGGAATTTATTTATAAATTACTCTACAAGACTTACTTTAAAGAGTGAATTAACTTAGTGACATGATCCTACTGCTACAAGTTTCACTCTAAATCATGAATAGCATTTATTAATGTTAAAACTTGTAAAAACAATTATATATATATATAAGTAAGTAAAGTCATCGGGGGCCTAAAGTTGGTATCGGTGAGGGAGTCTATTCCCTTTCACTTGTACTAGCCCAATGAGATTGTTTTTTGCGTATGAGTGGGTGCCACACCTACCATCAGCTCCTTTACTGCACAGATCCCTGTGCTACTCATACACTGAGTTGGTGAGGGCTGGTATCAAACTAGGAACCTTGGGGTTTTAACTGAATGCTCTACTGACAGCTAACCTGGCCCCTTACATATATATTAACTGCAAATTCATGTAAGATAATTTAGCCTTTTTATAAAATACTGAATCTTTTGACCTTATTTTAAAACTCAATCTCTGTTAAGCATTGAAAATTAGGCAACATGCCAGAATTGGGTTATTATGGTTCACTGCTGAGTGTGAAAGGGGAAACAAAAAAAAAAAGACTTTAGGTACTTTTAACTCTTAACATCCTATACCGCCTCATTCCACCTGGCCAGAAGTCACATTCATTTTCCTAATCTACCCCAAACGATAGCCTTTGTTTAAATGTAATATTAAACATATTTAGAAGTCTTGAATTTAAGGGAAATAACTCGGGTAATGAAAAGGCCATTTTTAGATAAACCCTTAGAGGAATGGAGCTCTGGAATTCTCAACAGGATGTTAAGAGTTAAGAGAAATTGGTTAGCATTGTATTGGAACAATGATTTCTTGATATACAGCTTGTCTGAAGTTATGCAAATCAAATAAACCTCAATAAATCATTGTAAAGATAAGTATGATCAAAAAGATTTTATTCACTTACAAATTTAGTTGTGGATTTTAAACGTCTGAAATATCCTATTTTGAACTCAATATTTTAACTATAAATCAAGATTTATTTGAAAGTGCGCAATTTTGTGCAACATTTCCTGAGACTTTTAGATATTTAATTATTTATTACTAACAATCTTATTTTCCTGTACGGATCATCAAACATTAAAAAGTTATCTCCCCTGATAACCTGTATCTATGAAATACACAATTTTACAATATAGATTCTAATTTAAAATGCAAAAATCTTCATTTGTGTTGATTTTTTTTTTTTTTTTTTTTTTTTTTTTTTTTTCTGCATTTATCTCCTTTTACACTCTAAATTTTGAAACTAACTTGTGTAGATCAAATTGAGACATTATGTAATTTGCCAATAACTACTTTTGGTCGCTCGCTCTCTCTCGCTCACATGATTGATCAGTTTGGGGAATAACATTGAGAATCAGTAAATTCATTAGGTGTCCTAGATATTTCCTGGAGAGCAGTTGGTTATATTTTCAGCCATTTAATTATTATTATATTACATTTAATTATTAATTATTATATATTATATAAATTATTATATTACATTTTATACAGGAAAATTTATCTATTATCAATTTAAATTCTCAAGATATTCTAAACACTATCAACTTCTTTGATACATCCTGTTTGGTTGGATTTTACGGCATGTCAACCCTTGTTGGGTTATTTTATGCCGAAGATGTTTAGTTTTATTCATTCTTGATGGGTACTTTTTTTTTTTTTTTTTTTCCTATTATTTTATCTATTTAACCCATAGATGTTACCCTAACAGGTACTACCACTCCGGATCAGAGTGGACCTGGGAATATTGGTGATGCAGAGGTACTCCTCATTCCCTGTGCTCCAGAACTGGAAATTCGCCATTAGATAGTTTAATGTCATACCCAGGGCATTAAGACCCTCAGCCACCGCCTTCTAGCACATATGATTAAAAGGGTTGGGACAATCATATAGGTGCTAAGGCTTGACGTGACCTGCCAATTGATCATCTAGCCTAAGTAAGGGCTAAAGTAGCATATCATGGACTGCTTGGCCACCAGGGTTTCATCCCTTAAGCATCCATTGGGGGGGGGGTCTTCTTCTCTGCAGAAGTGCAGTTGATGTATTCTTAAACCCCAGCCGACAGGGCTGCAGCCTCTTTGAAGTTATAATACAAATCAAATAAACCTCAGTAACTCTTCCATAAATCTAATAAAACTGTTTGTTCTTTTTGTTCATAATATATATATATTTACCAACCCCTCCGCATGAGCAGGATGTGACAAGGTTAATTTCTTAAGCAGGAGTTTAACAGGTTTGAATTCAGAGTTTTCCTTCCCCTAGACTGGTTACCTAGCCATGGTTAAAGAGCCCAGTCTGCCCTGCTACTTACACATAGCTGGAGGGAGAATTGGATTCATACCTTTTCCAAGGGTATTAGTGCCTTGTGAAATGCAAACAGCTTCGAGGAATTGAACTCTGGTCAACAAGTCCATTTCCTACGATTCTAACCATTAGACCATGCGCCTCCATTTTTGTTCATAATATATGTTGAAACGTGATTAAAGGGAAGGATCTAACAAATGCTGAAAAACAGAAAATAAAGTTGAGTGAGGGAATGTCTGTATTGGAAATATCAAAGGAGCTTTGCAGAGATCATCTATCTATCTATCTATCTATAAAGGGCAGTTGTGTGTATGTATGTCCAGAGGAAACTATAAAAATAAAACAATTAACAACAAAGTAAATATATGTACATGTTCGCTATCACCAGAGATTGTTTTTTGTTTGTTTTTTGTGTAAAAATAATGAAGATCTTATTTATATCTGGAAAGATGTTTAAAAATTATGATTTGATTAGTAAGAAAAGGGAAATCCATTTGTTGCATTTGTGATTAAAACATAAATCAATTATGTAAAACCAAAACAATCAATGGATCTGCGAGACTAACTTTTTATTATACCCCTCTAGGTAGGGCCAAAGTGGAGTATTGCAAGTCATCCACTTGGGTTCTATCCTTAAGCATCACGGGTCACCACCCACGGCCAACAGGTGGCCCCATTGATGGAGTCTTACCCCTCTGCAGAGGTGCAGTCGGTGCATTCTAACACCCCAGCCGACAGGCGGTATACATATATAAAGGGCAGTTATGTGTATGTATGTCCAAAGGAATCTGCGAAAATAAAACAATTGCTTTTTGAGCAAAAATAATGAAGATTTTATCTATATTCGTGAAGATATTTAAAAATTAGGATTTGAATAGTAAGAGAATGGAAAATCATTGGTGGCGTTCGTGATTAAAACAAATCAATTATGTAAGACCAAAACAATCAATGGTTCTGTGAGACTAACTTTTTATTATACCCCTCTACCCAGACAATGCTGAGTAGCCAAATCTAGTTGAACAATAAAAAAAAGAAGCTTTTTGAAGATATTAGCTGATAACTCTTAAGTAAGAACTTGCTTCCTTGAAATGAACATACTATAAAGTGAGTTATAGTGAAACAACCACTTTTGACTAGCACTCAAACTTAATGCACGGGGGTAAAAGGATCTCTTGTGCAATATACTCCCCAAATGTGCCTCTTGTTTGATATACCCCAGCCCTGAAAATTAAACCCCCCCTCTACCCAGGCAATGCCGGGTAGCCACTTCTAGTTGTACTATAAATGTAAATAACTTTTAATCTTAGCTTTTCTCTGGTCACCAGAAAATAACTAAAAATTTTTTTTTTTCTTTTAAAGCTAGATGTCTACTTTTATAGGGTTAAAGATTTGGTTTCAGACATTTAATTATTATATTACATTAATTATATATTATATATATATATATATATATATATATATTATATACATTTATACAGGATCATGTGCAATATACTCCCCAAATGTGCCTCTTGTTCGATATACCCAGCCCTGAAAATTAAACTTTTTTTCTCCAGAATTTTTGCCGCCAAAAGTTAAGAATGAATTATGTTATACACAACTACTTAGTTGTAATGGTTATTTATCTTGTAATGGTTACAGTTGTAGGAAATGGACATGACGAGACTACATTAAAGGGGGACATCCCCTCTTGTAACTTAAGTTCTTAACAATGTTCCTGAAATTTGAATTTGTAAATGCTTTTGGACTTGGTCTTTGTAATCAATTACAGTAATCCCTTTCCTGCAACAGTCTTTCTGCCACCTCACTTTGGCCCTCTCTTGGGCTAGACGGGCAGTCGGAGATGATCAATGGCTGGTCACGTCAAGTCCTAGTATCTATATGATTTACCAACCCTATTGCCCTTATGGCAAGCCCCAACCCTTTTTATCATATGGTGCTAGAAGGCGGTGCTGAGGGTTTTCATATCCTGAGAATGATGTTAAACTTTATGTGATGGTGAGGTTCCAGTTCTGGAGGTTTGGGGAATGTGGAGCACTCCTTCATCACCATTGCTCCCTGGTCCACTCTGACCTGGAGTGGTAGTACCTGCTAGGGTCCCATCTATGGGTTAAATAGAAAAATGTGTTTATAAAAAGCATTGAGTATCCATTAAGAATGACTTTATTTCAAAACTTTATCGGCATTAAATGACCCACTGAGGTTGATATGCTAAACCAAAACAAACCAAACTTTCTGCCTGCAACAATCACACAGTAGTCCTCCTTCGTACTGAATTTTGCCACTGCTCACATGCCACGACAAGCTCCTTTTATACTATCGCTCTTGTGGGCTTAATTTGCATAGTGCTCACACCACAAACAAGACAGAATGAGACCACACCCTATAAAGCTACCTGACAAGCCAAACATACGTTTCGCTGGGGTAAGTCAGTTCGTTCACCACAGAATTATCAGGATGTTTGTTATTTTCTTCCCTTTGTTTTGTCCGATCCTTTAGTCACAATGGTGACCATGATGGGAGGAATTTAAATAGCAAAGAAGCCATTTTTGTGTCATGGTTGTATGAAGCTTTTAGTGAAACACTCCGAACTTTCCATGTCCCCAGCCACCAAAGAGAGAATTTTTAAAAATCCAACTTCGTTTATTGGGGTTCATAGAAAACCGAACCCCCACTTCCACCTTGCATTGATGCTATCATCTAACTAGTCCCCATAAAAACTTAGATGGCTGACCGTGTCTGGTGATTTCCACAACTTTTGGTTGATAGCTGTTTCCAGTCCAAGGTCCTAGGTGTTGTGGTAACAAGTAGACACCAATTCAAGACATCTTGATATCACTGTTATTTCATATCTCAGTACATAGCTCACCTGCACTTTACTCCTAGAGACTATAGCCCAACATATGATACCATTTTGGAATCGGGCTGACTTGTTGAGCAAATTAAAAACATTCCAGACCAAATCTGGACCTGAAATTTTGGATTCCCAACTTTTAATTACTGAGATTGTTTCGTTGATTTTTTTTATTTTTTTATTTTTTATTTTTTTAATTTTTATATTTATTCTAAATTAAAAAAAATTTTTTACTTATTTATTTTTTTATGTGATTATTTTGCAACAATTTTTTTGTAGGATAAGTTGTATTATAACTTGGAATAATCAAAATTAATTGCAAAATACAATGAAAGTCACCCATTGTTATAATCTTATGGGCCATCCTGTAGGCCTTAAGCAAGAGCACTTGTCCAGTGGAATTGGATCCTTGGTAATTCCTTGGTAAAGAGTCCTTAGTATTGATAATTGTCTGGTAATCCTGAGTTTACAATACTCCTCAATAAGTGCAATTAGAATTATGGCCAGTAGTGTATCAGCCACGCGGTATGGCTAGTGATTGGCTGGAGGAATAAACCACGTGACCTTGGATAGTCTATAAATTCAGAGGTGGGTAATTGGAGCACACATTATATAACAAAAAACTCCAACACCCAGGAAATAGAAATAATTGTTTATTCAGAAAGTAAGGAACTGCATACATTAAATTGTCTTTAAATTAAGAAGACTCAAGATGGAATTACATATTGTTCAAGTTTAATAAAATTTTATATGTACTCAATACATTGTTGAGCTGAATCAAGAGCCCTCTACATTTCAAGCTTGTATTAATACTAAATACAAGCACATATTAGATGCCTGAATTGAATAATAACTAAGTTCTCTTTTAGTGCCTTGTAGACCTGGAGAGGGATGTGCTCTGTCGGGCTATTCTTGCCCAAGATATGCTATGTCCCCCATGAACACAGGTTGTTACATAATTTATGAGCAGTTATAAATTATGTGTGTACCTGTAGTTAGAATATTTAAATTAGGGTCCATTATATTTAGAATAATGGGTTCCATGGAAAGTTACTGACAGTTGTGATGGTTAATAACCTTTGACCTCTTAAAAATGCACCATTACAGATGTGTGAGAATAAGTTTAGTTATTCAGATTCGACCCGGCTTTCAAGGAGTGTAGATGTTGTTGTCACCTCCAGGGGTCCATCTCACCTGAGGTAGAATCATTGGCTGGGTAAATAAAGCTTTATTATTAAGAACACCGAGTCTTCTTAATTAAATGTTAAAATAAGAAATGTCCAGCACAAAGGAGAAGACCAACCCTTAAAAGAAACCCAACAGAGAAAATGGCCGAGTTAGAACTACCAGACAAAAAACCAGTAAGCAGAAGTTACCAAGGAAGATCACCTATCATCACTATCATTTCTAATCTATATTTCTGTTTCTCTCTCTATTATATGCCCGACATATGATGTGGATATATATGAGTGTTGTATACCCTTTCTTTCTTTCTTTCTTCTGTTCTTCTTCTGGCATCTTTGACATCTTAAGTTCTTCTAGCATCTCTTTAACATCTCTTCTAGCGTCTGGACTTCGTCTTGGTGGTTGGTCACACTTAACTCATTTCTTCTTCTAGATCAGTCTTGTTACCAAGACATTCATTAATCACAAAACCGTGTTATTTTCTTAAGCTTTTATTTACTTAACTAAACATTTCATGTAACTAAACATAGCACGTATGCAGTGAGTTCCAGTTAAGGCAGGACATCTTCTCTGCCCGATGTCCAAACTGAAACTGAGGACCCAACCAGGTCCCACGTGACTTCACGTATTTCGCGGGCTTTCTGTACTATTCCATGGAAAGTCATGCCCGTGATATGAAAAGGGCCATCCCTTTAGAAATACAGGGTATTGACAATAATCTTATGCAACCGCATAGATTATGTAACATGAGTACACAACAAGGTGAAGTGAAGAAGATATAAGAAAGCTCTAACCGCATCAGTGTGGATATGGCAGTCCTATATTGTGACATCAAACTGACAAAGTCTGGCAGTATCGTGAGATACTGCTGGGGCGCTCTGGGTTGGTGGTAATGATGCTTTGGCCCTGAAACCATGCCTGAACCCAGAGTCATCATCTGATGAAGACTTTGTTGGTTGCAATGCTACTGTGTAAATAGCAGTCATTGTATGAAGATTTTTTTTTTTTTTATGTGATTTAATTAAAAAAAACAACAAATGTACACATTTCTGAGATCTTTTGTATCATCACCTGAAGGCTGTAATATCGGAAATTCCTTAGCTAATTATCTCCCCTGCCGCCAGGGGGCGAATGCCAACAGCGTATGTTGGCGCCAAATACCAAAACATTACTTATCAGGAAACCATTAACAATGAGAGACGTAAAAACAAACGCTCTCACTTACTTAGCCCAAAAACAGGGTCCACTTACCACAAGAACCTTACAACCAGATTCCATCTAAGGCATTGTATCAGCATACTGCAGAAAGGCCGGTACAAGCACACTAACTAAAAGAAGAACAAATACCGAGACGAAGCGTCTTAACTACATTTCCCACCAACGAGAATAAAACTGTGTTATCTCCAGTACTACAAGAAATTCCTCCACAGATAAGTCCTGTAGCAAATACCATTAAATTTGCGACAATTTATGTAATTTTTTGTCAATACAAGTGTCTGCATTTACTTTTGTGTTGTTCCTTCTTTGTTCGACAACTTGCCTACAACTATGGAGAAATAAGGGCTCCTTCGATTCCGTAAATACTCTTAGTAACCCTAAAATATAACAAATTACAAGTTTTGATATTTGGGACTGTTGTCCTCATTTTTATTGTGATATGTATAAACACAAAGTTCAGGCCACTGTCTTTGTTCAGGTGTTTCTTATTTACCTTAGAATAAAGTCATTATCAGACGATAACCTTGAGTTCAAACGTGGTTTCAGAGCTTAAATATTGTTACCACTAGTTCAAGGCGCTTCAAGCAGCATAAAATGTCACCAAACCTATTGACAAATTGTGATTATATATTGACTAGATCTAAATTAATAGTAAACTCTATTAGATCAGGGGCCACCAAACATAAGATGGAAAAATTAATTTTGTTTTACATCTTTTTCTCAGAGCTTTCATTCTGGCTAGCAAGTATTGAACACAATAATAATGTGGCCCTGCGCTCGTTATTTTTTTCAATTATCTGGCCTACCGTGAAGAAAGTTTGGTGATCCCTGTATTAGATGATAGATATAGAAAAAATAAAATGGAAGAAAAATTACATATTCTAAAATAGAAATTTAGATATATGTTGTAATAAATGCTATTATATAGTCACCAAGTGCTTAAGGGTTTTTTCCGGTCATAATCCGACCCTAATTATCTGGAATGTTTATCCACATTTAATATATTTGTTTCAACAAATTTCGCAATATTTAAGGTCAATGTCGAATAAAGAAAAAAAGAAAAAAAAAGGGGGAATAATTCTGTAATTATAAGTTAATTGACCTGGAGAGATATCCCTTCGAGTTGAATATTTCTAGTTGAAATCACACTTTTATCTAGCATTTTGGCTGCAATTAAAGTGTTGTGTGAACAACTTAAAGTTATTGTTTTTAATCAATTATCAAATAAATTATATTACAAAACTCTTCTTAAACCTCACAAACTGGTTAAAAATAATTTTAATAGCAGACGCTATTTATTTGTATACTTTGATAAATGGAATAAATAAATAAATGGCTATCCATGAATAGTTAAAAAAGATCAAAGTGAAGAGGATACATAAAAAAGAAGAAAGTAAAAAAGAAAAAGAACCGTAACTAGTGAGAATGAAATAAATGTCAAATGTATATTTTTAGATGAGTGAAGTTAAAATGGCCAAGTCAAGCAAGGACGATAACTCGTGACTTTTTATCCCACAAGTCATTTTCTATTGAAAATAAATAAATCAATCCAACTGAATACGCATTAAAATTGTATAATTCTTAAACTGATTACATATATTCTTTATTAAAAAAAAAAGAAGATATTTAAAATTAGTTTTAAAAGTATTTGAATAATGAAAAAAATATTTTCACTTTTTATTTTGATAATTTATCAATATTAAATTTTGAAGTCATTTGCTGTCCTTTCAAAATTGCGTCAAAGAATTATGCATTTAAATCTGAATTGGCTCGAATAAAAATTATTGGAGGAAAGCCTGAATTAGTCCAGCTTAAAAACATGGTAAGGGTAACCTAAAGCCAAACTTTTTTAGACCTTATTTTTCCAATGCAAGAATCATTGAGAAATAAGAAAAGATTTGATAAACTGAACAAAGCCTACCCCATTTACCAAAACTTATCTCGCTCCCCAATGATACCTACATCGGAAAAATAAGGTCGAAAAAGTTCGGCTTTGGGTTACCCTTACCACTCTTTAACCTGGACTAAACGACGATGTCTTGCTGTGAATGTCGTCTGGTGAGTGCAGACCAAGTCTGGTAAATATCTAAGACCAGTAACGAATTAAAAATGCATACGTTTTTATTTCTATAATTTTATATTTTTTAAAGTTGAATTTTTAAACAAGATTTTTTTTTAAATCAATGTAGATTAATTTTTTTAAAATTTCTATGATTTTGAAGGTTGAATTTTTTAAACAAGATTAAAAACATGGAAATAAAATTTTCCAGACCAGAGTTGATTTATTTATTTTTTTGTTAAATCTTAATTTGATTAATTCATTTTTTCTAAATGTGGAAAATACTAAAAATTACAACTGTTCACGAAAGCAATAATTAATTGACCTAAGTTAAATGTGTTGACATTGGTTAAATAAGAATAAGCAAAACCCTAATGAAATAATGATTGCTCCCTTTGTTGGCAAGGACATGCAACTCTGGTGCCCGCTGAAGCAAGATGGCTTCGAAAGGACGTAAGTTAGCTCAAACTGCTATGGCCGGTAAAAAGGTAATGGAGAAAAAATCGAGAGAAGTTCAATATATGAAAACAATTATTCCTTGCGGAAAGGCTGCTGCTGCCCCACCACTTGGTCCACGTCTTGGCCAGGTTAGTCAATGAGTCAAGGTTTTTTTCTTTTCATTCGCGTTGTGTTAAAGGGCAAATTCCAATGAAAAACACGTTTGTTTTGTTGACTTAATTTATTAAAAAGAAGACTCATATGTACGGTTTTTCAAAATCCTTCGACAGCATTATCATTTTATTATTCTTTTAACATTTAGGAAGAAAACAGACATACAAAACAAAACAAACGTGAAACAAAATTATAGTTCTGCTTTGAAAAGTATAGAAAACAAATGTGTATAGTAGAAAGAATACTGTCCCAAAACTCTTAGTATATAATTTTGGGATTTTTTAAATTTTTATTTTCGATGAATAGTATTAGTAACTAATACTATTCATAAAAAAGTAGTTAACAAATTTGATGTTATAATTCATGATTATAGTTCCCGGTATTTCATTACAAAGGGAATATTTGGGCTGTCACCGATTTTCAAAGTAACTGCATGGTATTCTTTTTTTTTGTTGTCTTTTTTAATAATTATTATTTTTATATTGCAATTATATGATTATTGTTACTTGTTCAGAATAGGTCACTGAAGAAATGTGTCTAAGGTAATATACCAACAAATTATATAAATGTAAATACTTACATTTACTACCCAGATGAGATACGAATAATGTTTAATTTAATTTAAAAAATTTTTTTTTTACTAACATTTACATTTAAACACCCCGCAAAAACGATTCAACTCGCTACAATTCACATACCCACTATATTTTTTTTATTCTTCTTTCCCCTAACCACTACGGTTGATTTGGGGGACTAAAATGTAACTACCGTTCAGAAAACAAAACACAAAAAATAAATGGTTATCTTCAAGATACGCACTCCTGAATTTCCAGCTTTTTTTTTTCTTGAAGGAATGCTCTCTTCAAATTAGCAGCAGGAGCTAGCCTCGTACGCTCTTTTGATCTGAATTTTCGGGAAAAATAAAGTTGTTTTTCATCTGAATTATCAAATAATTTTAGATTTGATTTCAATTCATAATTAAAGTTTTCAACTAATTGTTAAAAAAAGAGTTTTCAAATTTTATCATTGAAAAAAAAAAAAGAAAAGTTAATTTATTGTATAAAAAAAGTTCATTGAGACATGAAAAATACCCCAAAAAAGATTATGTTTCATAATCGGATCATTGGAGACTAAACCGGTATCACCACAGATTTTGTCTGGTGAAGAGGGTGGCTACACACCATGCAGAACGAAAATAAGACCTGTAAAAGGGTGAAGGAATATCTTTGCTGAACACTCATCTAACGTATTATTTCTAAAGTCGAACTCCACCTTATCATGGTGGTAGTGTCAGAGCTATGCAGTTGGGAACTTAAGTTCCTGGTAAGGTCACCCAAGGTGGACAGGTCTGGCACCCAGTGGTATTAGGACCACAATCTGGCCAAAGGGGCTCTGGTGTAAATCCAAAGGGCATCACCATCATCTTCAGGAATCAACAGCTTTTGCTGTACTTGTCATTGCATCTATGGAAATTCTGTGGCAAACAACGGCATCTCCTTCCCCCGATTGGGATATGCATGTGGGATTTGAGAACCACTTGTGAATTTCCTATTCCTTTGTTACTCCTTCCATGAATTCACCACAAGTGAATTTGTTGGATGGAGCCGGCCAACTAACCCAGGGTGAGTGCCATCACAGAAACAGAATAAAAGAAACAGTGTAGTTAGGGCTTAATAAAATGTCAATTTCATGTGCTATCACTTTTTGACAGTAGTCATGGGTGTTATATCGCAGACACCTGAAAAAACTGGAAGCATTCCACATCAACTGCCTCCAATGCATACTGGGCATAAAGTGGTGGCTAAAAATCCCCCACTTAGAAATTAGAATCGAGAGACGATCCTATTGCAATGCCAACTGCGATGGTTGAGTCACACCATCCGCATACCTGCAGACACACTCCCCCATAAACTACTTTACAGTGAACTCACAGATGGCACGCAGATGACAGGAGACCCCCAAAAGTGGTTCAAAGACCATATTAAGACAACGCTGAAGAAATATAACATCACACCTTCAAGCGTGGAAGATCTGGCCTCCAACAGACAGGGTTGGCGTGAGCCGCACAGGAGCTAAGCAGCTCAATAATGAGGACTGCAGAACGGTAACGTCTTCGTTGTCATGAACAACCAAATGTAGACCCCTGCAGTGTGTGTGACACACAAGTCCAGGATTGGACTAATGAGACCACATTGAAGACATGAATCTGTCGATGGACTTCAAAAAGAAAGAAAAAATTTGGATACTATATTGTCGGTGTGATTGTTTATGTTGTGATTTTGTTTGTCTTATTATTTCTGAATTTTTGAGATGTGGCTTGATAATTAGTATTATTTGGATTATTCGGACTATTGTCCTCATCTTTATTGTTATTTGCACAACGTTTTGCCGATGTGCCCTCCGGCCTTCTTCAGGTATTTCTTGTTGGACTTGGGAGCCCTCTTTTCGAACTCGGAAGCCATCAATCTACGGGGATATCCTATTCTCATTCCGCTAATGATAGCTGGGGTATAGGTGTTAAGCTGTTAATATTCTTTTTTTTTTTTTTTAATCTATTATTTATTTATTATGCTGTGGCTGTCTTGAACAAAGTCTGGAAGCAACCCCTTTCCAAGCACTGTACGAACACTTACTTCCTATCACAAACCATAAGTAAGAGAACAAGACATGCTGGATACTGCTGGTGAAGTAAGTGACATTCTCCTGTGGACATCTACACATGGACACACAGAGTAGGTCTACTAGCAAAAACTTACATTGATCAGTTCTGTGCAGATACTGGATGCCATGAGGAGGACTAGACAGGTGCGATGACTGATAGGGATGAGTGGTGAGAGAGTCATGGCAATCAGTGCTGTCAGCATGACATAATGATGTCTTATCTTTCTTTAGAGTTGACTGTAGCAAGATTGCATTTGGCAAGAAACGACTATATTAGAAAAGGAGGAAGAAAGAAATAAGTGAGAGAGTAAAGTTTTAAAGAAATACTATATTAGAAAAGGAGGAAGAAAAGAAATAAGTGAGAGAGTAAAGTTTTAAAAAGAACTACTATATTAGAAAAGGAGGAAGAAAAGAAATAAGTGAGAGAGTAAAGTTTTAAAAGAACTACTTATTAGAAAAGGAGGAAGAAAGAAATAAGTGAGAGAGTAAAGGTTTTAAAAAGAACTACTATATTAGAAAGAGGAGAAAGAAATAAGTGAGAGAGTAAAGGTTTTAAAAAGAGTAATGAACACAAAACAGTTTGACCGGGGCGTGACCTCCCGAATGGAGAATTGAGTGTCAACCGGAAGTTTCGGGTGTTGACTGGAACCGGAAGTCACGTGGTGACGTGGAACAACGAAGAAAGGTACCGGCTCTTTTTGCTTTCCGCCGTCGTAGGGTACAGATCGGGCCTCTAGTGCCTAGTATGGGGTCACAGTAATTTAACAGTGTCCTCTCTCTCTCTCTCTTTCTCTCTGCCTTTCCTCCTCTCTGATACGAACCCACGAGACAAGCACGATAATAAAGGCTAGCAGTTGTGACTACATATTTCTCGCGTTGTAATTTTTATCAACAAGATGACGCCACGTGCAGAGTGCATTTTTAGTACGGTGAATATATCGCTTTGGGTATCGTGAATACAACAGATACCACAACGTTACATTGACATACCACATGCAGATTATTTCAGTTGTCTATTATTTATTAGGCACTGTAAAATACATTTATAATTAAGTGACAACCTGTTTAATGATAAATGGTTACCGTTTTTTTTTTTTTTTTTGTGTTTTTGTTATATACCCTATAAACATTAATGTGTATGTTCCAATCCTCATAAATAAGGGTGTATTATGCTGACTGAGTAGTCTTATACCACTAGCAGTAAATTACATTACAAACCCTCTAAAACCTCACAAACTGGTTGAAATAATTTTTAACGAGATGCTATTTGTATACTTTGATAAATGGAAAATTAATAAATGGCTATCATGAATAGTTAAAAAAAGATCAAAGTGAAGAGGATACATAAAAAAGAAAGAAAGTGAAAAAGAACTGTAACTAGGGAGAATGAAAATATGTCAAATATATATTTTTAGATGAGTGAAGTTAAAATGGCCAAGTCAAGCAAGGACGATAACTCATGACTTTTTATCCCACAAGTCATTTTCTATTGAAAATAAATAAATCAATCCAACTGAATACACATTAAAATTTTATAATTCTTAAACTGATTACATATATTATTTATTAAAAAAAAAAAAAGAAGATTTCAAATTAGTTTAAAAGTATTTGAATAATGAAAAAAATAATTTCACTTTTTATTTTGATAATTTATCAATATTAAATTTTGAAGTCATTTGCTGTGACTACAAGATATTAAACCTTCTGCCCTTTTACAGGTCTTGTTTTCGTTCTGCATGGTATCTAGCCACCTCTTCACCAGACATTTAACCCTTTTTAAAGGTAAACCTTCATGCTGCTGGCGAGTATTGTATTTTGTTAATGTTATAAAGATTCCATTTCATTTCAAGCACTTAAATATTGGAGGGAAAGTACATATGATAGTTGTTCATTTTTCTATTAATCTCTAAGTTGGTAAGAAATTGCAATGATTTTTTTTGCTACAGAAATTTTGGTTTATTTAGATTATAATTTTGTTTGTTTTTGTTTTTGTTTTTTTTTTCAGCTTGGTGTCCCAATTGCAGCATTTTGTCGAGATTTCAATGAAAAGACAGCACATTTCAAACTGGCATTCCTATGCGAACAAACGTCACTGTGAATGTAAGACATTCTTTTTGTTTGTTTTTTTCTCTTGAACTTTAGTTTTAACTCTTAACATCCCGTTGAGAATTTTGAGAAGTCCAGAGCCCCATTCCTATAAGGATTTATCATAAATGGTTAAGAATTTCCTTTTCATTTAAAGTTACCTGTTATTTCAAAGAATTTTAAATATGTTTAATATTACATTTAACAAAGGCTATCATTTGGGGTAGATTAAAAAATGAATGTACTTCCGGCCGGGTGGAATGAGGCGGTATAGGATGTTAAGAGTTAATGTATATTTTCAAAAATAGTCTTCTCTAAGTTTATAAAGTGTACTTGACTTTTATATACTTACCTGACTCAGTGTGGTGTGTGTGTGTGTGGGGGGGGGGTCCAGTGGCTTCGGCCCTGGACCAGTTAAGTAATTAACAGTGTTGATCCTAGAGGCTATCCCACAGGCAATACCTGCCCCCTTGATTTAAAGGGCAGGGCTGAGTTTATTGCCCAGTGCCTACCCCCTCTCCTTCAGGGGAATGCTGACGGGATCAACACATTTTTTGCACCTATCATCCCATGAGCTTCAGCTCTTGGGTGGGCCCACATCAAAAGACCTTGTGTCACACCCATATATGTGGGGTACACGGTAAATACCTACTTGAGTTTTATCATGATTTTTTTCTCTTTTTTTTTTTTTTTTTTTCTCTGTTTGTTCTATATAGTAATATTAATAGTAATACTAGTGTTCCTTATTTGTATGACTGTTATGATCTGGTTAAAATGAGACCGTGCAAATCCAAGATGAAATGCAAAAATGTAAATTCTGATTATCTGGTGTTGCTTATCTTCCAAATTCTTATTTCATGGTAATGGATGAAATTTATTATTATTCGTCAACACGTGTTTTGATAAAATTCGTTTACACACACAGTATTTTATTTTAGATATAAAATAAAATGAAATAAAATCAACAAAAATATCGGCATGCAACATGTCCTGAAGATATCTCTTGTTTGCATGCCCGATATATTGTTTTTATTATTTCATTTTATTTATAATTCATGCCTTTGGAAAGGCATGAACCCCTCTATTCTCCCCTCAGCTATAGATAAATAATAGGGAAAACTGTTTTCTTTAGACTTGATTTAAGCAATCAGTCTGTTAAACTCCACTTAAAAACTGACCTTGTGTCACATCCTGCTTGTGTGGAGGGGTGGTAGATACATAGAGGCACGTCA
The DNA here is from genome assembly GCA_023376005.1 of Doryteuthis pealeii. Classification (NCBI taxonomy): domain Eukaryota; kingdom Metazoa; phylum Mollusca; class Cephalopoda; order Myopsida; family Loliginidae; genus Doryteuthis; species Doryteuthis pealeii. The sequence continues at coordinate 31,679,069 of CM042153.1, forward strand.
AAAGTGCTTCATGGTAAGCAATATCTTTTTTACACAAACAATATTTATTTCATATAAAAATGTGTCCAGTAATAATAAGTTTAATTTATTTTTTCTCTAATTTCTTGCTTTTTAGCCAGACCGTACTTACAAGATCGACCTGGTTTCTCCACCGACATCCTATTTCTTAAAGCAAGCAGCGGGCATACAAAAAGCGTCTATGAAAGAGGTAATTTTTTTCAACACTCATTACAGAATCTGTTTTAAATTCAGTAAACATCATTGTATAAAAACTCATTTTTAATTTATAATAGCTTGCTTAAAGGTAACCTTCATTGGCCCCTATTCCCCTTATGGCAACCCACAACCTTTTTTATCATATATGTGCTAGAAGGCAGTGGCTGAGGGTGTTAGTGTTCCTGAGTATTATGTTAAACTACATCTAATGGTGAAGTTCCAATTCTGGAGCTCTGGGGAGTAAGGAGTACCCCTTCATCACCATTACTCTCATGTCCACTCTGACCTAGAGTGGTAGTACTGTTAGGGTCCCATCTATTGGTTAAATAGAAAAAAAAAACTGAATACCCATCAAGAATGAATAAAACAAAATGTCTTCGGCATAAATAACCCAACAAGGGTTGACATGCCTTCAATGGCCATTATGCATAGCATCAAGTTACATCCGGTTTCTAAAATAAATGATTGGCCTCGATAGCTAGAAATATTATTTCAAGGGAGGTAAATGTTGTTTTAATATATAAAGTCGTCGGGGTGACCTAAAATTCGTATCAGCTATCAGCGCCTTACTTTAACCGCAGCAGATCCCTGTGCTACTCATACGCTGAGATGGCGAGGACGCGGTAATTGAACTAGGTAACCTTGTGGTTTCTGCGAAACGCTCTAACCGACCGAGCTAACACTGTCCTTTAAATATATAAAACTCTAAATAATAACTCATATAATATTAAATACCGACACCCCAACCTCCAAGTGTCTAGACATGGAAAATTGGAGTGTAATATTGCAATTGGATGGCATAGCCGCTAGAAAGAAGTGACAAAGAGTAATAAAAAGAGTAAAAATGTTTACAGTTTACAAGGGAAGATTTGAATTGAACGTACTTTAGTAGAAAAGATTTATGAGAGGGTGATATAATCGAAACTTTCAAAATAATTATAATGGAATTTCTAATTATTGTAGACTTTTTAACATTTTTTTGAAAATTTACTGTCAATGCAGATTTCAAAAACTAAAGTTTACCCCAATTGGAATTTATTTTTTTTGGCTGATAGAGGAAGTATATTTTTTTGGAAACAACATTGCCGTAAGCAGATAAAAAAACCCAAAAAAACAAACAAACAAACAAAAAACATAGTTTAATTTTTTAAAAAATCAATTGGTAATCTAAAAAATAAATGGCAAGAAAAAGAATTTAAGAGGGCATTTTTGGTATTATTGAAGAGTTACTTAAAAGAAATTGGTCAAAAAATATAATTTTTCAAACGAATCGTTGAAAAGACTTTTATTTTATTATGATAAATGCTGACTAAAAAATTTAATTGGCATCTTTTATACATTCGTTTAACTAGCAGACTACCCCATACTTATACGAGTTATAGATGGTAATTAAGAATAAGAGAACGAATAGTCCACTATTTTAAAATTAAAGTTTAAAGTTATTAATATGTAAGGGAAGCGTTTTTAATTCGTTTTTGTCGTTTATTTACCACGGGTTACAAACCTTGTTTTAACACTGAGGCGTTGGCGTACGGAAGAAAACGGAATTTGGGTTGTTCGAAGATTTCAAATAGCCTTGAGATCACGAAATAACGAATAAATTAATTTGAATAGATATTTAATTTACTATTTTTCTCGGAGAACGTAGACTAACTTTTACTATTTAATGGTTTAACTAAAAGATTGTTTTTCAAGAGAGAGAGAAGGAGAGAGAGAGAGAGAGAGAGAGAAGAGAGGAGAGAGAGAGAGAGAGAGAGAGGAAGAGAGAGGAGATTTGTCTTTTATAAGAATTACCAAGAGAGAAGATAAACGCTCTGTAGACGGGCAACATTTTACAGCGATTGTAGAGTAGGCATAGCTAGAAAGAGTGACAAAAAGTAATAAAAAGAGTAAAATGTTAGCAGTTACAGGGAAGAAGATCCATGCTTTGAAGAGGTAATATTATTTTCCAGGCTTGGAGAGGGTAATTTTAGTCTAAAAAGAAAAATGCTTTTTAAAATTTTTTTGTTTAGAATTCCCTTCTTATCAGTTGAAACCTGGTAAAACCGTCACCATCGTATAAACACAGAGAGGTCTAAGAAGAATATAGGTAGGATAGAGGTATATGCTTCTCGTAACATTAATGAGAGTCAGTAACGTTGTGACACTGACAAACCAATTTTAAAAAACAAACAACCCAAAAGGTGATAGTCATATAGAATGGACCCCCATTCTATAAAAAAACGCGCTAAAAACTTCTAAGCCACACTCTTTAAACATTTATATAAATTGTTAAAATCCGGGGCAAAAATGAAGGAGCCTTTAGTGGTACGGACAAGACGACAGTCGAACATTTGGTGATAACAAAAATTGGTACGTTTTTTTTTGACAAATCAGAGTGTGAATGAGATTGTTCCCTACATCATCTTTATTTCAGCTCATTGGGATCCAGGCAGACATCA
>CM042153.1:31681735-31701735 GCA_023376005.1 Doryteuthis pealeii
TAACTACCGTTCAGAAAACAAAACACAAAAAATAAATGGTTATCTTCAAGATACGCACTCCTGAATTTCCAGCTTTTTTTTTTCTTGAAGGAATGCTCTCTTCAAATTAGCAGCAGGAGCTAGCCTCGTACGCTCTTTTGATCTGAATTTTCGGGAAAAATAAAGTTGTTTTTCATCTGAATTATCAAATAATTTTAGATTTGATTTCAATTCATAATTAAAGTTTTCAACTAATTGTTAAAAAAAGAGTTTTCAAATTTTATCATTGAAAAAAAAAAAAGAAAAGTTAATTTATTGTATAAAAAAGTTCATTGAGACATGAAAAATACCCCAAAAAGATTATTGTTTCATAATCGGATCATTGGAGACTAAACCGGTATCACCACAGATTTTGTCTGGTGAAGAGGGTGGCTACACACCATGCAGAACGAAAATAAGACCTGTAAAAGGGTGAAGGAATATCTTTGCTGAACACTCATCTAACGTATTATTTCTAAAGTCGAACTCCACCTTATCATGGTGGTAGTGTCAGAGCTATGCAGTTGGGAACTTAAGTTCCTGGTAAGGTCACCCAAGGTGGACAGGTCTGGCACCCAGTGGTATTAGGACCACAATCCGGCCAAAGGGGCTCTGACGTAAATCCTTAGGGCATCACCATCATCTTCAGGAATCAACAGCTTTTGCTGTACTTGTCATTGCATCTATGGAAATTCTGTGGCAAACAACGGCATCTCCTTCCCCCGATTGGGATATGCATGTGGGATTTGAGAACCACTTGTGAATTTCCTATTCCTTTGTTACTCCTTCCATGAATTCACCACAAGTGAATTTGTTGGATGGAGCCGGCTCAACTAACCCAGGGTGAGTGCCATCACAGAAACAGAATAAAAGAAACAGTGTAGTTAGGGCTTAATAAAATGTCAATTTCATGTGCTATCACTTTTTGACAGTAGTCATGGGTGTTATATCGCAGACACCTGAAAAAACTGGAAGCATTCCACATCAACTGCCTCCAATGCATACTGGGCATAAAGTGGTGGCTAAAAATCCCCCACTTAGAAATTAGAAGCAGAGCACGCATCGACCCAATTGAGACGATCCTATTGCAATGCCAACTGCGATGGTTGAGTCACACCATCCGCATACCTGCAGACACACTCCCCCGTAAACTACTTTACAGTGAACTCACAGATGGCATGCAGAGGACAGGAGACCCCCAAAAGCGGTTCAAAGACCATATTAAGACAACGCTGAAGAAATATAACATCACACCTTCAAGCGTGGAAGATCTGGCCTCCAACAGACAGGGTTGGCGTGAGGCCTGCCGCACAGGAGCTAAGCAGCTCAATAATGAGATAACCAGGACTGCAGAACGGTAACGTCTTCGTTGTCATGAACAACCAAATGTAGATGGGAATTTCCCCTGCAGTGTGTGTGGCCACATCTACAAGTCCAGGATTGGACTAATGAGCCACCACAGGGTCCAGAAATGAAGACATGAAGTGACGTCATTGTCGTCTGCGATGGACTTCAAAAAGAAAGAAAGAATTTGGATACTATATTGTCTGGTGTTAAATGATTGTTTATGTTGTGATTTTGTTTGTTTTTTTATTTCTGAATTTTTGAGATGTGGCTTGATAATTAGTATTATTTGGATTATTCGGACTATTGTCCTCATCTTTATTGTTATTTGCACAACGTTTTGGCCGATGTGCCCTCCGGCCTTCTTCAGGTATTTCTTGTTGGACTTGGGAGCCCTCTTTTCGAACTCGGAAGCCATCAATCTACGGGGATATCCTATTCTCATTCCGCTAATGATAGCTGGGGTATAGGTGTTAAGCTGTGTTAGTTAATATTCTTTTTTTGTTTTTTTTAACCTATTATTTATTTATTATGCTGTGTGCTGTCTTGAACAAATCCTGGAAGCAACCCCCTTTCCAAGCAGCTGTACGAACACTTACTTCCTATCACAAACCATAAGTAAGATGAACAAGACATGCTGGATACTGCTGGTGAAGTAAGTGACATTCTCCTGTGGACATCTACACATGGACACACCAGAGTAGGTCTACTAGCAAAAACTTACATTGATCAGTTCTGTGCAGATACTGGATGCCATGAGGAGGACTAGACAGGTGCGATGACTGATAGGGATGAGTGGTGAGAGAGTCATGGCAATCAGTGCTGTCAGCATGACATAATGATGTCTTATCTTTCTTTAGAGTTGACTGTAGCAAGATTGCATTTGGCAAGAAGAATATATAATAATAATATTATACTAGTATTAAAAAGAACTACTATATTAGAAAAGGAGAAGAAAGAAATAAGTGAGAGAGTAAAGGTTTTAAAAAAGAGTAATGAACACAAAACAGTTTGACCGGGGCGTGACCTCCCGAATGGAGAATTGAGTGTCAACCGGAAGTTTCGGGTGTTGACTGGAACCGGAAGTCACGTGGTGACGTGGAACAACGAAGAAAGGTACCGGCTCTTTTTGCTTTCCGCCGTCGTAGGGTACAGATCGGGCCTCTAGTGCCTAGTATGGGGTCACAGTAATTTAACAGTGTCCTCTCTCTCTCTCTTTCTCTCTGCCTTTCCTCCTCTCTGATACCACGAGACAGCACGATAATAAAGGCTAGCAGTTGTGACTACATATTTCTCGCGTTGTAATTTTTATCAACAAGATGACCGCCACGTGCAGAGTGCATTTTTAGTACGGTGAATATATCGCTTTGGGTATCGTGAATACAACAGATACCACAACGTTACATTGACATACCACATGCAGATTATTTCAGTTGTCTATTATTTATTAGGCACTGTAAATAACATTTATAATTAAGTGACAAACCTGTTTTAATGATAAATGGTTACCGTTTTTTTTTTTTTTTTTGTGTTTTTTTGTTATATACCCTATAAACATTAATGTGTATGTTCCAATCCTCATAAATAAGGGTGTATTATGCTGACTGAGTAGTCTTATACCACTAGCAGTAAATTACATTACAAAACCCTTCTTAAACCTCACAAACTGGTTGAAATAATTTTGTACGAGATGCTATTTGTATACTTTGATAAATGGAAAAATAAATAAATGGCTATCATGAATAGTTAAAAAAAGATCAAAGTGAAGAGGATACATAAAAAAGAAGAAAGTGAAAAAGAACTGTAACTAGTGAGAATGAAATAAATGTCAAATATATATTTTTAGATGAGTGAAGTTAAAATGGCCAAGTCAAGCAAGGACGATAACTCATGACTTTTTATCCCACAAGTCATTTTCTATTGAAAATAAATAAATCAATCCAACTGAATACACATTAAAATTTTATAATTCTTAAACTGATTACATATATTATTTATTAAAAAAAAAAAAGAAGATATTCAAAATTAGTTTTAAAAGTATTTGAATAATGAAAAAATAATTTCATTTTAATTTTATCAATATTAAATTTTGAAGTCATTTGCTGTGACTACAAGATATTAAACCTTCTGCCCTTTTACAGGTCTTGTTTTCGTTCTGCATGGTATCTAGCCACCCTCTTCACCAGACATTTAACCCTTTTTAAAGGTAAACCCTTCATGCTGCTGGCGAGTATTGTATTTTGTTAATGTTATAAAGATTCCATTTCATTTCAAGCACTTAAATATTGGAGGGAAAGTACATATGATAGTTGTTCATTTTTCTATTAATCTCTAAGTTGGTAGAAAATTGCAATGATTTTTTTTGCTACAGAAATTTTGGTTTATTTAGATTATAATTTTTTTTTTTGTTTTTGTTTTTTTCAGCTTGGTGTCCCAATTGCAGCATTTTGTCGAGATTTCAATGAAAAGACAGCACATTTCAAACCTGGCATTCCTATGCGAACAAACGTCACTGTGAATGTAAGACATTCTTTTTGTTTGTTTTTTTTCTCTTGAACTTTAGTTTTAACTCTTAACATCCCGTTGAGAATTTTGAGAAGTCCAGAGCCCCATTCCTATAAGGATTTATCAATAAATGGTTAAGAATTTCCTTTTCATTTAAAGTTACCTGTTATTTCAAAGAATTTTAAATATGTTTAATATTACATTTAAACAAAGGCTATCATTTGGGGTAGATTAAAAAATGAATGTAACTTCCGGCCGGGTGGAATGAGGCGGTATAGGATGTTAAGAGTTAATGTATATTTTCAAAAATAGTCTTCTCTAATTTTATAAGTGTACTTGACTTTTATATACTTACCTGACTCAGTGTGTGGGGGGGGGTCCAGTGGCTTCGGCCCTGGACCAGTTAAGTAATTAACAGCGTTGATCCTAGGGGTGTTATCCCCACAGGCAATACCTGCCCCCTTGATTTAAAGGGGCAGGGCTGAGTTTATTGCCCAGTGCCTAACCCCTTCCCTTCAGGAGGAATGCTGATGGGATCAACACATTTTTTGCACCTATCATCCCATGAGCTTCAGCTCTTGGGTGGGCCCACATCAAAAGACCTTGTGTCACACCCATATATGTGGGGTACACGGTAAATACCTACTTGAGTTTTATCAATGATTTTTTTCTTTTTTTTTTTTTTTTTTTTTTTTTCTCTGTTTGTTCTATATAGTAATATTAATAGTAATACTAGTGTTCTTATTTGTATGACTGTTATGATCTGGTTAAAAATGAGACCGTGCAAATCATCCAAGATGAAATGCAAAAATGTAAATTCTGATTATCTGGTGTTGCTTATCTTCCAAATTCTTATTTCATGGTATGGATGAAATTTATTATTATTTGTCAACACGTGTTTTGATAAAAATTCGTTTACACACACAGTATTTTATTTTAGATATAAAATAAAATGAAATAATCAAAACAAAATATCGGGCATGCAAACATGTCCTGAAGATAATCTCTTGTTTGCATGCCCGATATATTGTTTTTATTATTTCATTTTATTTTATATTCATGCCTTTGGAAAGGCATGAACCCCTCTATTCTCCCCTCAGCTATAGATAAATAATAGGGAAAACTGTTTTCTTTAGACTTGATTAAGCAATCAGTCTGTTAAAGTCCACTTAAAAACTGACCTTGTGTCACATCCTGCTTGTGTGGAGGGGTTGGTAGATACATAGAGGCACGTAAAAGTGCTTCATGGTAAGCAATATCTTTTTTTACACAAACAATATTTATTTCATATAAAAATGTGTCCAGTAATAATAAGTTTAATTTATTTTTTCTCTAATTTCTTGCTTTTTAGCCAGACCGTACTTACAAGATCGACCTGGTTTCTCCACCGACATCCTATTTCTTAAAGCAAGCAGCGGGCATACAAAAAGCGTCTATGAAAGGAGGTAATTTTTTTCAACACTCATTACAGAATCTGTTTTAAATTCAGTAAACATCATTGTATAAAAACTCATTTTTAATTTATATTAAGCTTGCTTAAAGGTAACCTTCATTGGCCCCTATTCCCCTTATGGCAACCCACAACCTTTTTTATCATATATGTGCTAGAAGGCAGTGGCTGAGGGTGTTAGTGTCCTGAGTATTATGTTAAACTACATCTAATGGTGAAGTTCCAATTCTGGAGCTCTGGGGAGTAAGGAGTACCCCTTCATCACCATTACTCCATGTCCACTCTGACCTAGAGTGGTAGTACCTGTTAGGGTCCCATCTATTGGTTAAATAGAAAAAAAAACTGAATACCCATCAAGAATGAATAAAACAAAATGTCTTCGGCATAAAATAACCCAACAAGGGTTGACATGCCTTCAATGGCCATTATGCATAGCATCAAGTTACATCCGGTTTCTAAAATTATATCTTAATTAAGTGCAAATAAATTAAAATGGATCATGGACGAATCCCAAAGGACATCCTCTATGCAGAGCTTTTGTCTGGTCGGAGACAGATTAGTCGTCCCCAGCTGCGTTTCAAGAATTTCTGCAAGAATGTCTCAGGTGCTTTGGCATTGCCCTTCCAGTTGGGAAAATTCGGCTCAGGACCGCCCTCGGTGGTGACAGGCTCTCCATAGCGGACTGTTCATGTCTGAAGCCACCCTGGCACAACACCATGAAGCCGGCTCATCAACATCTTCAGAGACAGCCTTCACATGCGACATCTGTGGTCGAGTGTTTTTCAAACATTGGACTTCACAGGAGGCACTGTAACTTCATGGGCACAAAAACAATATTATAGTCTTCCGAGACTGAAATTTTTAATTGAATATATATATATATATATAAAAGTAAGTAAAAGTTGGGGTGGCCTAAATTGGCATCAGCCAGACATTGAAAGAGTCTATTCCCTTTTTACTAGCGCTAGACTAAGGAGAATGTTTTGAAGTGAGGCACCACACCTACCATCAGCTCCTCACATTACTGCACAGATCCTTGTGCTACTCATACACTGAGTTGGCAAGGGCCAGTATCAAACCTGGAAACTTGTGGTTCCTAATTGGACACTCTACCGACTGAGCTAAATATATAGATTTAAAAAAAAAATTGTGATGGTTTCGCTTATCCTTCACAAATTTGAAGTTAAGGTTATAAAAAATAAATGTACTGGGCTTTTTTGAAGCATGAGAAAATTGTGTAACTAATGAGTCAAATAGATTAATACTAAAGAAATATAGTTGACTTACCCAATTTGCATTTAAGAATTATCTCCCTTGATAAATTCTAACACTGATCCTAAATTATTAAGTTTCAAATTGGATTTGGAAAGTACTTCATTCTAGAAGTTAATGAAAGTGAAGTAGCATTCAAATGATCTTTCTACAAACTGCCAGTTTTTTGCTGTTGCCATAAATAGACTGTGCAATGGTCTATTGTTGGAAATCAACCAAACAGTAAGGGTGTCATCCACTTTTTGATAGTGCTAAACCAGGGAGATTGTTTTGCTGCGGTGGAGCGTCACACTTACCGTTAGCTCCCAATTGCATTACCGCACAGATCACACACTGAGTTGGTGGGGACTGGTATCAAACGTTGAACCTTGCCTAGGAAGGCAGATTTTCTACTGACTGAGCTAAATTGTAATTAAGATTTACTGCTAAGTGTTTTAAATCGGTAAAATACAGTGCTCTATGCACACAAATGCAGAGCAATATCTTTCAACTATAAAATAAAATAGGGTAAAAACTCACAACTGAGTTTCACCATGTTGATACAGGGAAAAAAAAAAAAAAAAAAAAAAAAAACACACACCCTCCAGGTGGTATAAAAATTAATTTTTGCCATGCTCTTTTGTTTAAAAAAAATCTTTTTTTTTTTTTTAATAATAGACATGAAAAATAATTTTTAAAACCTGGTGAACCAATTGGCCATCATGACCAAGGAAACCAGAAAGACCTGCTCTTCCAGGTAGACCATTGTCACCTTTTAGACAAAAGTATTTAGTCATTACTGTTCAATTGACCTTTTTTCATTATTAACTGAACTAGTCTGTCATTATTAACCATTTTAAACCAACTAATTAATTGTTGGTTTATATTCGGTGCTAACACCACAATTTCTCTGAATTTTTGAGACGAGGCTTGATAAATTGTATTATTTGGACTATTGTCCTAATTTTTATTGTAATCTATGCAACGTTTAACAAGAAGGTTCCTGAGTCCGACAAGAAATACCTGAAAAGGGCCGTATGGCACATCGGGCGAAACATTGTGTAGATAACAATAAAAATGAGGACAATAGTCCAAATAATCTAAACTAACACCATTGGGTAATCTGAACATTAGCTACATAAATAAGAGTAACCTCCCCTTGTTTCCTTCACTTTGATGAAGCCTTATGTTTTGGTTTGCCATTTTCATTTCACCGTAAATCTACACTGAAAATACGAATTTGTTTGAATCAATACAACTGCATGTTTTAACACAAATATATCATAAAATGAGTTCTTAATTGTGCTTGCACATTATTTGAAATGAACTTAATTGTTATTAAGGCTTCCTTAAAGTGAAAGAAACAAAGGGAGGTTACTCTTATTTATGTAGCTAATGTTCAGATTACCCACCACTGTAACGATTTTTTTTGCATCTCTCTTTAGGTTTTAAAATCTAAGTCTGTTCATTTTTCTTTTTCCTCCAGGTGATGAGGTAGCTGGCAAAATATCATTGAAACATTTATATGAAATTGCGAAAATCAAAAGTGAAGATCCATCACTTATGGGAATGTCTTTGGAAAATATTTGCAAGGGTTTGATTGGAACTGCTCGGAGTTGTGGAATTAAAGTTGTACCTTCCTTAGATGCTGAAGAATACAAAGAGTTCTTAACAGAAAGGCTTCAATGGGTGAAGGATGAAGAAAAACGATTGGAAGATTTACGACAAGCTAAAATGTTGAGATTATGAATAGTTAAAATAGATGGATTTTTAAAAGATTTTTCTAATAAAACAATTAAAAACTTCTCGTTTGTCTGTATTTTGGAGATGTGAATAATTTTGATTTTTTTTTTTTTTGACTGTTGTCCTCATCTTTATTGTGGTATGTATAAACAATGTTTCGGCCACTGTATCCTCTGGCCTTCCTCAGTATCCTAGCATAGTAATGGTCCAACCTGGGAAATCATTTTTAATAGTTTGACAGTTGATCAAATGGGCGGCAAAGAACTTTTGAAGATCTCATTCAAATAATGTTTTTACATGCCTATAATTCTGACAGGTCACAAAAACAATCACAGATCATTTAGAAAGAAAGCCCCCCGCCCCCCAAAAAAAACATTTAAATTATGTGAATATATTTTATTTTACTTTTTATATGAATCGTCAAGATAAATCTTAGTTTTATTTATTTATTTTATGGAATATTTAATATTTTACTAAAAGTGCTTACAGTACCTACCAGTGGTTACCCATCTAAATACTGAGCAGGCTCATTGTTGCTTACCTTTGGTGACTTGTGTGTAAAAGTCTCTCATAGTATATAGATGGTAGCCTATAATAAAATTCTCATTTCTTTAAAACAAATATGTATTTTCCACATGAACAGCAATTTGTATTTTCAGTGACTTGATTTTTGAACAGGATGTGACACCAGGTCTTTTTTTTAATTGTCTAACAAGTTTGAATTCAGTTTTACTTCCAGATCAGTTTTACCCATAGTTGGATGCATACCTTTCTCCAAGAATATTAGCGTTATGTGAAATGCTACCAGCCCCGCCAGGATTTGAACCCGTGTCACCATGTCCATTTCCTATGATGATAACCATTACACAATAGGCATCATCACAGCAAATATGTAGGTATGTTTCAGAAAACTAAAATTTTCATAGTTATCGTTTTTGATGACAGGCCTTAGAAACAGCAGTTACTGTAAGCCTAACTAAGTGGTTACTCATTTAACTCTTAACATCCTGTAGAGAATTTTTAAAGTCCAGAGTCCCATTCTTATAAGGATCTATAAAAAATGATAAACATGCCTTTTTCATTTAAAGTTACCTGTTATTTTTCCTTAAGATAAAGACTTCTAAATATGTTTAACATTATATTTAAACAAAGGCTATCGTTTGGGTCGGATTAGGAAAACGAATGTGACTTCCGGCCTGGTGGAATGAGGCGGTATAGGACGTTAAGAGTTAAATACTGAACTTCATGCTAGATCACCAGTGACTTGATTTTTTATGGCCTTTTGAAAGACTACCATCAAAATCACTGCATTAATAAAAACTTGTTTATTTTTTAAAATTTTTTTATAGGTAACATATTTCTCGAAGATAAAATAGTTTATATTAATTTTCACTCCATTTCATTTTAAGGGGTTGTCTTATTGTTTATATATCAAAAAACAACATTGCTAAGTAGAAAATTAACAAAATTTCTAAATAAATAGAAATTGTGAAAAACTATTTACATTTATTTTTTATAGGTAACATATTTCTCGAAGATAAAATAGTTTATATTAATTTTCACTCCATTTCATTTTAAGGGGTTGTCTTATTGTTTATATATAAAAAACAACATTGCTAAGTAGAAAATTACAAAATTTCTAAATAAATAGAAATTGTGAAAAACTATCTACATTTATTTATTGTGTACTTAATGAAGCAGTGATACTGATAACTTTTTGATTTAGTGCATCCTGAGATGCATATATTTGCTTTGAATGAGTCCCCAGGAAAATTTATGGGTCCCAACTAAAGCCGTCTAACTCCTACCTTGTAACCTATCCTGCATAATTTATTTCTAAGAAACTATTGAAATGTATTTACAGTTAGCTTGAAATGGTGAGGAAAGAAAATAGAAAAACACTGGGATGCATGGATATGTACCTATCAGCATCTCTGTTATTGGTAGCATGTTTCCCCTAAAATATGACATTGTTTATATTAATTTTCACTCCATTTTATTTTCAGGGGTTGTCTTATTCTTCATATATCGAAAGACTACATTACGAAGTAGAAAATTATCATATTTCTAAATAAACAGAAGTTATGAAAAACGATCTACATTTATTTATTGTATACTTTATGAAATGACCTTATTTGCCATGACCAGGAAAACTGTAGGTTGAAATTTGTGTGTGTTGGGGCGTAGCTACAACTTTTCCTGAGCATCTGGATAAATAGCACAAACAAATGTGCGTCGTCTTGATCATTGACAAAGTCGAGCATTTGCATCACATGATGTAATTGTGAAGAATGCTCATTTCTCTTGTCTGTTTGTCACTCTCAACTAGGGCTTATTTTAAGGGGAGGGCTTATATTAAAATCATCCTGAAAAATTACTCAAGGTCTTATTTTGTAGGTAGTTCTTATTTTCGGGGAAACACAGTATTAGATTAATTGTCAAGACAAAATCTTTTAGTTCAAGTTTGTAAAAATAAATTGTATTAAGGTAGTGATGCTTATACCTTTCTGATGTAGTGCGTCCTGGGATGCACATAATTGCTTTGAATGAGTCACAACTAAAGTTTCCTAATAAATTGTAGGGTTTTTATTTATGATCTGGGGAAACAACTAAAGCCGTCTAACTCCTACCTTGTAACCTATCCTGTGTAATTCATTTCTAAGAAACTATTGAAATGTATTTACAGTTAGCTTGAAATGATGAGGAAGAAAACAGAAAAATACTGGGATCCATGGATATGATTTTACTACATCCTTTTAGATTTTTGTGCATCAGGGACACAGGACGCATACCCATCAGCATCTCTGTAAGGTGTACTGTACCTGTCTATTTTAAAAGTAGACAATCTCCACTCTCTGGCCTTTGTGAGGTATCAGTTAATCACCTGGCCTTTGGGATTCCAACCTTGCAGTAATGTATCCCACAATGCACTTGAAGGGAGAGGAGTTAGAATAGTCATGTCAATATTTATCTGAAAAATGAACTTGTCCTTTTTACTGTTGTATTGCCCACTTGGATATTCAACAAGTACAACCATTTGAGTAAAATACAACATTTTATAAAACATTTCTTTTCCTGTAATTCTTTATTATATATATATATATAATATATTATATATATATATATATATATATATATATATACACACAATAGACAGGTAAGTTGGGGATGATTCTATTTGGGATCATTTATATCCATAATACATGCCCATACTGATGCACACATAAAATCATACATGAATTATTTCAAATCACTGAGAGCTCAATGTAAGATAAGTTATATAATACATATACACACATCCATGAATAGGAAAAAAAATTCAATTTATATGCATGCCAATTAGCAAGTTTTTATTTTTTTTTCCCCCAACTGGAAAACATCAATTTGTAAGGAAAAGCATTTAATCTATTATTACACTAAAACCTTTAAAAACAATCAGTGATACACTGAATCAACAATTGTTTTCTAAAAACTTTTTTTCTGTTTAATGACACAAAATTCATACTAAAATATTCCTTAGTTTCAGGATTGATTTATGTTTGAAAAAAAATTTAATTGGTTCTAATTATTCGTAATTTGCAATTAAGTCAAAACTGTCCAGTCTCTTACTTTATATTCTGCCTATCATTTTCCCCCTCTCTATGTATATCTTGATTACCTCCTTGTACATATCATAGTTTCTCAGTGAGAGAGAGAAAGAAAGAAAGAAAAAAAAAGTTTGAAAAGCATTTGTATGTTAAATTTCATAAGTAGCCAGCTGTAGCTTCAACATCTTGGCTCTTAATAAATTTAAAATTAGGGCCAACGTTCCCTTTCTTAGAAATCTTACAAATGATTTTTTTTTTTTTTTTTTTTTAAATTCTGTAGCCATATCTATTTTTTCAAAAATTTTAATTCGCTTTGCAACTCACTTTTCCTGATCCCAATTATCTACCCAGAGCTCAAATGGTGACCCAACGGATCATGTCTTTTGTCTAATATATATATATATATATATATATATATATATATATATATATATATATATATATATATATAATAAAATTCTTTTCCTTATATTTTGAATCTAAAACTTGCTAATTGGCATGCATTTAAATTGATTTCTTTTTTTCATATTCATGGATATTGGATCTTAGTACAAAATTGACCCCCCAAGAGTAAAAAAATATTTAAACATTCAGCAGTAGTATAACATGGAGCCATAATGTATACTTTTCTAGCATGGGACAGTAAAGAATACTGTTGTAATTTCTGTAATGTAAACATAATAACAGACAACACCCATTTTCTGGCCATTGTGTGGTATCAATTCATCTCCCTTGAATTTGGCATAAAATATGAGGCAAGCCCTGGCTCTGGGGATTCCAACCCTGCAGCAACATCTCCCTCAATACGATTGGGATAGTCAGATGCCAATGTGACACTGATTGTTGCGACTGGTTTATTACCCCACCTCTGCTCTTGTTAAAATGACTGTAGAAGATTTCCAATTAATGTTGAATTGGTAAAAGAAGGCAACAAGAAAGCTGTAAATTAAAACGGATCTAACCTTGCTGCAAGCCTATTGCAGAATGTTGTTCAAACCAGCAGCATACTAACTCACTTTAACACTGACACTAAGGTTGGTTTGTTTTGTTTTGTTTTACGGCATATCAACCTCAGTGGGTCATTTAATGCCGATAAAGTTTTGAAATAAATCAATTCTTAATAGATAATACAATTTTTTTATAAATACATTTTTCTATTTAACCCATAGATGGGACCCTAACAGGTACTACCACTCCGGGTCAGAGTGGACCAGGGAGCAATGGTGATGAAGGGTGCTCCACATTCCCCAAACCTTCAAAACTGGAACCTCACCATCAGATAGAGTTTAACGTCATTCCCAGGACATGTAGACCCGCAGCCACGCCTTCTAGCACCCATATGATAAAAAGGGGTTGGGGCTTGCCATAAGGGCAATAGGGCTGACACTAAGGGAAAAGTAGTTAATATCAACCACCATTTTATTGGGTTTAAGGCTGGGATTAAAGCGTGGTATCTACAGCCAAGTTTTTTTTTTTTTCTAAACAAGACACGGGAAAGGATAATTGGTTGGTTGGTAGGTTGTTTGGGTTCTACGGCATGTCAACCCCATTGGCTCATTTTATGCCAAAGACGTTTTTATTTATTTATTCTTGAAGGGTACTCAAATTTTCTTCAAACATTTGTTTCTATTTAACCCATAGATGGGACCCTAACAGATACTACCACTCCGTCAGAGTGAACCTGGGAGCAATGGTGAAGGGGTGCTCCACATTCCCCAGAACTGGAACCTCACCATCAGATAAGTGTTTAATGTCATACCCAGGACATGAAGAACCTCAGCCACCGCCTTCTAGCACATATGATAAAAAGGGTTGAGGCTTGCCATAAGGGCAACAGGTGCTAGGGCTTGATGTGACTAGCCTGAGTAAGGGCCAAAGTGGAGTGTTGCATGTCATGGACTGCTCAGCCACCAGGATTGGGAAGGGAGAGAAAAAAAAGCAAGCAGGCTTGGATCTCGTAAATGTTTTCCTCCAAGCTATATTGGACATTTTGAGTGCAGGATTTGATAATGAAGTTTATTGTGTACAGTGCTCAGGTGCACCACAACTCATCAAAGACCCATGTATAGTACATAGAATAATGTACTAATGTCAGGAACATGAATAGTGTACAATAATAATATACATGTATGTGTGCATGTGTATGGAGGGGGGGGGATATCAGGTATAGTTCTGTTGAATTACAGGAAGCATGAAGGTTTTGAAAGATGCAGTGTTTCAGCAGCCTTCAACAGATGCAGGCAGTTTATTGCATGCCTCAGCAGCTCTAAGCGTGAACATTTTTTTCTTTCTTTTCCTTATGTTCAACTGAAACAGATTAGCGTTATCACTTCCGCATGCCATCCCCTCTCTCTTTCCCCTCTCATATCTTTTTATAACATGTCCCCCCCTTAAAAAAAAAGAAAAAAAAAAAAAAAGGAAATTAATAAGGTGATAACCCTCATAAGAAATAAGAATTCAGCAGGATTTACAATTTTGCATTTCATCTTAGATGATTTGGACGGTCTCATTTTTACCAGAGGGTGTTGCAAGATGATAACGGTCATACAAAAAAAGGAACATGGGTATTTACATATTAGCAAGATTAGACAAGAATTGAGGTTAATCTCATATTCATTTTGTGGTAATCTGAACATTAGCTACATAAATGAGAGTAACCTCCCCTTGTTTCTTTCACTTTGAGGAAGCCTCATGTTTTGTTTGACATTTTCATTTCACCGTAAATCTACACGGAAAATACGAATTTGTTCAAATCAATACAACTGCGTGTTTTAACACGAAAATATCATAAAATGTGTTCTTAATTGTGCTTGCATGTTATTTGAAATGAACTTAATTGTTATTAAGGCTTCCTCAAAGTGAAAGAAACAAGGGGAGGTCACTCTCATTTATGTAGCTAATGTTCAGATTACCCATTTCGTTTCTCTTGTGCACACACACACACAGGGGTTGATAACCATTGGTTTATATACGAGGGCGAGTTAAAAAGTAATGCCATTTTGTTTAGGACAGGTATAATTACCAACAGAGGAACATATATCCTACATAAAAAAAGTCGATCCTCTGGAGATCACATCCCATAATCATCGTTTTCCTCAATGGCAATGTTCCACCTTCGAATGAGAGCATATATCCCAGCCCCTTAAAATTTTGTTGACTGTTCTTTGAGCCACCTCTTCACTACAGATTTCACTTCCTCATCACTGGAATAATGTTTGCCTCTCAAACCCCCTTTCATGGGGCCGAAGAGATGGAAGTGAAATCTGTAATGAAGAAGTGGTTCAAAGAACACTCAACAGAATTTTATGGGGCAGGGATACATGCTCTCATTCAAAGGTGGAACATTGCTATTGAGAGAAACGGTGACTATGTGGAGAAGTAGGGATGTGATCCACAGAGGACCAGCTTCATTTTGATGTATGATACATGTTCCAGTGTTGGTAATTATACCTGTCTTAAACAAAATGGCATAACTTTTTGACTCACCTTCATAGTTTTATTCAGCATTAGAGGTGAAGTATTTATAATAAAAATAAAGTTAAAATGGGTTATTTCCTATAAGTCTAACATAAACAAAGAGGAACCACTCTTGACTGATAATTTTTTTACTTACCCATTAAACTAACCCTAAACCAGTCTTCTATTTTCCTAATAAATAAATAATTTATCAGTCAAGAGTGGCTCCCCTTGGTTTATGTTAGACTTATAGGAAATAACCTTAAAATGTTCCATGAATAAAATCCTGATAACAAAGAGATACAAAATCAGGTATAGATCACGAGAAATGACTTGGAAGACCTGTAATGATTCTACTTAGATGCAGACATGTCTACTACCTCAATCTATATATCAATACTTGTGTTCATACGACTTATCATTTTCCATTTGCCCTGTGCCTATTACCAGCTTTGAGGAGACTTACATAAGAGGAATAAATTAGAGCCCAGTATGACTTTTGGAACAACATGTATTATAGAACACCTTTAAAGTAGGTATGTTATAATTTTCAAAAAAATTAACTGGATATCTCATAATACCAGGGTGAGTCAAATGTTTTGCAATACTTAATACAGATTTGTTTAAAGTCCACCTTTGGCGGACATTAAGTGAATGTTTAGTAACATCCCATTTGGAGAATTTATAGAATTATCAATGTAGGGCAGTCTGGGTTCCTTAAATTTGTACATGCTTAGTTGTAACACATATTCATGTAACTGAAGCAGTTCAAGTTGAGGAAGGTACTGACTTGTGTGCTTGGTAGTGTCATGGTAGTTTGGTGCACTTGACACACATTGTGCTTTGCTTCACTATGTATGATTTGAATGCCACACAGATAAAACGTGCAACGTAGTCTAAATTGAGAAACTATACTTATGAGTTTGGACTGGGCCATAATGTCGCCGAAACTACCAAAAACATTTTTTGTCCAAAAAGTGAAGACGTAGTTGATCACAGTACTGTAACTAGATTGTTCAAGAAATTTCAAGCGAGTTGCAAGAACCTCAACAATAAGACAAGGTCAGGTAGGTCAAAAACTGTGGATTCTGAGGCTGTGCTCCAAACCATAGAGACAAACTCTGAGAGTATCAGACAAACTCAGCATAACACACGTGGGCATGCCTACAAAGTCAGAAAACAGCACTGCTCACGTGACTTTCGGAAACATTTTTTCACGCTCAGAGTTGCGGAGACATGGAATAAACTGCCAGCGTCTGTTGTAGGCTGCCGAAGCACTGAGTCTTTCAAAGCCTCCATGCTTCCTGTTGTCCGCCGACACTATACCTGATGCCACTATCCACATACATATGCACACGCGCACACATACATGCATATTTACTGTAAACTGTTCATGTTCCTGACACTAATACATTATTCTGTGTACTTGACATGAGACTTTGATGAGTTGTGGTGCACCTGAGCACTGTACACAATAAATTTCATTATTATTATCTCACAATTCAGTATGGTTTCTTTCACGATTTCAGCAAAAGTATGAAGAGCTGTTGAATAGTGATTTATATTAGCCAAAAAATTGCAAAACTTTTGACTCACTTTAGAGAAATTGTTGTTGTTGTTGTTGGTATTTTCTTTAAAAATAAAACCTAATTTAACAAAAAACAAATGCAGTAAAACTTCTGACAAAATTCATCTAGATTTCCTTTCCATCAATTTTTTTTCTTTCTTTTTCTAAAGATTTATGAGAGAACAATAGAATAGGAAATCGTATATCTTAATTAGTTAATTTTCCTTCAGGGGGAAGAAAAATTAGCTAAATCAATAAAAAAAAAAAATGGAAAAAAAAAAAAAAAAAAAAAAAAAAAGAGCAAAGTTCCATTTCATCAGCTATTTTAATAAATTCAATCCAATATATATATATTTTTTGTTGTTTAAATCAATGAAACTGAGCCATTTTTAAAATGGGACAAAACCAGATCTCCAGTTTTTAAAATATGGAATCATCAATGTCAGACATTTTTGTTTTCTTGTTGTTTGCTTTCTGAGTGTACCAGCAGGAATAAAATTGTCAATGCTTACACCACAGATTGAACTGACAATGCCATTTGATAACAAAGGCAGCAATGGGTGTATTTTCAATATATAACCACAGCCAGGGGACCTGGGAAGAAAGGGAGTGGTTCAATGGAAAGACAGAAATAAAGAGGAGAGGAGGAGAGAGAATATAAAAAGAGAAGGAGGTGTAAACAGAGTACATAGGGGGTGGTGGTGGTCAACAGAAACTCCCCTCCCTTTTAATATCTCTCCTCCTACTCCTCTGTCCATCTCTGATGGGAGAAATATTCACTAGCAACAGGAACGAATTTGCCTGCAGTTCTGATTTCCGAGTTTCACATGGAAATTACAATCTTTTTTTTTTTTTTTAACTTTTTTTTTTTTTTTTTTTTTTTTTTTTTTTTTAATCTGCCAATTTGAAGAAGGAAAAAAAAAAAAGAAAAAGAAATTAAGTCATGGCAGAGTCCCGCTAAGAAATAATTTATTTACTGCCTTTCATCTCAACCAAAGTTTTAACCGTAAAGCATCCACTCCATTCAGGTAGTAGCGGAAAAGTCGCTTGTCTCGTACAAAGCCGAGATTTTCATAGAGTTTCAAAGCAGCTTTGTTCGTGATTTCCGTTTCTAACACCACCTAGAGGAGGAAAATAAAATTTTTAAAATGAGAAAGTAAGTAAAACAGAAATAATTAAGAAACAATAGAAGAGAAAATAAATACTTAATACAGATTTGCTTAAAGTCCACCTTTGGCGGACATTAAGTTAATGTTTAGTAACATCCCATTTATAGAATTATCAGTGTAGGGCAGTTTGGTTCCTTAAAAAATAAAGCCCCGTATCATGCTGGTGATAGTTGGAGAAGAAAAAAAAATATCAGGCATTTTTTTTTTTTTTTAATTGTTTTATTTTATTTTGCAAAGCAATAACCTAAATAAAAAATCTGTCAGTTCCACAATTCATTTTTTTTAAATTGAAAAAAAAAAAAAAAAAAAAAAAAAAAAAAAATGTTCTGATGTCATTTTCAACTTGAATTTAAAAAAATTATTTTTCTCAAGTCTTAGTTAATTTTCAATTTTTTTTTTTTAGATTAATAAAAAGAAAAGTGGTTATGAATTCTATTCATTACTCATAGATGATCACATTCCTGTTTTAAAAATTCTAACTTAATTCTAACCCATGATAACTCATTTTTATTTAACTAAACAATTTTAGTTAAAAAAAGATGCCAAACAATCTCCATGGTCTAGTTAGGGGATAGGCTCCCTCACTGTCTGGCTGATACAAAACCTTTGATTCCAACTCCTCTGTTTTTGGCACCTCTAACCAACTCCTCTTTATGTAATTAAGTGATCATGGCTTACAAATAAATATAAAACTATGATTTTTTATAATCTATTTACAAGGATTTGCACTGTATAGCTCTACAGACTAAACTAGGGCCTTATAAAATGTAAATTCAACTGGAGTTGGAGTCAGTATAGTTTTTCAAATTCGGTGACACCTTAATTGCTTACGACTCCACAGTCCTATTAATAACAGTCCATCAAGATATATACTATAGCCCAGGTGTTGGATAAATGTACAAATACAGTGGATTCCAGTTAATAGGGCCATATCAGAACCAATGATTTTATCAGTAGATAAAAATATGATAGACAATTGTTTTGAGGAATAGAAAATACTTTTAGTAATTTTATCATTTTTTTTATAAAAAAAAAAAAAATATCCAACAACTTGACCCCTCCTCTCAAATGCATTTTAAGCATTTTCTTCAATTATTTTTTTTTTATTACTACAAAGCAATAATTTAAATAAGCAATAATTTGATAAGAAAAGAACAATATATTTGTTTTTCTAAATACCTTAGTGACTTTCATAGTATTTTGTATAGGAGAAACAAATATATAGATTTATATTTCAATTTTGAATCTAACCATCTTTGTTGTATGAAGAAAAGGTTGAGTGCTTAAACACTGGCTCAAACTTACAATGAAAATAACAATTACCCTAAAACCAACCTAAAATCCCAGATCTGGAAAAGAAAATTACTTATAAATAATATACAATGTGATTTAAATATTAATCATGCAACCTGGTTTTACAACATGGTAAGGAGAAATTAAGTTGTTATGGTAATAAAAGGCTTTACTCAAATAAGTAAGTGGAAGAAGAAAAAAAAAAGGCTGGGAAGAAGAAAGCAAAGGAATATGAAGAGAGAAAGAGAGAGAGAGAGAGATTAAATAGCATAGTCTACCTAGTTTATTACCTGTGAAAAAAATCATATTTGCATTTCTAAAATGTAAAAGTATAAACAATTATGTTTTTGGAGATGAGACAATGGAGTATACACTGATTCTATAACAATTTATGTTACTCCTATTTGCAGGAGAAGTAGGAGAAATACAACAGTTATGAAAAAAAAAGGTAAAATGTAATCTTATAGGCCATAAATATCTGATTAACAAATGTTATATTTGAAGAAGGTTGTTTATAACCAATAAAATATTAACCACAATTTCTTGGTAGTCCAATATTAATTATCTATGAACATTTTTAAAATTTTTTTTTTAAAGATTTTCCTTTAAAAAATTAT
>CM042153.1:31706735-31819974 GCA_023376005.1 Doryteuthis pealeii
GAAAGAGATTTGGCTCCAATTAAGAAGGGATATCAGAAACTGAGGGGTATTTTGAGGCCAAAGACAAACCGTTCTACAAAAAAGGCATAGAATTGTTAGAAGTGTTGGAATCAGTGTATTACCCTAGAAGGAGACTATGTTGATGAATAAAGTCGAATTTTGCCTAAAAGTTGTTTTATTAGTTTAGTTCCTGCCAGATTATCTAAGTGAAGCACTGATGAACCTGCACAGTATTTTGATGAATGATCATTTTATAACAGCACCTACTATAAACAACCTAAGGCCTGTGTGCTAGACTAATCAAAGCTTAATAAATGATAATTTTAAAAGCCAGTTTGAAATGTAATATTTTCCATAAGGCCAATGAAATTGTTATATTTTAGTTTTCATGATGCAATATTTATTCACTATCATGTTCAAAGCTTGGAGAATGCTATCAAAAATTGTTTAATTAATTTCAAAAAAAAAAAAAAAAAAAAAAAAAAAAAATTAAGAAAAAGAAAAAAATCCTACCTATTCCATATAAATTTAATATACCATAACTATTTGTGTATAACATGCATCTCTAACTTTGGACTAAAAACACATGTGAAATAAAAAATAATTTTACTTTTTTAGAATTTGTAGCAGCTTAATCTAACAAAACTTAACATTTTTTCAACTTTTATCAGTTTGTATTGACTAAAAATAAGAATTTATATACAGGGTGATGGAAACACCCTATTTTAAACTATTTTTTAATTTTTATACGCAGGGGCCGGGTTAGCTCAGTCGGTAGAGCGTTTGGCTAGAAACCACAAGGTTCCTAGTTCGATACCGGTCCCCGCCAACTCAGCGTTATGAGTAGCAGTGATCTGTGTGGTAAAGTAAGGAGCTGATGGTAGGTGTGGCGCTCCACCCAGATGCTAAAAACAATCTCCTTGGTCTAGCGCTATTGAAAAGGGGATAGACCCCTCGCTGACTGGCTGATACCGACTTTAGGCCACCCCGTCGACTTTACTTACTTTACATTTTTCTCAATTCTTTAACGTCCTATAACGCCTCATTCCACCCGACCAGAAGCCACATTTGTTTTCCTAATCCACCCCAAACGATAGCCTTTGTTTAAATGTAATATTAAACATATTTAGCAGTCTTTGATTTACGGGAAATAACAGGTAACTTTAAATGAAAAGGCCATTTTTAGCCATTTATTGATAAATCCTTATAGGAATGGGGCTCTGGACTTAGAAAATTCTCAACAGGATGTTAAGAGTTATTGTACATGGCAATTAAATCTATGTTGTTTTTTTTTTTCAGATTGATTATTTTGTTTCAAAATCAAAAGATGTCTGGATGTTAATTTTAATTCCTGAGCAGCTTGAGAGGCTGGAGGCCATATAAAATTTTAAATAAAACTCCATATTATGTGTGTTCTTCTCATATTCCTTTTTTGTAAAAATAATAATTCAGAAATAATTTTTTTTTTTTTTTAAATAAGTATACATTATGTTTTGAAACACAAAATGAACACAAAAATACAAGCTTGATGAAAAAAAATAGTGTGTTTTATACACAAATAGTTACAGCACTAAATTTAACAATTATTATTGGACAGAAGTAGTATAGTTATTTGAGTGTCTCAAATTTTGTATTTCGGGGGGGGGGGGGGATTTTTCATTGAAAAGAATTTCAGCTTATGTTCTTGAGAAACATTGTTATAAAAACAATAAAAGTAAAGATACTAGTTCAAATAATTCGAGAGAGAGAGAGAGAGAGAGAGAGAGAGAGAGAGAGATACTAGTTCAAATAATTTGTTGAAAAAAAAAAGAAAGGAAAAAAAAAAAAAAAAAAAAAAAAGAAAGAAAGAAAAGATTTATAAAATGATAAACAGACAATATTACAAAATTGTAAAAATTTCAATACTTAAAATATTTCCCTTTGTATCTCCATAGAGAAACTAAACAGAATAAAACATCATTTTTGGGGACTTTATGAATTAAAAAAAACAAAAAAAAACACACTTTTAAGTAATCAATTAATCATAGTTTAGTGAAATTTTAAATTTTAAAACTAGCTGGGCATACACACATGCAGTGATAAAATGTAAAGGGGGAAAACATCTTAAATGCAGTTTCCTATCATATGACTAAAGTACAATACTATGTCATGGTAGATTATCAACAGGGAAAGGTCGGTAATATAATACACTGCCTTTAAGAAGAAAAAGAAAAGGGAGCAGTGAAAGGAAGGTGAACACTTAGAGCAACAACAAGCAAAATACATGTGCAAGAGTTTTTTTAAAAACAGATTCCTTTACATAGAATAACAATGACATGTGTAGGTTGTAAGATTAGAGGAGCACCAAAGTGTGTAGTAGTAGTAGTTTTTTAAAGGAATCAGCTCTGGCTGTCAAGGTTAGGTTTTACAACCCTTTTAGTTAAAAGTGTGGTAAGGTTAAATATAGAAAGTATGAAATTACTTTTGCCAACAATATAGTTTGTTAGCATTGCCTTTAAAATCTTCATGCATCAATACCTTTAAAAAAATGCAGGTATATGAATTAAAACATCATAAATTCATTAAGATATTTTAATATAGATACAGAGATGCTGATAGGTATGCATCCTGTGTCACAGATGCATAAAAATCATATCCATTGGTCCCAGTGGGTTTTTCTTCTTTTTTCTTACTCCACCATTTTCAGCTAACTGTAAATATATTTCAATATTTTCTTGGAAACGAATTACACTATATGGAGTACAAGGTAGAGGTTAGCCGGCTTTAGTTGTTCATAGATATTTTCTTGGAAACTAATTACACAATATGAGGTACAAGGTAGGGGTTAGATGGCATAGTTGTTCATAGATATTTTCTTGGAAACGAATTACACTATATGAGATACAAGGTAGGGGTTAGACGGCTTTAGTTGTTCATAGATTTTTCTTGGAAATGAATTACACTATATGAGGTACAAGGTAGGGGTTAGATGGCTTTAGTTGTTCATAGATAAAAACTCTGCAATTTCTTAAGAAACTTTAGTTGGGACCCATCAAATTTCACAGGGACTCATTTGAATCAAATCTGTGCATCCCAGGACGCACTAAATTGAAAAGATATCAACATCACTGTAGATATACATGTTAAAACAATTGTTAAAATTATTAAAATATATAAATGCATATTGACTAATTTTTTTTTAACTATTTATAAATACGAATACCGTGGTAACTTGACTTACAAGTTTAATTAGTTCCATGACTCAATTTCCTCGTATATCAAATCAATTTTCCCCATAAAAATAAACTGAAATGCCATTAATCCGTTTCGGGTTACCCTAATCATGCTTTTAATATGAACTATTTTGTAAATGTTTTCAAACATGCTAAGATTTTTTGTGTAATTTTAGGGTCATTATTAGATTACTAACCCCCTTCCCCAAATACCTTAACAGAAGTGCAGAAAACCCTTCACTAAGCATAACAATTAATTTATGTAATACTGGAAGATACTAAAGATAAGAATAAAATAAGAATCAAGTTTTTGATATACAAATTAAAACTAAGGACTTTATATTGATTTTAATGGCATATCAATCCATCTGGGGTTATTTTATACTTAGAGGTTAGGGAATTGCATACATTGTATGTTTATATTTACAATTTTTGTGTAATTAAGAGTTTTACACAAGGTTATACGATATCAAGTATTTGTATCGAATAGAAATTATTTTCAAACAGAACTATTTGATCCATAGATGGGATGCTACAGAGTATACCTGGGAATAATGGCAATAAATGGGGGGGGGGGTTCTCAAGAACTGAAGGCTTATCACCAGATGCAGTTTAGTGTCATACCCAGGACAACTCTTTGGGGGGGATTATTACCCCTATGCAGGGGGGAGGAGACGCAGTCAGTGTATTCTAAGCCCCACTAACAGGGCATAAGGACATTAGAATATACTGCTTCTAATGGTGTTTGGTGTGCTTAAAGATTATTAATAAATTGAGGGAAGTGAGGGTTTTTTTTACACCCCACCCCCCGGCAAAAATAGGGTGTGTATTTTATTGAACCTTGGTCTTTGCTGGTCTCAACCAATTTACCTTTATAAAAGGAATGTGTGCTCAGTCGTACAAACAAACATACAGATTTTTTTTTTTTTTTTTTTAGACATAGATAGACAGGTAGGTTTTCAATCCTAATAGAAAGCGGTTTTGAGAATTTATACACCAAAGGAAAATCAATCAAAGAATTAATTAATCCTAAAAAATGTGGTTACAAGCATAAAGAATAAGGTTAATAACTTTTGCAACTTTCATTTCAATAATGACTTCTTAAAATTACAAAATGACTAAACTCAGTTTTGATAATCTATTAAGTTTTTATTATCCAAGTTAAAGAGATTAAAAATAATGAAGTTAGAAAACCTGGATCAGTCCAGCAGTTAATATGAATAATATCTTAAAAGTTCCTCATATTGTATATATTTGTTGGACAAGGAAAATTTTGATGCACACTAGTTTTAAAAAAAAAATGTATTTGACAAGGTTTATTAAGCTTGCTCATAAAGGCTTTGTGAGGTCAATGAACTTTTTATTACTTAATTTGGCAGCCATTAAACTATGTCGACACATACTATTTATAGATTTTATAATTAAATTTCAAATAAATAAAAAGACAGAAAAAGTACTCTATAATTAGCATTTAATAGTTATCTCCCTTGATAAATTGTGATCAGAGAGAACATGAAGGCAAAACCAACATTATTATAATTAAGTTGAAAACCAGATTGGAAATTGCTTCATTCTCTGTAAGAGCATTTCAATTTTATGGTATGCCATTTTTGCTATGTTATCGTAAAATAACATTGATAAAATCTATATAATGTTCTGATTTTGGCAAAGTAAGAAGAAGGTTATCAGTAAGGTGATACGAGAGAGACCCCCCCCCCCAAAAAAAAAGGCAATGCTTGGATGGTACTTAACTACAGTACCGTAGAGAGCCTACAGCAGTACACCATTTTCTTTTTCATCTTAAAAATATCTATATACTAATACACTTATTTGTAACTATGTACTCATCAGTAGTGTCATACTTTCAGTTATAAAAAATTAAGGAAAAAAAAAAAATGTTTGATTGAAACAGATTAGTGTTATCGCTTCCACCCCCTCTATCTTTCCCCTACTCTTTCTTTCTTATATTTTTTTCTGTGGAGCATATCCTTTATTTCCGTTCTTTCTTTATAATAAAAACGGAATGGTTCATTATTTAACTGTGGTGATGTCACTCATAAGAAATAAGAATTTGGTGGATAAGGAACACCAGATAATCAGGATTTACATTTTTATATTTCATCAAAGAGTTAGAC
The DNA here is from genome assembly GCA_023376005.1 of Doryteuthis pealeii. NCBI lineage: Eukaryota > Metazoa > Mollusca > Cephalopoda > Myopsida > Loliginidae > Doryteuthis > Doryteuthis pealeii. The sequence continues at coordinate 31,712,083 of CM042153.1, forward strand.
AGTCTTATTTTAAACTAGAGGGTGTTGCAAGATGATAATGGTCGTACAATTAAGGAACTCAAGTCAAAGGTTACACCATTACAAATAGTCAACCACCATCTTTTAAGTTTCAAGATCTCTCCTACATATGAAAATAAGTCAGACTGGAGATCATTTCTAGCTACTGGTACCCATGTAACCGAGAACAACTTTTCGCATGTCACCAATAACCCCTATTGCCCTGAGAGATGCTATAAGGGGAAATACTTGGCATGGCACCTAGATGACCGAATAGTTAATAGAAAATGTGTACACAGAAAGAAAAAAAAATTTAATTGTGGGAAATTTTTATTTTAAAATCTCTTTTTATTTTGTTCTTTGACAGTGTTCACCATGGGTCGGTTGAGCTGGCTCCAACTAATGAATTCACGTGTAGTGAAATTGATGGAGGGAGTAACGAGAGAATAGGAGATTCACAGACGGTCCCCAAACCACGCATGCAGATTTCGGTCAGGGGAAGGAGATGCCCTTGTTTTTCACAGATTTTTCCACAGACGCAGTGACAAGTACGCCAAAAACCGTTGATACCTGACAATGATGGAGAGACACTTTGGATTTTCACCAGAGCCCCTTTGGCTGGGTATAAGACCTGTTTTGTCAGTCGCTCACCGGCTATCTATTTAAAGCTGTACAAAGCTATGGTGCGGCCACACTTGGAATTTGCATCACCAGTCTGGAACCCCTATCTTGCTCAGAATATTAACCTCCTAGAAACTGTACAGAGACGTACAACCAAACAAATAATGGATTCGTTGAAACTTTGGTGTCTGGCAACAGACCTGGTAAATGCTCATAAGGTCATTAATCATCTTAACAACAGCAACCTTGAGCACCTTTTTGATCTCCATGTTTCTAACACACGTGGGCATGCCTACAAAGTCAGAAAACAGCACTGCTCCCGTGACCTTCGGAAACATTTTTTCACGCTCAGAATTGTGGAGGCATGGAATAAGCTGCCCACGTCTGTTGTAGGCTGCTGAAACACTGAATCTTTCAAAGCCTCCATGCTTCCTGTAGCCCGCCAACACTATACCTGATTCCCCTCTGCACACAATACTACTGCGCATATTACTACAGTAAACTGTTCATGTTCCTGACACTAATACATTATTCTGTGTACTTGACATGAGACTTTGATGAGTTGTGGTGCACCTGAGCACTGTACACAATAAATTTCATTATTATTATTATTTAAATGTTAATAGCAAGGAAGATGAGCTGCAACAAGTAACCCTTATAGCCCTAAGAGATGCTATGATGGAAAATACTCGGCAAGGCACCTAGATGGCCTAATAGTTAAATACAAAATGTGTATAGAGAAAAGAGAAAAGAAAAAAAATCTTTTTGCAATTGGTTACTGACAACCAAACTTAAATGAAATTGATGGCATCTGGCAGACCTTACGTTTGTCTCTATAAAATAAAACTATTAAAAAGCTAAGGTAAAATCAGGTGTCAACAGAAAAAAAACTTTTCTTGCTTACAATGCTTACTACCTTATGTTATAGTAAAATTACATTTGAATGGTATTCTATAGGATATAGGTTTCCTAAATGAACTTATAACACAGATCATGTTTAAAACATCAAATGTTATATAAGTAAAGTAACACTGAATTATCACATATACAGATCAATACATACACAAGATCTAAAATAAGGAGTGTATCTACAATTCTCAACCCTCGTACACAAACTGCACCCAGATCAAAATTGGTATTGTTCTTCAGAGGGATGGGGGTTGCAAGTGTATTTTCTTTGTTAAATTGGTGAAAAAAAAAAAAAAAAAAAAAAAAAAAAAAATTCAAAGAAAAAAAAAAAAAGAAGATCTACAAATTAATTATTTTCAACATAATCCTTAATATATTATTTTTAAAATATTCATAAAATAGCCTCATTCCTCCCACAGTTATTTCTTTTTAATGGTTAAAAAAGAAAACCCATTTTTAAAATATAAACAAATTTAAATTTGCATAACTTCTAACATAATTAAAGATACTTTTGATCACTTGAGGAATCATCGCACCAAAAATTTGGTAGGGTGATAATAATTCATTATATTTTACATTGATATATTTTTATTTTATTACAAAAAATTAGTAAAAAAATTATAATTGAAGGTCTATATTGATAGGTACATAGATTTTTATTAGTAAAATGAATAACAATTTTGAAATAAGATTAGATATTCATTAGGTCAATGAAGATGTAAAAGTGGATAAGGTAAGTGGAGGTGTTCATGTAATGGTTATCATCATAGGAAGAGGACTCAGCTACCCAAGTTCAAATCCTGAACAAGTCTATTTGCATTTCACACTACATAGCACTAATACCCTTGGGAAAGGTATGAATAAAACTATTTTCCTACCTTGGACAGACTGGACTTTTAACCTTGATATGGCAACTAGTCAAGGAGAAAGTTGATTGGTTGGATTTTACAGCATTTCAACCCTTGTTGGGTTATTTTATGCCAAAGACATTTTGTTTATTCATTCTTGATGGGTATCGAAAAAAATTTTTAAACTCAACTTTTTATGATTAAAAAAAAAAAAGTTGATTTTGATGATTAAAAAGTGATGGTCAACATAAATGCAGACACTGTAAATTACAAATTGGTCTGGGAATTGCTATATTTTTATGCATTGTTCTAATAAAAATCTGTGATGTGCTACTACTGTTGGGTTACAGTTACACAAACGGAGAAAGAAGGGAAAAGAAAAAAGAAATAAGAAAAAAAAAGAAAATAAGAAAAAAAAAGAAATAAAAGAAAAAAAAGAAAAAAGAGAAAAAGAAAAAAGAAAAAAGAGAAAAAAAAGAGAAAAAAGAAAAGAAAAAGAGAAAAGAAAGAAAAAAAAAAAAAGAAAAAAAAAGAGAAAAAGAAAGAGAAAAAAAGAGAAAAGAGAAAAAAAGAAAAGAAAAAAAAAGAAAAAAAAAAAAAAAAAAGAGAAAAAAAGAAAAAAAGAAAAAAAAAAGAAAAAAAAAAAAAAAAGAAAAGAAAAAAGAGAAAAAAAGAAAAAAGAAAAAAAAAAAAAAAGAAAAGAAAAAAAAAAAAGAAAAAGAAAAAGAGAAAAAAGAGAAAAAAAAAGAAGAAAAAAGAAAAAGAAAAAAAAAGAAAAAAAAAAGAGAAAAAAGAGAAAAAAAGAAAAAGAAAAAAAAAAAGAAAAAAAAAGAAAAAAAAAAAGAAAAGAAAAAAGAGAAAAAAAAAGAAAAGAAAAAAAAGAGAAAAAAAGAAAAGAAAAAAAAAAAAAAAAAAAAAAAAGAGAAAAAAAGAAAAGAAAAAAAGAGAAAAAAAAGAAAAGAAAAAAAAAAAAAAAGAAAAAAAAAAAGAGAAATAAGAAAAGAAAAAAAGAGAAATAAGAAAAGAAAAAAAGAGAAATAAGAAAAGAAAAAAAGAGAAATAAGAAAAGAAAAAAAGAAATAAGAAAAGAAAAAAAGAAATAAGAAAAGTTTAATCTCTAGAAAGTTTATAATTGGAAAATGTGTTTCTGTTGCTACAAAACTGTAAACATACAACTCAGATACAAAAAAAAAAGCCTGCACATTGTTTCTCCAAGAGGATTTCCCACAAATGAGGACTAAATAAAATTGATAATATAACAACATGTTCTTCAGTCATCAAAATGGTCTTAGTCTTTCAATCAGTGCAATTACATATGGAAGAATCTCCTATATACCCAGCCACAAAAAACCCCAAAAAACAATGATTTTCTTATCTTCATTTGCTGAAGATCATTTTTAATTCAAATGATCAATCATCTATCTCAGCAGACAGAATTCACAATATATGGAATATAAATGGAAAATAAAATGACAACATCTATTTTTGGTATGGAAGTCTTCTAGTATTATAAACCTTAAGGGGAAATAATTCTCTTTTGATAATTAACCAGCTAACCGATATGTATGCACTGATAACCCGCTCTTCGGGGTTGGGTCCGGTGGTTTCGGCCACTGGACCAGTGTTAAATTAATGGCTTGATCCCAGGAGCCCCCCCCCCCGGCAACACCTGCCCCCTTTGATTTAAAGGGGCAGGGCTGGGTTTATTGCCCAGTGCCTGAGGCACCCCCCTTTGAGAAGGAACACCGACGGGATCAATGCATTTTTTGCACCTACCATCCCATGAGCTTTGGTTTGTGGGTGGTCCCACATCAAAAGACCTTGTGTCATACCCGCATATCGTGGGATGCGGAGTAAATATCCTGATATGTCTATTATCTGCTGCAAAAAATAGTCTATGTACATTTCTTCAAATTTAATTTTTAGTAAGAAATACCTTTTTTTAAAATTCAATACAGAAGATACACTGTTTAGGAGGAGGCATAATTCTCAAATATAAGACTCAAAATGTTTGAAAGATTATTTTAAATTTTAAATCAAGATTATTATACTTCCAGTTTAGCTCAGTCGGTAGAGCATCCAACTAGGTTCCAAGTTTGATACTGGCCCTCGCTAACTTAGCATATGAGTAGCACAGGGATCTGTGTGGTAAACTGAAGAGCTGATGGTAGGGGTGGCGCTTCACCTCAGATGCTAAAACAATCTCTGATCTAGCACTAGTGAAAAGGGGATAGGCTCCCTCGCAGTGTGGCTGATACCGACTTTGGGCCACCCCGACGACTTACATATTTTACTTACTTTACATATTGAACTATTTTAGCAATAGCTCTAAAGTAAACATATCAAATGTTGTAATAATTAAATTATCATACTGTGGTATATCCACAGGTCCTCCTAGTATATACTTTAATATTTAACCATAAATAAGTTATAAACAAAGAATAGAGGATCAATTCTGTATCTCACTAGCTTGACTTGAATTTATTTTAAAAAATCAATAAATAAAAATAAGTAAAAAAATCATTATTTTATGAATCTATATTATAAAAGATCAAATTTTGGTATAAAAAAGAAAAGAAAAAATGTTGAATAGTAGCAAGATTTTTATTAGCACAATAAAGAGTTAAAATGCTCTAACAATTTCCAATCCAATTTACAACTTAATAATAGTGTGGGGTCTGAACACGCACTCACTCCATAATTTTTCAAGGGAAATAAATATTAATTATAGAGTTCCCTTTATTTATTTGTAATTTATTATAATAGAAATTCTATAAATAGGACATGACTTGATATAACGTTTAATGGCCAGAAAGAAAAGAAGAAAAAACAAAAAAACCTTGAAATGAATTATTCAAAACTAAATTATTTCACTCAGTCCTTAAAAAAATATTGCTTCTAGTGAATAATAGACTTAGTAATAAAATGGAGGTGCACTTATTGTAATGGTTATCGTTCTAGCAAAATGGAATTAGTGACTGGAGTTCAAATCCTGGACGAGACTGTTTGCATTTCATTTGTTAAGGCAGGCTCATTTTTTTTTTTAGCCTTGGTTAGGCAACCAGTCTAGGAAAAGGAAAACTGAATTCTAACTAGCTGTACTCTACTTAAAACTGTGTCACATCCTGCCTGTAGTGTGGGTTGAGTAAATACAAATGAAGTAATAAAAATGATCATTCCTCATGATGTAGTTTACCATCTCAGAAGCAATCACACACATTCTGCTTAGACATTAGATCATGTGTTTGTGGTGTAATGGTTATTGGCAGAGGAAATAGACCCAGTGACCAGAGTTCAAATCCTGGACAAGGATGTTTGCATTATGCATAGTGCTAATACCCTTGAGTAAGGTATGAATCCAACTATTCTCCCTCAAACTATGGTTAAATAGTAGGGCAGACTGTGCTCTTTAACCTTGGTATGGCAACTGGTCTAGGAGATGGAAAACTGAATTCAAACCTGTTAAACTCTGCTTAAAAATTGACCATGTGTTGTATCCTGCTTGTGTGCAAGGATTGGGTAAACATTAGATCAGTGGTTTTTAAACATTTTTAAACCAGGACCCCTTTCTATTTCAGAGTCTATCTCATGGAACCTCATATATATAAATTACATATTTAGAAAGATTATTTTCTTTTCTTTCCAACCATATAAACATTTTAAGGATTGGACCAGAAATCTCATGAGAAATTGCGAGTTGAACTGATTACAGTCCGAATTTTTCAAAGTCTACCAAAAACAGTGAAAGTGCTGGGAACACTATTTGAAGCCAGGATTACTTTCTATTTCAGGGTCTATCTCATATAGATAAAAATGAAATTTATCAAAAATATTTAATGAAAATCACATCCAATATCTGCAATACCATTTAGTGAAAGGGGTGTGCTTGCCTGGCTTGGCACAAATTGTCAGTTCTTGGTGATGTTTTTCACAAAGGTACACACAATTCCCTTTGCAGAACAAGGCTAAATCTATATTTGGTCATCATATAGGTAAGGGCTGAAAATGCTGTTTCGTATAAGTATCTTGTTGTCAAAGGTAGCAGCATTTTGACTGTCTTTTTGAGACAACAAAGGATACTCAGAAGTTACGCTAAGCCAATGTTTTGGGAGTGGTTGCTATTTAAACTGAATTTTCCTAGGTGTGCACAAGTAACTAAAAATAGGAATTTGCGGTTCTATCGCTAATCGGATAATATAAATTTTCAGGACACCCTTGCAGTGCCTGCAGACTTCTGCTGCTGACATTGCAGACCCCTGTGGTCTCTGGATCACAGTTTTAAAAACATTAGATTTACACACTCAACTGATGAAATGGAAATTGCTAGTTAAAAGTTAATTTGAATGTAAGAAGATTGGTTGGGTTTTACGGCATATCAACCCATTGAGTCATTTTATGCCGAAGACGTTTTTGTTTTATTCATTTTGGATAGTTACTCAATTTGTTTTAAACAGATTTTTTTATTTAACCAACAGATTGGACCTTAACAAATACTACCACTCTGGGTCACCTGGGAGCAATGGTGATGAAGGAATGCTTCACATTCTCCAGAACTGGAACCTCACCAGATGGAGTTTACCATCATACCCAGGACATGAAGACCCTCAGCTACTTCCTTCTAAGCACATATATATAAAAAGGGTTGAGGCAATCATATAGGTGTTAGGGTTTGACATGACCAACTGAGAATTTAAGAAGAAATACACACTTTGTTATAATCTAAACCTGAAAATGTCTTTATCTTATGAACATACTAAATGCATAAAGAACTTATGACTATCTATATATTAATAGGCTTGTTCCTTAATCTTCTGACTGTTATCCTCTTGTAACACCCTCTGGTTAAAAATGACAGCGTCCAAATTGCCCAAGATGAAATGCAAAAATGTAAATCCTGAGTATCTGGTGTTGCTTATCAGCAGAATTCTTATAAGTGTCATCATCTCAGCTAAATAATAGACCATTCTGTTTTTTTTTATTATGAAGAAAGAAAGAGAAAAAAAAGGACATGCTACACAGACAAAATATAAGATAGACACAAAGAAAGAGTAGGGGAAAGATAGAGAGAGGGGGCAATAATGGTAATCTGTTTCAACTGAACATAAAGAAAAGATAAAAAGAAAGAAAGAAAAAAAGAGCATGAAAGAGTTAAATCCAGATTATTATACTTTTTACATACTGAACTATTTTCAATAGCTCTTAAGTAAACATATCAAATGTAACAATTAAATCATCATACTGTGGTATATCTATATGTCCTGCTAGTAGTGTATTATATTCTGAAACCTGGTTTCAGTAAGGTTACTCATCAACCACTATCTTAACTTTAAATGTTAGGAAAGTTCTGTAAATAAACTTTTTTGGCCTAATGTCCTCTACTGATTGGCTACTTGATCTAATGAAGGTCGTCCAATAGCGATAATAGCCAGGTAATAAGCAGACAACATGAGAATAAAAGGTGCATGCACACAAGTTCAAGTGGGTATCATTCTGCCCATTAATACACTTGACTATTTTTACATTTACAAAAAGATACAAAACCAGCAGCAGCAGCTTTAATGAAAACAAATAACAACAGGTCATTCGATGGTGATCCACTCTCAACAGTTTTGTTGGAATCACAGTTAGCAACTAGAAATAGTAATTCATTTTTAAAAAAATGATCTGGTGTTAATAAAGTACCTCATTATAGTAGCATTCCCAGTTGATTTTTTTTATTTGAGGTTATTGTTATTTAATATATATACGGTTTTAAATCGCTGTAAAAATAATTCAATGGATAAAAACCCATGGAAATTACATATTTAGAGAGATTATTTTATTTTCTTTCCAACCATATAAATATTTTTAAGATTGGATCAGAAATACTCGAGAAATTGCAAATTTAACTGATTAAGGTTGCAAATTTGAAAATGTCCACCCATATCAGCTAACTGCTTGTAATGCTAATCATAGACATACAAGGTGATTGAAAAGTAACTCAATATTTTAAACTACAATTTTTTTTTAATATGGCCGGTTTATCAATACTTGGGAGAGAATATTGAAAACTTAATTTTTAGGCATGATGATGCTTCTCCACATTTTGCTATTGTTGTTTGTGAACGGCTGAATTACCATTTTCCTGGGAGATGGGGTAGACGTGGTCCTCAGGAGTGGCTGACCAGAAGCACAGATTTAACACACTGCGATTTTTTTTCTTTGGGATTGGTTGAAAAGCAAGTCTATGAAACAAATGACTTTGGGAAAACTTTAAGGATGAATATAAGAATTTATTTCTGCCATTCTACAAGAGTTTCTGGGAAGATCAGTTGATGCGATTCCTGAGCTGTTTAAGAGGTTGGAAGCGAATGCTGGTGCTCATATAGAATTTTACTTAAAACTCCATGCTATGTGTGTTCTTCTCATATTTATTTTTTGTAAAAATAATGATTCAGAAATAACTAGGGTTTTTAAAATAGGGAGTTACTTTACAATCACCTTGTATAAGAGCCCTACACTGTCAGTATTGTTTACCTTAATTCATAACCACTATTCTTTTGTTCATACTTACAATGCATTTAGATAATGAAAAATCATTTACAATGCATTTTTATAGGATAACACAATAACAAAATAACCTACTTATATACAAAATACAATGTATATTTTACACAAACCCCCTGGTACAGGCAAGATGTGACATAAAGTTCATTTTTAAGGAGAGTACAGTTGGTTTGAATTGAAAGTTTTCCTACTCTTAAATTGGTTGCCTAACCAAGGCTAAAGAACTCAGTCTGCTCTACTATTTACCCATAACTGAGGGGAGAGCAGATGGATTCATGCTTTTATCAAGGGCATTAGCACAAAGTGAAATACCAACAGCCTCATCCAAGATTTGAACTTGGGTTGCTGAATCTATTTGCTACAATGATAACCATTACTCTAAGAGTGTCTCCATAAAATACAATGTGATTATATATAATCTTGGTCACAGTTCAGAGTAATGAGAAATTTCATTAGAACTAAGGTAATCTATCTATACGTATATAAAAGGGCAGTTGTGTGTATGTCTGGAGGAAACTTCGAAAATAAAACAATTAACAACAAAGTAAATATATATACACATTAAATATCACCAGGGCTTGTTATTTGAGCAAAAATAATAGAGATTTGATTTATATTCGTGAAGATAATTAAAAAATAAAATTTAAATGATAGCATGGATTTTTTTTTTTTCATTTAATATTTTAGATAGTAGACATTAACATTTATTTTCAGAGTTGCTGGATCAATGCAAGGTCTATTATTTTACATAGGGATTTAAATGGGGCATCCCACGAAGATTCAACTCACGATTCAGTAATAATGGATCTGCAGGACTAACTTTAAAAAATCCCCTCTACCCAGGCGATACCGGGTAGCCGCTGCTAGTACAATATATTACTCAAAAGAAATTGGAAGAAAAGAGATATTGAAAAAGAGAGAAAAAAATAGGAAATGACACAGAGAAAGAAGACTAAAGTATAGAAAATTATGAGAGTGAAAGAAATTGAAAATGATAATGTTTTTCATGGTTTTCAGTGCACAAATATAAGAGAAACATTTAGAGCAAATATGATTTTAAGAGTTAATTCTATAAATTAATGATTTTGTGACTATAAATCATGGGCACCGGCATATAAAAGGATATACAATATACACATATGCTACATATGCATACACATACAAATACAAGTATACATATGCATACAAGTATACCCAAGACACTGACATATTCAAGTATAAACAATAAACATACACTGGTTGTATTTTATCAGCAAGACTGATGTCTACACATAGGTACGAGGGCGCACAAGTATACACGTAGGTACGAGGGCGCACAAGTATACACGTAGTACGAGGGCGCACAAGTATACGTACGTAGTACGAGGGCGCACAAGTATACACGTAGGTACGAGGGCGCACAAATATACACGTACGTACGAGGCGCACAAATATACACGTACGTACGAGGGCGCACAAATATACACGTACGTACGAGGGTGCACAAGTATACATAGGACACTGACATATTCAAGTATAAACAATAAACATACACTGGTTGTATTTTATCAGTAACACTTGCTATAAATTCTTGATCCCTGATGATAATCCCTTTTCTTCTTCCTAGCTTTAAGTACACAGCATACAGATTGAGTAGTAAAAATGGCTGTAATAAATTTTAGGTTAAATAAGCTACTTCAGTAATATTGATGAATCTTTCTAATTAGTCAATTGGATAAGAAAAGTATTAGGAAAGAACAAGACAAATTTAAAGAAAACAAAAGATGGTTAATTAAAAAAAAAGTCTTTTTTTATAAACTTAATGTCTGCCCCCCCCCCCAATCTTAATGAATGATTGATTTTAATGGCATATAAACCCATCTAGGGTTATTTTATGCTTAGAAGTTAAGGAACCATATTTATTGTATGTTTATATTTACATTTTTTATCCAATTGCTTTTTATGTTTTTTTTTTGTTGTTTCTTTTCTTTTTCTTGCACACGGTTTTATGAAATACAAATATCTTTTTAAACAGAACTATTTGCCCCATTGATGAGACAATAATGGGTACTATCACACCGGTTCAGAATGGAACTGGGAGTAATAGCAATAAAGGGGTATTCCACACTCCCCAGAACTGGAGCCTCACCATCAGATGCAGCTTGGTGTCATACCCAGGATACTCCTTTTTTTTGGTTGGTTTGTTGGATTTTACGGCACATCAACCATGGTTGGGTTATTTCATGCTGAAGATGTTTTGTTTTATTCATTCTTGATGGGTACTCAATTTTTAAAATTTAAACTCAATATTTAAAAAAAAACTCATTTTTCTATTCAACTCCTAGATGGGACCCTAATAGGTACTACCACTCTGGGGTAGAATGGATCTGGGAGTAATGGTGATGAAAGGGTACTCTACATACCCCAGATCAAAATAATCAAATTATACTGTGGTTTATCCCTGACACATAAAAATTTAAAACGATGCAGTAAAATCATATCTATGTATGCCAGTGTTTTCCTTCCCCCCACCATTTCAAGCTAACTGTAAATACATTTCAATAGTTTCTTAGAAATAAATTACACAGGATGGAGTAGAAGGTAGAGGTTAGATAAATTTCCCCAGATCATAACTTTAAAAAAGAAAAAAAATTATAAAGGAACTTTAGCTGGGACATATAACATTTTCCTAGGGACTCATTCTAAGCAAATATGTGTGTGTCCCAGAACTCACTAAATTAAAAAGCTATCAGTATTACCGGTATATCAACAGGTCCTGCTAGTAATGATAATTCCTCATTCCAGAAACTGACCCAACCCCCAATAATCTTGTTATTGTAAATGGATGCAAGAAAATATTAGTGTAAAATAAATTTTATATAAATGTTATTTGATTTACTTAGTGATGTGTTTGGTGAATAGTTATGCTTTTCTTTAATGAATGATTCATTCTATTCTTTGGTCTATGCTTCCCTTCCAATTGGAAACTACATACTCTTTTCTGCTCATTACACTACACACACACACTTAATAGAAATATGGCACCAAAGCTTTTGTTACAGACTAATAATTTCTTTTAAATACACTTAATGTTGGAGGGAATCAGTGATCCAGAAATTTTTCACTTGAATAAACTGAAAATCAAAAGCACTGGCCACCTGCTGTTGAACTAACTCTTTCAATATATATATATATATATATATATATATATATATATATAATAGACAATGCCCTTTTTTGTAGGAACATATTGTATCGATTGATTAGTAAAATGATAGTTGGTAGATAGTAAAATAAAGCCAGACAATGAAAAACTGGAGAAGAGGTTGGTAAATTGGCTTTTGGGAGAGATAATAGTAATTATATTATTTGTAAAAACAACAAAATATATAAATATGTACTAATAATAAGATCATTTGCTGTAGTTTAAGCTAAAATAATAGGAACATTTTTATTGTTATCAGCTTAAAATAAAACAATTATAAAATAGAACATTGGTTCATGATGATATTGGTGCTGCTATTTAACATTTCAGAATTATTTGCGTTATATTGATAATTTGGTTGATTTTTTTTTTTAAATAAAGGGGAGGGTGGGTATTCAGTACAAATGTAAACCCTCACAAAATTATATCTAAATTTTTGAGAAGAGGCTTGATAATTTGTATTATTTAGATTTTTTTGACTATTGTCCTCATTTTTATTGTTGTTCAGTTGGACACCTAGCATTGAGTTAATTAATACACTTCAAAGTGACAATCATCTGGAGGTTGCAGGTTCAATCCTGACCACGGGCGATAATAACATAGAATACTTAACATAGCTTAACTCTTGTACCTGGTCATGGTTGACATAATGAGAGTCTAGTCTAGTGGACTGAATAAGGGGTTCAGTTTGAAGTTCCATGAAAGCTCCTGATTACAACAAGAAGGTTTCCGAGTTCAACAAGAAACACCTGAAGAAGGCTGGAGGACACATTGCTCGAAACATTATGTATATAACGATAAAGATGAGGACAACAAATAATATAAACTCCACAAAATTATCATTCAGTTTAAAATTGGATTGAAAATTGCTTTTATTAAAGCATTTTAAGTATACTGCTCTAATAAAAAATTTGCTATATTATGCTGGTTTTACTGAGTCACATTTACACACAAAGAATTTTGGTAATCTACCTACCTATCTATCTATACATATATAAAGGGTATTTTTGTGCATGTATGCATGTCCGGATAAAACTATGAAAATAAAACAATTAACGAAAAAGTAAATATATAAACAAATTAACTATCATCAAAACTAGCTTGTGTACAAAAAATTATGAAGATTTAATTTATATTCCCGAAAATATTCAAAATTAAAATGTACATAGTAATAGCATTGAATTCTAATAAGCCATGTTGACAGTGTTTGCCATGGTTAAACGTAAACAAATCAATATCTTAAACTAAAATTTAGTATTATTTAAAAACAATAAATACAAATACCATAGATATCAGATATTCCATGAACATAAGTAATCTTTTTCAACATAATGTTAATAACATAAAATAATTTTATGAAACACCCTGTATTATAGAACACATTATGATCATTTTTTTTTTCTTTTCTAAAAACATTTTTTCTATTTAACCCATAGATGGGACCCTAACAGATACTACCACTCCAGGTCACAGTGGACCTGGGACTAATGGTAATGAAGGGATACTCCACACTAACCCCAGAGCTCCAAAATTGGAACTTCACCATTAGACGCAGTTTAACGTCAAACCCAGAACACTAAGATCCTCAGCCACCGCCTTCTAGCACATATACGATAAAAAGGGTTGGGGGTTTGCCATAAAGGCAAAGTGATTGGGACAATCATGTAGGTGCTAGGGCTAGCTGATTGATTGGAGAGACCTTCTCCAACAGCCTAAGTAAGGGCAAAAGTGGAGTGTTGCATGTCATGGACAGCTCAGCCAGCAAGAATCCTTAAGTATCATGGTAGCCCTATTGGTGGGATTTTATCCCTCTGTAGAGGTGCAGTTGGTGTATTCTTTGGCCTCAGCCGACTGTATACCCAGCATCATTTTTTGCACACAAGCTAGTTTTGGTGATAGTTAATGTGTTTATATATTTACTTTTTTGTTAGTCATTTTATTTTCATAGTTTTGTCCGGACATACATACACACAACTGCCCTTTATAAAATGTATAGATAGATGACCAAGTTGAAAACACTAGTCAGAATACATCAATGTATATTAAAGTCAAACCATAAAAAGTTTCTTCAGATAGAATTATCAGAACAACTAATTCTCTTGCATCAATTATTTATATACTATAACATAATGCGACATAAAAAAAAAGGAGGCGTTAACAGTCAAATATCATCACAATTAGATCAGAAAGTCATCTATCTATACATATATAAAGGGCAGTTGGGTATATGTGTGTATGTCCGGATGAAACTATGAAAATAAAACAATTAACAACAAACTAAATATATATACACTATCCCTATATCTTGCCTTTTGTGCAAAAATGATAAAGATTTGATTTATATTCGTAAAGATAATCAAAATATAAAATTTAAATAGTAACAAAATGGATTTTTTTTTTGCATTTAATATTTTGAATAGGAGACACTGATTTTTCATTTCAGAGAGTCTGTGCATTTTTTTTTTTCCTGACACCCCACCAGGCCGGATCAATGTAAAGTCTTTTTTTACGTAGAGATTTTAACAGAGCATCCTGCGAGGATCCAACTCAGGATTCAGTAATAATGGATTTGCGAGACTAACTTTCCACCCCCCCCACCTTCAACCCAGGCGACGCTGGGTAGCTGCTTCAAGTTAGAGCATAAGTCGGAAACTAGTGAGGTTCTGGTTTTCATTGCTAGTTTTTCTGAGGTGTTCTAGACACATAATAGCAAACTTATAATTCTAACTGCAAGATAACATTTCTGTTTCTGGAAAAATAACCTAATAGAGATGCTGACATTCTGTGTACAAATACCATACTTTCAATTAGAATTTGACATAGTAAGAAGAAAGCATGGCTACTGGATTGTCATTGTGTCCACTGATGGCAAATATATGAGGTATGTCAGAAAACTTTGATATGAGGGGCATCGTCCACAGCAAGTTCTTGCCACAGGGCCAGACGATCAACCAGCATGTCTACAAAGAGATACTGTGGCGTTTGCTTTGTTCAGTGGGCGTGAGAAGTGGCAGTACAATTCGTGGGTGCTTCACCATGACAACTCACCTGCCCACACTGCCTTGAGTATCCGAGAGTTCCTGTCCCAGAAGAATATCACTGTGCTGGAGCAATGTCCCTACTCGCCCGACCTGGCTCCATGTAATTTTTTTCCTCTTCTCCAAGCTCAAGGGGGTCATCAAGGGAACCCGTTCTGAGGATGTATACAACATCAAAAAGGCTGTGATGACAGAGCAACAAAGAATCCCGGAAGGATCCTTCCAAGAGTGCATGCAAGCATGGCAGAGAAGGATTGGAAATTGCATTAGACTCCAGGGGGATTACTTTGAAGGGGATAGTTTGTAGTTTGGATTTGAAATAAATTTTTTGTGACACCAGTCCTAGAACTTTTCTGACATACCTTGTATACGTGTAATTTGTTTACAAAAATGGCTTTAAGAAGAACACTTTTAAAGACAAACATCTGGCTAAGATACATGATTAATACCATCACCTGGAAAAGTGGTTAAAGTGAATCCAATACAACTAGATACAGTTCACAATGTAAAAGGAAATTGACAATAAACTTTCTAAATGTACTAATAATTAACACAGAGCAAGGATTCAAGTTATTTGTATACTAGGGCTTGAGATTAATGGTTTGGTTTGTGCATATCAGCCCGTTGGATCATTTAATGCCAACAAAGTTTTGAAATAAATTCATTCTTAATGGATACTCAAATTTTTTTATAAACACATTTTTCTATTTAACCCATAGATGGGACCCTAACATGAAAGGGTGCTCCATATTCCCCAAACCTCCAAACTGGAACCTCACCATCAGATAGAGTTTAATGTCATGCCCAGGACATGAAGACCCTCAGCCACCGCCTTCAAGCATAAATATGATAAAAAGGGTTGGGGCTTGCCATAAAGACAATAGGGTTGGGGCAATCATATAGGTGCTAAGGCTTAACGTGACCAGCCGATTGGTCGGAGGAGGCCTCTGTGTCCGCCCATCTATACCAGGTAAGGGCCAAAGTGGAATGTTGCATGTCATGGACTGCTCAGCCACCTGGGTTCCATCCTCATGTATCATGGGTCATGACCCACAGCCAACAGGTGTCCCCATTAGCAGAGTCTTACCCCTCTGCAGAGGTGCAGTTAGTGTATTCTAACACCCCAGCAGACAGGGCGATGAGATTAATGGTGTTCCGAGGATACTAGAATATTTGTTGGGGACACCCACGGGGAGGTTGATGGATTTTAAGGGAATAACAACCTGTCTAGGGTTATTTCATGCCTAGAGGTTAGGAAACTATATGTTGCATATCTATATTTACATTTTGTACTTAATGGTTTTAACAATATGCTAGCATCGTCGGGCATTGTGTAAAGGGGTTACTTTTGCATGGTATTTACCAGGTTTGTATTTATAGTTTTTGGTATAATTTTATTTCTCTCAAAAAGTACAGAATGTCATCTATGTTGACTTTTTAAAATAGATTTCATTTGCATTAACTTTGTGACTACTTAAGCAACAGCAGATACTGTAAGCAACTTGTTGTAGACTAGCCTAGCATACCTTGCATAGAGAGTGAATGCACTGCTACAGGACTATTTATACACGGCTGTCTGAGAACATCGGGGTGATTACGGAGACTGCAAAGGTTACATGAACCATCTACCTCGTTTTAGCACTCTGTTGTAAGTTACTATATGTCTGGCGCACATGTAGTTTGAATGTACAAGTATACTGAATACTGTATGATCCAGTATACAACACAACTTGAGTCCTTTGTTATCTAAAATAACTTGATTCAGCATTAAATGCCTTGAAAAGAGTTGATATGCTGTAAAACAAATTGTTGGATTATTTTGGTATATAAGGTGTGCTACAATGCACCACTTGAATTTATAGACTGGGCAACGTCACATGGTTTAAACTTTAGCCAATCAACAGCCATAATACGTGGCTGGTTGACTACTTAATCACTGATACTAACAGATGTCCATTTGCAATCATTGACGAAGGACTTGCAATACTCAGGAGCACCAAGGAACAACCAAGGTATTCTTTATCAAGGATTTCCGCTGGACAAGCGCTCTTGCTTGAAGCCTAAAGGATGGCACATAAAATCGTAACACAAACCAACCAACCTAGGGTTCCAGGGAATACCAGTTGAGAAACACTGCCCTATTGATTTTTTTTTAAAGCTGTGCTAAGCTAGTTTGAATACATTGTATTCCTTTAAATATTCAGTGTCATTACACTGATTGTCTAACAAAGATTGAAGAACCTGGTCTGCCCTACTATTTATAGCTATACTTGGGGCAGAGTGAAGAGATAGATTCATGGCTTTCCTAACAGCATTAGCATGAAGTGAAACACGAACAGGATTTGAACTCAGGTCGCTGATTCCGTTTCCTACGATGATAAACGTTACGCCAAGCGTGCTATTGTTATTAATACTAGGAAAAAAAAAAACCCTCTGGGTAGTGTAAATTTTTTAAAAATATATAAATGAAGCCATTATCATTTTAGCCAGTCTGTCCCAGTACCTATTTGTAGCTAATATCATGTCACTAGCTGAGACCTGGATGATTCCTTTATATAAAATTAATCAGGCATAAACTTTAAAAGTAACTATGATCTTATACAGGGGTCACCAAACTATGACCCGCGATATCAGGCCCACCAACGGTACTTGAATTTGTTTGTTAAAACGTACAGAACGGGAGATGTTCTGATACCATTTAAATTTAAATATCAGGTTAAGCTTACTAAATCTTCATGGACTTAACTACAGAATCAACCCATTGAATGAAATTGACTGATAAACAAATGTTTATCAGTCAATTCTTTTGATTGGATGTAGCAATTCCAAACCAAACATTGACGATATTTGAAAGGCAAACTTCAGTTTTACAAATTCACTAAACCTTTCCGCTAATGTTGCGTTCTTTGATAATGTTTTGAAAATAAATGTTGGTTAAATTTGTATCTAATGCCACTCATCCATGAATATAACATGGAAAGATAAATTTTGTTTTACATCTTTTTCTGAGCTTTTGTTCTGGCTAGCAAATATTGAACATAATAACAAAGCTCGTTATTTTTTCAATTATCTGGCCCACCGTGAAAAATCTTTGGTGATCCCTGATCTTATAGATATATATACAAAGGCGAATCAAAAACTCCATAGCCTGACACAGAATTATAAGTTGAATACTGATATGAAATTCTCACACCATAATATTCAATCTATGCAATCTACAAAGGAGGTTATGTTAAAAAATAAATATTTGTTGTATTAAAGACATGATTATAGATCTATTTAGATACTTATATAAATAGACATATCAGCTTTAAGCTATAATAACTAGCAAATATATGCAGCCAGTCCCCAATTTCAGTCCCCTTTATTATGACATATCTCCATTATAATATAATAATTGTTATAGGAATATGCAAACATCTATTCTTTATTTGGATTATTGTCCTCATCTTTATTGTTATCTGCACAATGTTTCGGCCGATGTGCCTTCCAGCCTTCTTCAGATATTTTTTGTCGGACATGGGAACCTTCTCAAACTTGGGAACCCCCATGGAACTTTGAATTAACCCAATTGGACACATGGTGTAGTGGACATAGGTGTTGGCTTAAGACAGCCTAAGTGACAATTATCACTAGGTTGCAGGTTCAATCCTGGCCAAGGTCAACAGTAACATAGAATAATTAAAACAGCTTAACACTTGTACCCAGTCATGGTTAGTGGAATGAGAACAGTCTAACCCCATGGATTGAATAAAGGGTTAGGTTCAAAGTTCTGTCAAGACTCCCGATTACGACAAAAAATTAGTTTGAGAAGGTTCCCAAATCCGACAAGAAATACCTGAAGAAGACCGGAGGGCACATTGGCTGAAATGTTGCGCAGATGACAATAGAGATTAGAGAATAGTCTGAATAATCCAAATTATCAAACCTCATGTCAAAAATTCAGAGAAATAGTATCTATTCTTTATTTAAATTTTTTTATATGTATTACGCTTGGCAGTTGTACTTTTAGAAAAGAAAGCAGTATAGAAATAAATCCTGATGCTTGTTGCTTTGGGAAAGACATTATTAGATTTATTTTTGGTCTGTCAATACTATTTTTATATCAGTCTCACATTAATAAGAGATAATTTAAAATAATTAATACTAATCTCATCATTTGAAAGTTTCACAATAGTGAAATGTCTGCTTGTCCAGGCAGAGTTGATCTCAAGGTGTTCAAGACAAATGTCAATAGCATAACTCATTCTTCACATAATACCATTATATATATATATATATATATATATATATATATATATATATATATATATATATATACACACCAATCCCTCCACTTGAGCAGGATGAAACACAAGGCCTATTCTTTAAGCAGAGTTTAACAGGTTTGAATTCAGAGTTTTCCTTCTCCTAGACTGGTTATCTAGCCAAGGTTAAAGAGCCCAGTCTACCCAACTATTTACCCATAGCTGTTGAGAGAGTAGTTGGATGAATACCTTTCCCAAGCATACTAGTGCTATGTGAAAGCAAACAGCCTCATCCAGGATTTGAACTTGTCTTGCCATATCCATTTCCTACAACATGAGTCTCCACTTTTCTTATATCCTAGTTTAGATAGAGATTCATCCCTTAACCTGGTTTGGTTCTGGGGGTGCTACTCCCATAGTGTATCTTGGGCAAGAATAACCTGGCAGAGACCATCCCTCTCCAGATCTGGTTTGAATTCAAAGCTTTCCTTTTCCTAGACTGGTTGCTATACTACCAAGGTTAAAGAGTCCAGTCTGCCCAACTATTTACTCATAGCCATATGGATTCATAACTTTCCCAGGGGTATTAGTGTTATGTGAAATGAAAACAGCTTTATTCAGAATTTAAACTCAGGTAGCAGAGTCCACTAGGATAATAATTGTTATGCTACAAGCACCTCCACCATCTTAATTTTTGTTTTCTACACTAAAAAAATAACAAATAAAATAAAAAGTTTTAATATTGCCAAAAGTTTTAAAAATACACAGATGAGCACATTTGGTCAAATCTTAGTTTACATTTGACCAAAAATGTCCATCTTTGTCTTTTAAAAAAAACTTTTGTCAGTATTAACACATTTTTTAAAGTGTAGAAAACAAAAATTGCAAAAATTTTAGAAATAAAGTTAAAATTCTATTTATATAGAGAATTTGATTAAAAAAATAAGTGAATTTGCTGAATTTAGTGTATCTGATTAATAAAAAAACAGGCTTGAAAAAAAAAAAAAAAAAAATACTTGTGATGATGTAAGACGCTTTTTGGTGATTAAGCTCTTGACACAACACAGCTGTGCTCAAGGACATTAGTTTTGTACTGAATATGGTATAGTGACGGCTCAAGTCACTCAATTTCTACCTAAAATATAAATGCTTCTATGCAGTAAAAAAGTTTCTGAAAATCAATCTTAATTAAAAAATTGAATAAACTTATTTCTGAGAATACTTGGAGTGCACACACAATCCTTAAGTCCTTCTAGGAAAGATGGAGGTCTCCTACAACCTATTAAGTATAACACTGTCTTCTTCATTGCATATCTTAGCAATAGGGGTTACTTAACAGTCCCCTTCTCCTCTTCAAGTAACATGCAGCAGTTTTTACTGTTGTACATGGTACCAGAATGCTTGGCATAATGGCTATCGTTGTAGGAAATAGAATCTGTAAACAGAGTTCAAATCCTGGACAAGGCTGTTTGCATTTCACATTGCACTAATGCCCTATAAAAAACCAGGAATCCATCTCTTCTCCCTCTAACTATGGGTAAATACTAGAGCAGATTGGGTTCTTAAAGCTTGGTAAGGCAGTTGTACTCCTCTTAATAAATTGAACTTGTGTCACATCCTGGTAAATGGGTTGGGTAAATACACATGGTACCGAAAAAAAAAAAAAAAAAAAAAAGAGTGAGTGAGAGAGAGAGAGTTAAATCAAGATTATTATACTTTTTACATATTGAACAATTTTGCAATAGCTATTAAGTAAAGATATTGAGGTAATAATTAAATTATCATACTATGGTATACCACAGGTCCTGCTAGTATATATTATTATATTAGATTATCATATGTTGGATTGAATTTTTACAAAGATAAAGGGTTCCAACTGACCTGTTATTTACTCAAAGTTATAGGGGTGAAGGTTGAAAAGTCGATTCATGCCTTTCTAAAGGGCATTAGTGTGAAGTGAATGAAAACTGTTCCTGTTGCAAACCAATAAGTCACTTGCATCTCCACATCTCTTATTATAATGGAGATTGTGTGTTTGTCTGTAACAGAAACTATATTATGACTCAAATCACAATTCCCTTAGTTATTTACGTTACATTCTCCATGATTTGATTTTATTTAAACCTCATTATTAATAAAATTATTTTACATTATTAATACTATTGACCATATCTACATGTTATTGTATTTATATATACAACAAAATAGTGGTTTACAGTGTGAACGGGAAAGCTAATTTGCATATTGATATTTAAACAATTGATTTTAATAAATATGTGCTAAGTATTATTTATTTCTAATTGTTTTGTTTTATTTTAATAAATATGAGCAAAAATATCAGTGACAAATTTTGAAAGAAATCCATTAACAAGAAGAAATATCTCTAATTTTATTCTTTACTTCCTATTTTAACACAATAGTTAAATTAGGAAAATTTAGTAATGAAAGACAGGAGTGATGGAAGATCAACTTTGTTTTATTTTTCGATTATACTCCCCTCTGTTTAAAATCTTTTTATCTGCATTCTTATTTGGTCTCATTAGCCTTTCTAATTTAATATATTTTATTACATTAAAACCTCTAATACTTGCACCCGGAGGGTTCATATATTTGCTAATGTTCTTAAAGTGGTTTGTTTTGTTTTGTTTTACGGCATATCAATCTCAGTGGGTCATTTAATGCCAATAAAGTTTTGAAATAAATCCATTCTTAATGGATACTCAATTTTTTTTATAAACACATTTTTCTATTTAACCCATAGATGGGACCCTAACAGGTACTACCACTCTGTGTCAGAGTGCACCTGGGAGCAATGGTGAAAAAGGGGCACATCACATTCCCCCAGACCTCCAAAACTGGAACCTTACCATCAGATAGACTTTAAAGTCATTCCCAGGACATGAAGACCCTCAGCCACCGCCTTCTTAAAGTGAATTAAACCAAAACCATTCTTAGTGAGAGTGAAAAGCAAAGCACTCTATACACAAAATGTTTGATGTGGATAGGCAAAAACCTATCAAGAAATAAAGAGAGAAGAAAGTAAAATGACTTTATAAGCATTGTAGTTTGTAATGTTATAGTCAGAATAGAAAAAAAATAATAATCGAAACTTGTGGTTAAGAACAGATATTAACTTCCTGTGTGGCTGGGAGTCAGCCTGAGTAATATAACATTTAAATATCATTAAATATATCATTAAAAGTGTTAAGTATTTTTTCCTCAAAAGGATGTAAAATAAGCAGTGCATGTCACATGTTGCATTTGACTTGTACACATAATTTACAGTTGCTATGAATTATATGCACACATCAGTGTAGGTAATAAATATGACATTTACAATGAGAATGTGACTTTTTCAGGCTTTTAAATGCCATATGAGATTTTATATAGATCAAAAGAAGAGAGAGAAAAATTCTGTATTGAATAAGAGATAATTCATTTCCTGCAAAATGCTTATTTGTTTTTCTGACTGTCATGAAAAGGGCTGCACAAAAACATATTTGAATTTAGCAAAAAGATAATGAATATATATATTAGGAATGGAGAGAAATTAGTAAATTACAGATTGACAATCAATTAAGAAATTTATAACTGCTTAAAGCCCACTTTTGGCAACCATTAAGCTCAATATTAAGTCACATCTGATTTATAGAATTTATATCTATTAATGATAAAGTTTCGGTCTTAATTTGTAACCAAAACCATGTCACTATTTGTGTGTCAATACCAAAAATGGAGAAAAAAAATATTTACAAAATTTGTAATCAATTTAAAAAATTATTTTTTTAATGTCACCATTTTTTCAGTAACAAGTAGTGAACTAAAAAGTTTATAAATAAATAAATACCTATGATTTTGTGTAAAATTTATGTGTAAAATAATTATCTAACGAATAATTAATAGATGCACACAACATTTTATTTGAGGGGGACAGAACTGAGTTTCCATTTCAAATTGTTTTATTTATTTATTTACTCATTTAATAATTTTGATTTTACTTACAATACAAACCTCCTGACATTGAATTTTTAACTCCCACCCGCTCAGGCAATATTGTTCAAAAATTAATTTGTACATCGCCCAGAGGGTGTTTTTTGGGCTAGTAATAATTAATTGCAAATAAATACAGGGAAATTCTATAATTATCATTTAATAGTTATCTCCCTTGAGAAGTTATTAGGATTGGAGATAAACACAGATCCCCACAGGATTATTCTAATATTGTAAATTGCTTTATTCGATAAGAGCATTTTAATACTATCGTACAAATAAATATATCACTACAATGCAGTGATGATGATAGCTTTTTGATTTAGTACGTCCTGGGACAACATATTTGCTTTGAATGAGTCTCCGGGGAAAATTTATGGGGCCCAACTAAAGTTTAGCTTAATAGATTGTAGGGTTTTTATTTATGATCTGGGGAAATAACTAAAGACATCTAACTCCTACCTTGTAACCTATCCTGTGTAATTTTTTCTAAGAAACTATTGAAATGTATTTACAGTTAACTTGAAATGGTGGGGGAAGAAAAAAGAAAAAACACTGGGATGCATGGATATGATTTTACTGCATCCTTTTTGGCTTTTGTGTGTCAGGGATGCAGGATGTGTACTTATCAGCATCTCTGCAATGGATCATTTTTGCGGTATTGGAGGGTTAGTGTGTGTACAGCAAGATACATATAAAAATTGTATATATCTTTGGCATCCATCAAACAATGTGCAGTGTCCAAAAAAACTTAGAACCACATAGCCTGGGTGAGTTGATATGGAGGATGAGCTGTCATCAAGCAACAGTCCACCCTCTCCACACTGTCATTGTGCTCCAAAGGAAAGGAAAAAAAAAAACAAAAAAAAATACAATGTAGTTTGGTAACTAGTGACACAGGAGTTGTTGGATAGCGCAGAAGTTCAGCTCCAGATTTGATTTTGGGGTTTACTCTCTTAGCCTTTCCTTGGAATGAGGTATAGCTACTAGATGTGGAGGTTTTATAACAGACTATATAAAGTAAAGTCGTCGGGGCAGCCTAATGTCGGTATCAGCCAGAGTCTATCCCTTTTCACTAGCGCTAGACCAAGGACATTATTTTAGCATCTGAGGTGGAGCGCCACACCTACCATCAGCTCCTGACTTTACCGCACAGATCCCTGTGCTACTCATACGCTGAGTTAGCGAGGGCCAGTATCAAACCAAGAACCTTGTGATTCCTAGCTGAACACTTTACCGACTGAACTAAACTGGCCCTATATATATATATATATATATATATATATATATATATATATATATATATATATACACACACACACACACATTAATATATATATATATAATATTATATATACATACATACATACATACACACACACTATCAATATATCTAATTTTACAGACTGATGAATACATCTGCAAGTGTAATTTATAGAGGAAAGATTTGTCAACCAGGTTATTTTGCTACTAGTACAAGATCATTAAAATGTGACTAAATAAATAAAATTAAATAGAAAAAAATAACAATAGTAGAACCTGTGGATATACCATGGTGTGATAATTTATCTATTACAACTTTTGATATGTATAAGTAAGTCGACGGGGCGGCCTAAAGTCGGTATCAGCCAGTCAGCGAGGGAGTCTATCCCCTTTTCACTAGCGCTAGACCAAGGAGATTGTTTTTAGCATCTGAGGTGGAGCGCCACACCTACTACCAGCTCCTTACTTTACTGCACAGATCCCTGTGCTACTCTTACGCTGAGTTGGCGAGGACCGGTATCGAACTATGAACCTTGTGGTTTCTAGCCGAATGCTCTACCAACTGAGCTAACCCGGTCCATTTCAAAATAGTTTAATATATAAAAAGTATATTAATCTTGATTTAACTATCTTTCTCTTATGCTTCAGTTATATATGGTTTCAAAAATCTTATCTAATACTACTTATTAGAAAACAGCTCTATTTGACCCAAACAGTTACTACCACTCCTGGTCAAGGTGAACCTGAGAGTAATGGCAATGAAGGGTACACCACACTTGCCAGAACTGGAGCCTCATTCTTAGATGCAGTTTAGTATCATACATAGGACACAGATTGAGCAAAGTGTATTGATTAAAAAAACAATATAATAAAAAAAAAAATTGTATGCACTTCTATGCACAATGGAAGTGCAGGTGACCTAACGGTTAATAGTGCACTAAATGGTATTGGCTAAGAGTTTGTATTAAATTTGCATTAATGCTCTTGAGAAAGGCATGAACCCACATTTACCCTTTATATTAGGGTAGATGTAAATGGTAATCTGTCTTAGACATTTGATAATAGATTAGGTCAGGAATTGTTCCTTACTGCTGCTGCCATGCAACCCAATACAACCTGTCAAATGCTACTTGGAGAGAAGATGGAGCCCCACCCCACTACCTTGAGAGATGCTATAAAGGGCATAAAATTCAGGGTAGTTTCCACAACTTACATATGCTGGTTAGACAAAAAGGTCTGTTTAATGTGGAGCCACCCTCGAACCAAAGCTCATGAGATGCCAGGCACAAAATATGCGTGGATACCATCAACATACCCCCTCAAGGGGGGCGCCTCAGACACTGGACAATAAACCCAACTCTGCCCATTTAAATCAAGGGGCAGTGTTGTTAGGGGGGTGCCCCCTGGGATCATGCCGTTAATCTGAATTCCCGGTCCAGTAGTCGAAGCCACCAGATACACACCCTGAAGAGTATTTATTCACCCTAACACCCTAATAATAGGGGTAGGCAAAGAGAGGTCGAATTTAAGGGACAAGTGTTTTCTATAGCCATTTTTTCTGACGATTACGATATTGATGATTTTTTTGGGGATATGATGATGTCATTTTAGGTTATTTCTGTAATGATTTTCAAAATGGCGTCTGAAAACTGTAACGGAACCAACCTTTATTTTTTCAAAGAAAATTAATAATTTTAAGAGTTACAGTGGTGTTATATATCTAACTATATGTTTTCTGGGTCACAGAATATGAACAAATATTCATTTTAGTTATTTAACCAATTATTATCTTTTTATTATGTATTCTGCAGTGTATTTATGTTTTTTCCATTACTATTCCTAATAGGTTAGGAAAAACATACAAACACTGACGAAAGAATTTCTTAAAAGCAATCTTTTCAATTTCTTTCTATCTAATAAGAATTATGCATTTGAAAATGTAATTAAAGACTCTTTATTTTAAAACAAATTTCTCATTATGTGCATATTTTTATTAAAAAAAAAAAGAAAAAAAAAAAGGATGCAACTGACTTCAGAGATGCTGATAGGTATGCATCCTGTGTCCCTCACACACAAAAATCTAAAAGGATGCAGTAAAATCCTATCCATGCATCCTAGTGTTTTTTTTTTTCTTCCCTCACCACTTCAAGCTAGCTGTAAATACAGTTCAATAGTTTCTTAAAAAACAAAAAAAAAAACGAATAAATGTTTACCAATTTAAAATATGAACAATTGAAAAATGGAAAACATGCAAAGAAAGTAAGAGTTTTCAATAAGGGTGTTAAGACTTTAAATTCAAATTGTCCAAAATGAAATACAAAAATGTAAATCCTGATTATCTGGTGTTGCTAATCTGCTGAATTCTTATGAGTGTTGTCATCTTAGCTAGATAATGGACCATTCCGTTTTTTTACCATAAACAAAGAAAGAAGGAAAAAGGGAATGCTACATAGAAAAAGAAGAAGAAAGGGAGTACGGGGAAAGATAGAGAGAGGAGCACATGGATAATGCTAATGTATTTCAATTCAATTCAATTCAGAGAGAGTTAAATTGATTATTATACTTTTTCCATATTGAACTATTTTTCACAATAGCTCTTAAGTAAACATATCAAACATTGTTATAATTAAATTATCATACTGTGATCTATCCACAGGTCCTGCTAGTAATGAAATAAAACAACCAAATTCTATATCCTCAAACAGTTCTCATCATTTACACAAAAAAAAAAAACTTCACTTCCCTCATTTTATTAATCTTTACACACATCAAACACCATTAGAGGTAGTATATTCTAAAGACCTTATGCTCTGTTAGTGGGGATTAGAATACACTGACTGCATCACCCCCTACATAAGGGTAATACCCCCCCCCCCAAAGAGTTGTCCTGGGTATGACACTAAACTGCATCTGGTGAAAAAAAGCTTTCAATTCTTGAGTACTCCTTCATTGCAATAGCTCTTAAGTAAACATATCAAACGTCATAATAATTAAATTATCATACTGTGGTATATCCACAGGTCTCGCTAGTAAAGAAATAAAACAATAAGACCAGTGGCAGCAAAAAAAGTCTATCACGTGTTGAAGGGAAATAAATAGATTTTCAACAGCATGACAAATTGCAAATTCTAGTCACAAAGGTCAACTACTATGACCTTTTGGGAGGTGAGGGTACATATAATTGATGCCATTTAACTAGTGCCAATGCCTTTATTATTTTCACAGGCATTGTAACATCTGCAATAACAAATGATAAAAATTCCACAAAAATGCTAACACTATAAAATTATAAGGAATCTTATGATTTGAATATATTTTGAAGCAAAAGAGTTTCAATTGATAGAAAGGTTTTCCCTGAATTTGGAATTGAATTTAATAGCAGAAAGTAAAGTCCAAGTTGTGATATGGTTGTAAAACATTTGGAATTTTCAACTGAAGTAAGTAAGCATTCAGAATGTTTTATACATACTAGGGATACCCCCAAAATTTGTCGCTTTTCATTTTAAAAACGAATTAAAATTAATTAAATTGATTATTTAAGGTCAAATTTTTGTCTAAGTCGAAAAGTATAATGAGCATCAGTAAAAAAAAAAAAAAATAAAAAAATCACACATGTAATTTATTTTTAATACATTTAAAACGATTTTTTTGGTCAATTTCGATCGCGTATGGCCAAACACTGTTTAAAGATGGCTTAAAATCCGAATTTACAAAATAAATTTAACATTGAAAAAAATTTACCAAAAATCAGGGAATTATTCGACTTTAATGAAATTTTCAGTATTGATTTATCAATGGATGAATTTTATAATGCAGTTATTTTATGCTAATGTGATTCCTAGGCAGACCTCTAATGATTCCTAGGCTGACGCTCTAAACGACTGAGCTAAACATGTGAATATACTTCCTATATATTCACAAAACTTATTTGAACTTTAAAGAAAACTATCTTATACCAATTCTATATGACTGGAAAGTTGAATAAGTAAAGGAGTCTCAAACATATGGCTAATGGGCTACATGAAGCCCATAGACTACTTATCTATATAGTCTATAGTGAAATCATCACCAATATTAAAAAAAAACTCCCAGTTCATTTACTCTAAGTTATTTACTGTCACATACACAGAGATGCTGATAGGTATGCATCATGCGTCCCTGATGCCAAAAATCGTATCCAATGCGTCCCAGTGTTTTTTCTTTCTTCACCACCATTTCCAGCTAACAATAAATATATTTCAATCGTTTCTTAAAAACGAATTATACAGGATAGGTTGTAAGGCAGGAGTTAGACGGCTTTAGTTGTTTCTTCAGATCATAAATAAAGTAAGAAGTCGTTGGGGCGGCCTAATGTCAGTATCAGCCAGACAGCTAGGGAGTCTATCCCCTTTTCACTAGTGCTAGACCAAGGAGATTATTTTAGCATCAGAGGTGGAGCGCCAGACCTACTATCAGCTCCTCACTTTACCGCACAGATCCCTGTGCTACTCATAGGCTGAGTTGGGGAGGGCCGGTATCGAACCAAGAACCTTGTGATTCCTAGCCGAACACTCAAAACCCTACAATTTATTAAGAAACTTTAGTTGGGACCCATAAATTTTCCCGGGGACTCATTCAAAGCAAATATGTGCATCCCAGACACATTAAACTAAAAAGCAATCAGCATCACTGCATACATTTTGATAAATAAAGCATCTTTGAATAATTATGATATTTTGGATTGTTGTCCTCATCTTTTATCTTTACGTTTTGTCCATAAGTTTGGTGGCATTTATGCTGCATGAACACCTTTGAGTGAGCAATAACAATTAAGCTCCGAAACTGCATTTGAATTCATGGGTAACCGTTTGAAGAGGACTTATTTTAAGGTAATTAAAATAATAAATAAAAAACACCTAAAACAGAGCCTGAGGTTACAGTGGCCTGAATGTTGTGTTTATAAAACAATAAAGATGAGGACAACAGTCCAAAATATCATAATTATTCATATCAAACCTGTTGCAACCTAAAAAAGGTTACTAATAAGAAATAACCAAAACAGAGGCTGGAAATGAAATGGAATCTTTATAATATTTTTGAATTAAAACTTACAAAATTATTATTCACTCCTTGCAAGTTTTTCCCACCAGTGTAAGCTGATGGGTTTACACTGAAGTCTGAGAGACAACAAGTCTCCTCAGGTCTCCAAGAGTATTCTAGCTGATCTTAACAATGCTGTTGTCTTGATGGTCTGAATTCTTCCTCTTATTTCCAGTTCCTCTAGTCTTTATAACATTAACAAAATACAATACTTGCCAGCAGCATGAAGAAAGGTAAACCACTGCTAGTGGTATCAGACTCCTCAGTCAGCATAATACTTCTGTATTTATGAGAATTCAGACATGACCATAAATGTTCATAGGTAGGGTATATAACAAAACCTTATCTCATAAATACACAAATATATAAAGCATCTCTGTAGAAAATTTATTAGCTATATCAAAGTTAAGAATGAACTCATAAGTGACTTCACCTGTCGACTCCACACATGTACACACCAGTCCTGTCTAACCAGCAAAATCTTACATTCATCAAATCTGTACAGACACTGGATGCCAAGGAGACAACTTGCCAAGAGCAATGACTGATAAGGACAACTGGCGAGATAGAAAATCAAGGGAATCCATGCTGTCAAACAGGCCATGATGATGATGATGACTATAAGTGGAAGAAATTGCCCCCCCACCCTCTACATCACTTTTAGCCTGTTGCTGTTACTCTTCCCCAGGACAAAATAGTTATTTAATGTCCTAAAGTTAAAGACTCCTGATATATACAGATTTTCAGTACAGTTTGAAGATTAATAATTCAAATTGCTAAAACAAATATTATAAATACAGAGATGCTAATAGGTACACATCCTGTGTCACTGACGAATAAAAATCTAAAAGGACACAGAAAAATTGTACCCACGTGTCCCCCCACCATTTTCAGTTAATTGTAAATACATTTCAATATTTTCTTGAAAACGAATTACACTGTATGGGGTACAAGATAGGGGTTAGACGGCTTCAGTTGTTCATAAATAAAAACCCTATAATTTAAGAAACTTTAGTTGGGACCCATCAAATTTCCTGGGGACTCATTCAAATCAAACTAAATTAAAAAGCTATCAGCATCCCTGTAAATACACATATTTTTGCAGAAAATACATTTATAACATATTCAATAATGTTTTTAAATTTAAATTTCATAAGCATGTAGAAACAGAACTTAAATTTTTTTTTTTAATTCCCCTATACAGAATACATATTCAAAGCATGACATTATAAAGAGATGCTAAAGAAAATTATTTCAAGAATTTTAATCCAGGTTAAAAGCATGGTAAGAGTAACCCAAAGCCAAACTTTTTAAAACCTTATTTTTCTGGGGGAGCTTGAACTCTGCCCCTCAATTCCATAATACAGATCTAATTATTTTAAAAATAATAACCATTCAAAGATCAGCATTATTAGCATTTTTAATTTTACTACTATTACATTTTCCATGTAAACAATGAATTTAATTATATACATACATATTGAACTACTAATTGAAAACAAAATATATTATTTATTGCTTTCCAACAAGATTGAATTTATAGATATATAATGTGAAAAGGGCACTATTCTATAAAGTAAAGGATGTGTGTGTATATGCGTGTGTGTGTGTATATATATATATAATTTAACACACACACACACACCTCTCAAGCATTCAGTACATCTGTATTGGGAATTTTTTTGTGTGTGTGTGTATGTTATATCAGATAGATAGATAGATAGATAGATAGATAGAGAGAGAGAGAGAAAGAAAGAAGAAATTCCCAATACAGATGTACTGGGTGCTTCAGAGATAAATAAGTAATCTATTTATCAAAGTCTGCAGTTCAATCGCATGTTTTAACTGAGTATATTAGATGAACAATCTATTTTTATGTTGATGACAAAAAGAGTATTTGGTAGCAGAAAGAAAATATATTCAAAATTTCAGCTCATACAAAAAATGTATTGCTATCTATAATTGTGTATGCATTATGAATATTTCTTAAAAGAATAATAATGTGTATATATATATATATATATATATATATATATATATATATATATATATATATAAAGAAAATGAGAAATGACTGAATGCTGTTGTAGGATGTTCTAAACTACTACAGCGGCAGAATACAGTAAATCATCATGATCCTCATATGAGAAAAGAAGAACCATAGACAAATCTGGAATTAGATATATATATATATATATATATGAGAAGAGAATCAAAAGTAGGAAAAAGACTAATTTATTTTCCAGCTTTGAAATTGTTTTTATTTTCATTTATAACATTACTATAGTAATTTGGCTTTTTAAAATGTTAAGATTGTTTATTTGTTAAGGTTTATTGGAACCAATCTTAATTTTAAATTCATATTCATGTATTTTCAGGTTATTTACAAGTGACATGGAAATACTTTTGAAATCAATTGAAACAGCACATTAAATACAAAAATTGTCAGTACAG
Source organism: Doryteuthis pealeii (assembly GCA_023376005.1). Taxonomy (NCBI): domain Eukaryota; kingdom Metazoa; phylum Mollusca; class Cephalopoda; order Myopsida; family Loliginidae; genus Doryteuthis; species Doryteuthis pealeii. Next base: position 31,744,259 of record CM042153.1, read on the forward strand.
TTAAAGTAATTACTCATGAATATTTACATTTAGGAGAGAGATTGAACGTTTTACAACATTCTCTTCCTAAACTTTCCTAGCAGATCAAGCAGAAAAAAGCAAACTATCAGATAATAACCCCACACTTTATCTATTTTATAAAAAATATTAATCGAAAAACATTACAGTCTGTTATTGTTAAAATAATCATTTTATCATCAATGATTAATATGTAAACTAACATTTCTTATATACATATACTGTTCTTGTTTTTAAACTCCTATCATTGTGATAAAAAACAATATTTGGAATAACAGAAGCCTTGAATATATATATTCAAGGCTTCTGTTATTCCAATGTGGTTTTACAATAATTGAGATTACAATCCCATGAGAATATTAACAATGAGTTTTATTTTGAACAAAAGACAAATGTTCTTATTCTTATTACATAGGAGTTTCTTTTGACTCCTTAAAAAGGAGTCAAAATAAACTCCTATAAAATAAAACTTGAGAAATTTGTCAGACCCCTAAAAAAAAAAAAAAATTTAAAAATATCAGAACTTTAAAAGAAACTTTTTTAAATTGAAATAAATTTTGTTATCAAAACTGAGAAGTTTGAGTAAAATGGAATTGTCTGTTGGTTTTTTGTTGATAAATTCTCCTTAGCTCATGTGGTAGAACGTCCAACTACGAATCACAAGGTTCCGGGTTCGATACCAGCCCTTGCCAACTCAGTGTATGATGAGCACAGGGATCTGTGCGGTAAAGTGAGGAGCACTCCATCTCAGACGCCAAAACAATCTTCTTGGTTTAGTGCTAGTGAAAAGGGGATAGACTCCCTCGACGTCTGGCTAATACCGACTTTAGGCCACCGACAACTTACTTGATTTTAGTAATCATTTAGTCAAAGAAATGGATTTTAGATTATGGAAATTAATACACTTATGTATATAGGTTGACCTTGATTTATTATCACAAAATCATTCATTTTTGAAGTGTTGCTTCTAGTCTTTCCTATTATGTTTGAATTTCAACCTTACAAAATTATTATTCACACAACACACACATATACATATATATATATATATATATATATATATACACACACACACAATTGTATATTATACATACATCAATACCAATTTCTATGTCTAAAAATTAAGTTTTCAAAATGTAACCTCTACACAAGCATGCACTGTAAATAAACTAAGAACAAAGTAAATTCCTTGATAAGGTTTTAACCATTGATTGGAATTGTGATAAAACTTAATTTGCATACTTAGAATCTTAAGCATTATACATAAAAAAAAAAAAAAAAAAAAAAAAAACAATTTTGTTAAGAACCTATTTTCAGAAATATTTTATAGTGAAGTAAAATAAATGAAAATAAATTGTCAACTTATTATAACAAAGATTTTTTTGCTAATAATTATATACTGACAAGAAAACTTACTAGTAAAATCAATATCATAAAAAGTTAAAACTAGCAACAGGTAACATTATAATTTTAGTTGGCTACAAAGTTGGTAATTTAATAGAAATAACGTCAGTGCCTTTTCATTCAATTCAGAATTATTTTTTAAGTAGAAAAACTAAACATATTTTTCTCCTATTGATTTCCAAATTGAAAAACACGGAAGTAAAATGAAAATTTCAACGACAAATATTTTTAACCAGACTTTTTTTTGAAAAAATTAGAAATGTTTCATTATTCTGAAATTGTGGTATTTGATTTTTAAAATGATCACATTTAACCACCCAATAAATTCACTAAAGTGTCATCACTTCATATGAAAGTAAGAAAAATGAGAATTTGAATTAAAATTTATCCTCATTTCATAAATCTAATTTGTTGGGTGAAACGGTTGAGGCTTCAAACAAACAAAAAATGTTCAAGTCCTCAAATAAGTATTATTGAAAAAAAAAAAAAAAAAAAAAAGCAATGAAAACATTTCTTAATGAATTTACCAGCTAATTGTTTTAAAATTACAAGTGTAATTTACCTTTTTATTTATGAGAATATTTTATTAAATACTTTAAAGTAATAAAACTTGAAGTATTTATTGTAGTAAAAATCAAGCTGAGTGAGTACTATGAATGAACAAAAACTGACAAAGTCATTAGTTCCCACAGTTGAAGAAGAGATCCCTTTGTGGCCAAGGTCAATACAAAAAGTGGAATACACCTGGTAATGAAAATAAAATATTCTCACAAGGACACTAAACTAAGTCTTTGTCTTTTTAATCTATCTATCTGTCTTTGTAGACAGTTCAATTCATTTACAAAATAAAAAATAAAAAATACGAGTAAGGTAGTCAAAGAGAAGAAGGAATCATTTTAAAATCTTGTTGGGGCGAGACACTTGTAATACACTTTTACGGCAATTATGACTTTTTAAAAAAGATTTTACAAGCATAATGATTTCACCAACAAATCCACTACAAAAAAAAGTTTCCCTAAAAATAGAAAAAAAAAATAACCAAAGTTGATTGTTTTATTTATTTGTGTACGTTTGTGATAATGAATTAGTAAATTGCCGCTGGCCCGCTAGACACTCCTCATGTTTCTACTAAACTAGATACACAGGTCAAAAGTCAATGTTCTAACATGGTAGAGTAGAGACACTTACTAGCATGTGCAATATTATATGATACTTTTCCTTTTTTGTAACCTACCTTATAGAGTTTTATTTTACTTCTAAACAGAGTTAAAGAAGAAAAAATAGAACTGCAAAGGGCGTCCATATGACCCCTTCAAATAATCGAGAGAAGTTTGTAAAGTTACAATACTTAATAATACAAGCACTATAATGATGAATCTACGGACTTTTCTACCATTTTTTTTATGTCAACAAAAAATCCCTTTACTGCTAGATACTTTACTTCACTAATCAGCTTAAAAAAAAAAAAAAGCTTAAATTTCACACCTACTTTAAATCGATTGAATTATGTATTTACTTGCTCAATATTATATTATAGCTTTTTTAAAAATGTTTTTTACCAGGCTTACTTAAATAAAAAAAATAAAACATGCCTTATAGTACCAATACCAGATACCGAATATGAAACTTTTACAGCATTAATTTTTCTTTTTTTTCTTTCAACATTTATCGTTTAGTACATTAAATTTAAAACCAGTAATTGAGGTGGGTAAGAAGTCAGAACCATATCATCATTGATAGAAAGAAAAGTAAAGGAGAAAAGAAAAAAGAAAGACAAAAACACAACAAACTTTACATTAAGCAATGATATTCAATCACGTGATCCAATACCGTGCTTACTACCGAAGAAAAAAAATCTAGATGATATTTCATGTAATTCTTTATTTTTCGACATTATTTTGCTTATCAAATCAACTCGTACATTTCATTTACTTACGATTCTATAAAGAAAGGTTAACCCTGTTAACTTTACGAGTTAAATGACTATTTCGTAATATGAAACATGGTAATAAAACTTAACTAGTGAATCTACTGCTACTGTGGTTATCACCTTGTTCTTTTCAGTAGCCTTTTGCTTATCTTAAGAACAAGAGACTGTATATAATCTTACTGCTATTTATTTTCTGACATCTGTGAAATATTTACAGTTACCTGGCACTTTATAAATATATCGACGATACTGATGATATAGTTAAGTTCAGAGAGCGAACATTAAAAAAACAAACATTAAAACAGTTAAAGAACATGGCCGAATAAAAACAAAACAAGAAAGTTTACTATAAAAATATTGTTCATAGTTATCCAGACTGACTAAAATAAATGGATGAAGGAGAGAGAAAAAAAATCCAATTCTGATGAATGATTATTTACTATCTTTATTACAACGACGGATGAATAATCAACTAGAGTTTTAAAATTAAATATTGACTGAAGGTGAAGCACAAATTGTTTTGATGGCTTAATATAATTTTTTTTCACGACGATGACGACGAATTTTTTTGTTTTTTTTTCATAATAAATAATTTGCAGTTATTACACTGACTTCAAAATTAATTTTAAATGTAGTTTATATTACATAAATGTTTCGTATAGTTAAAAAAAAAAAAGTTGACATTATGCTATGATTAGTAAACAATAAATAAATCCAGATTTAAAAACAAAATAAAAAATAAATTAATTCTCCTAGAGGTGAAAATATTAAGCAAAAGTAATAATAATAATAATAATAATAATAATAACAAATATAAATTAACAATAATCACTCCTAAATCCTGAGAAATATAAAATAATTTTAATTTTTTTTGTTTAATCAAAAACTACTTTTAATTTCAGTTAGTTATGCATATGTTGACAAAAGTGTAATTTTGCCGCTGATTATTTTTTTATACTAAAAAATAAAGAAAATATTTTTTAAATGTATCAACTGATAAAAAAAAAATCTAAATTAAGTTGCGTTTAACTGCTATTTTCTTCGTTCATTCACTCTAAACGAAAAACGTATTACTGCTGTATCTCCCCAGTCTATTTTTGATTTATATATGATAATTTAATTTTAGATTTAATAAACCAAGTTTTTTTCTTCATTTCTTCTTATACGAAAAATGGTTTTATTTTATAATGATATCGGATTAATTTGGATCAGCTTAAAATAGAATAGAACGAGAAAACATTTTCCGTAAAACTGGAAATAGGATGTTGTTTGAAGACATTTTCAGGTGCATGTTCGTTTGTTTTATGGGTTTTTTTAAATTTAAAAAAATAAAATAAATAAGCTTTTATTATATACAAACACTAGAACAATAAAGAAACAAGTCACCACAAGTGGTTTCCAAATATCTTTTCTCTTTTTTTTTTAAAGAAGAAAGTGTCACCAAGCGATATTCAGTCACCATTATTTAGGAAATTATTTTTAAACGTTAGCTGTTTTTTTTTATTAAATATTTTCTTTTATTATTTTAAATATTACTTTGATTAAAAGTAAACACTTGAAGATTAAAATCGATTAAAAATTTTTCAGACACTTTCGGAAAATATTTTTTTAAATGAGCAAACGAAATTAAAGATTGTTTTTTGGTATTACTTTTTTTTTTATTGTAAAGAAACGAGTCTTTGCCAATAATAAATGGTTTGTAAGTGAAATCAAGAATAAGAATGGCTACCACCGATAGAGTCGAACGGTTAGCTCTTTTTGATAAGATTACTAGGATGGAAAAAAGCAATCAGTTCGAGTTTCAATCGTTGTAAAATGATCAAAAAATGATATACATATTTTATTACTTTTACAGAACACTAATCTTTGCTTTGCACGTATCTTTTACGCTTTAAAGTGAAAACAAAAATAATGACTCTAGGTAGGTAGTTAACCAACCACCATCGTTTCAATCACCATTCATTTTTTTAAGCTACAATATACATTAATGAGTTAAGCTTTACAATAGGTAAATTTAAAGGATTGATTAATGGATTAGTGAACATTTTTGTTTACGCAATAACAATACAATTCATTCAGTAACCACAAATATAAGAATGGCTGTATTGCAAAAAAAAAAAAAAAAAAAAAAATGTAATTAAAATATCATTTTCAATTTTACTTTAAGACATGACCACACACAATATACACACACACACTTTAGTGAACTAATCCACTGATTCCATCCAAATATTTTTTAAAAAGTTGGCCAGAAAGCTTGACAAGATCGTTAATAAAATTGTTAAACAAGAGACATCTGTTTTGTTTAATTCTACATGTATAAATGAAAGAATGCTGCCCAAATACACATACATTACATGTGTGTATTAGGGCAACATTCTTTCTATGTGACATATACACTGTACCTGTATGCATTTAAAAAAAGTTAAGATTAAATTTTAAAAAGAAAACAATACGCTTATAGCTATAAAAGAGGTCTAGTAAGGACGTATTTCTTTAATTTTTTTTTTTTTTTTTTGGTGGTGGGGTTATGGGGGCCAGGGAAGCGTGTTGCGTTGTCTACTTACCAGGAAGCACAATTTTGGCCAGTTGTGAATGAAATATCGGTATGTGTATATCGAGTATGGTTCAGAAAGGTCCCTGGTGATTAATCGCATTATGTCGGCCATTTGGAGCTCACATTCGTAAACACGGTACTCCAGTTGGCCCTCTCCATTATTATTATTATCATTTACTGCAACAGTGCCTGTGTTGTCAGCACGTGCAGAAGAAGAAGGCACCCCGGCCATATCATCACTATTGGCTTTAACATCAACATCATTATTTTCCTCGGTACCACCACAGGGCCCCCTGATACCAGTATTATTAATATTTGTGGCCGTATCTGTAGTAGAGGTGACAGATGTGTTGTCCTTAGTGAAAATATTAAGGGTGTCGATCTGTTGGGTTATATTGTCCACTTGGTCGCCATGGGACTGGTATGTTCGGGATTGGATCGACCCAGACAAGGGTTTATCACCTTTACCGTCTTCTTCATCCTTGTCATGGGTATCTCCACCACTGATACTGGTGGGTGATGAACTCTGGTTGTTCGTTACATTTTTTGTAGAGCTTGAAGCGTTTGGAGTAGGACAACGTTCATATCTATCAGCTTCGACTCCACTTGTAACAGAGCTGAGAAGTCCACTGGTGTCAGAGGACCCACTCAATACATGATTTATCAATCCGTTTTCGTCACTCCTGTGTTTTATTTTTCCATTTGGTAGCAGTGTGTTTTCCTTGATTCCGGCTCGTTCGATGATTTTGGCAGTGGCCAGGGCGACGTGGTGATCTACGCTGGCTGATGACAAATTAGAGTGATCAGGGCTAGCTCCATGTGGTGACTCCAGCCGGGACCCATCTTCACAGCAGTCTAAGCCAACACCACTGTTTTCCATTTCATGGGGAGGTGCCAAAGACAACGACTAGTGGGGAAACAAAAGATCCAGGCAGATTATCCAAGAGTCAGGTGGCTAAAATGAAGAAGATAATCACAACGAAAGAACCCAATCGCAACTAGCAAAGGTACATTTGTACAGGAAGATGTAGCAAAGCAACGAGTCTTGTGTCGATGTCATGTTGAGAAGCCACCATACTGCTTTTTTCAGATACTAGTCGACATGCGTCACATCAATTCGTTAAATCACTCCGCAGCTGCGAAAAAAATTGAATTCAAAATTTCTTTACCATCTGTTCAAGCTATTACGGTTCATACTCGTTCAGTATAACTTATAAGAGATTCAATGGAAGACGTTAGAAGATTAAGAGTCGTTGTTTGTTGGATCACTATATTTTTGTGTGTAGTTATTTCCGGTGAGTAGTGCAGCAGTAAATGTTCAGTTTAGCAGCAGTCGCCAGTTCAAGCTGTGGTAAGTACGAAAAGTTATAGGGGTTACTTCACGCAACATTTTAATATCTCACAAGTTTAAAAATCATTACACTCGTGGATTATTATTTATGCCCATTCAGTGGTGAAAATTCATGCGTTATTTTTTTTATTGTATAATAGCATTTACCTGTTTAACTGAACTCTTTAAAACTAAATGTATATAATAAAATCGGAAGTAATCAAACTAAGTATGGATGACTAGTAAAGCCATAATCATGCCGATACATATATTCAACATTGTTTAACACCAGTTATATTTCGCGGGAAATAATTCATGGTTATTTATATTATTATTATTATAGTTTATTATATTTAAGTAATTGTTTAAAACCATAAGGGATGATCCCAAGATTTAATGTATTAAACTTAAAGTATTGTTGACGTGTGTGAGCATCCATATTTGTCGAAATATTGCACTTATTTTTTCTACACTGGCGTGGGTGAGTGTAATTCTTTTTTGACAGTTTTCTTTTAATTTCAATTACGAATAACTTTTTATTGACACTCTATAAAGTCACAATTTCAAATGAATATAGTAGTTCTTTTTTTCTTTAATAACTCTTCTTTCAAGTTTTTTTAATGTTTTTTTTACATGTTGCGAAAAAATAGATAGTTTCTACTTCCTCCCTTCTAGTTAAATTTAATTTTGCCAATTAAATTATTGAAATGTTAACTTGAATTTTTTTTAATATAATGAATTGTTTAAGTCGGTAACATTTTTATAAAAAATAAACAGCCTTAAACATGGAAAAATGAGAATTTATGAGCTTTTTGCCTGTATCACGGATAAATATGAAATAAATACAACAATTAATGAATTAAAGTCTCACTTTATCTTTCTTTCAATATTTATTTAAGTTCATTCAAGTATTGAGAGTTTGGGCGTGGAAAACAAACACGGTAGATACTCACTGTAAAATATTTATCCAAGGTCAAAATAATAGCGATCAATGCTAAGCTTGAAGTTGGAATAGTTTAAATTATTTCCCTATCAAATCTGCTGAATCAAGTTTTTAAAGCAATAAAAATGAAAGGCTTAATTTGTGGCCGAAAATTGATGCTTCGAAATGGATATATAAAAAAATGTAATTAATCAATCATGTATTATGTAACACGGATTGAAAGAATTTGGTTACATAAAATGGACAAAAAGAGTAAAAAAAAGAAAAAATATTCTTTGTAATATTTAAGAATAATTATAATTTTGATTTTTTTGGACTGTTTTCCTCATCATTATTGTGGTATGTATATATTTACCAACCCCTCCCCACGAGCAGGATGCGATACAAAGCCAATTTCTTAAGCGGAGTTTAACAGGTTTGAATTCAGAGTTTTCCTTCTAGTCTAGTTACCTAGCCATGGTTAAAGAGCCCAGTCTGCCCTGCTATTTACCCATAGTTGGAGGGAGAATTGGATTCATACCTTTCCCAAGGGAAATACAAACAGCTTCCTCCAGTCAACAAGTCCATTTCCCATGACTCTAACCATTAGACCATGCACCTTATTGTGGTATGTAAAAACACACAACAGTCCGAAAAATCAAAATTATACACATCAAGCCTCGTCTCAAAATTTCAGACAAATAAGTAAAAATGATTCTTCTAGAATTATAAAAAGTTCCAGGATACCTTCACCCTGTGGTGGGAAGATGGGTGCTCCCACAGATTGTGCGAAATAAACCTATTATTTAGAAATAGAGGTGTGAAGTGATTACCAAAAGCAACCACGGTAATCACTGTCGTCGATACAACTGCAAAATCACTAGTCTGCAGTTCGACGGAAATGTTCGTTGGTCTCTAGTCCGACGCAAATGTTCACTGGTTTCTGTTCTGATTTCTGGTCGATACAATTACAAAATCACTAGTTTCCAGTCCGACGCAAATGCTCACTGGTCTCTAGTCCGACGCAAATGCTCACTGGTCACATGCTCACTGGTCACTAGTCCGACGCATGCTCATGCTCACTGGTCTCTAGTCCGACGCAAATGCTCACTGGTCTCTAGTCCGACGCATATGCTCACTGGTCTCTAGTCCGACGCATATGCTCACTGGTCTCTAGTCCGACGCATATGCTCACTGGTCTCTAGTCCGACGCATATGCTCACTGGTCTCTAGTCCGACACAAATGCTCACTGGTCTCTAGTCCGACGCATATGCTCACTGGTCTCTAGTCCGACGCATATGCTCACTGGTCTCTAGTCCAACGCAAATGCTCACTGGTTTCTGTTCTGGTTATTTTGTTGGTAGGAAGCTGAAAACAAAACAAACTGCCCTGTGGTGTGGGAAGGTAGGCCTTAAATAATAATTGACGTACCACTGAACTCACCAAGATCTTACATCCAGGCCAATTATGCTTAGCACTGCCCGACCTGTGTGAAATTTGCATACACGACAACACAATCTTGAAGCTCAGTAGTGTGTTTTCCTTAAATTACGAGCCACCACTCATGATCAGGGAGTTGCGAGTTCAGTCTCTGTAATCAACCGCTACACAAATATCAATTTTTTACAACTGAGGTTTTCTAATTAATTCCCTTACCCTTTAGACTGCTTTATGGGAAGGGGTTCAACTGATAGTACTTGGAAATGATGTTCAAATAGCCCAGGGGTCACCATACTTTTTTCACGGTTGGCCGGATAATTGAAAAAATAATGATCGCAGGACACATTATTATTGTGTTCAATACTTGCTAGCCAGAACGAAAGCTCTGAAAAAAGATGTAATAGAAAATTTATCTTTCCATGTTATATTCATGGATGAGTGGTGTAAGATGCACAAAAACAAATTAACCAACATATTTATTTTCAAAACATTATGAAAAAACGCAAACAAACAAATTCAAGTAACATCAGCAGGCCTGATAAAGTGCCTTCGCAAGCCGGATCTGGACTGCGGGCCATAGTTTGGTGACCCCTGAAATAGCCACTCTAGAGGGGAAATATGTCCCAATAATACATTATTTGATTATTGCTATATGATAATTGATCAGCATTTGTTGATTGTTACCATAATTTGGCATGGCTTATATTCTATTTTTAAATATCTTGATTCACCCAGACTTAGCTAAGTCTGGCATAGGGTGTAATAAAAAAAATTGTTTTTGTGCATCTTATGCCACTCATCCATGAATATAACATGGAAAGATAAATTTTGTATTACATCTTTTTCTAAGAGCTTTCGTTCTGGTTAGCAAGTATTGAACACAATAATAATGTGACCCGCGCTCATTACTACGGAAGGAGGGTATCCTTAATGTTAGGTCCCAGACCCAACAAAATCTAGAGTTACTCCCCTTGGTCAGTAGGGAGCTGATAGGATCCTGGAAGTAGGGTTTCCACAATGGCACTTTTGGATTGGGATTTGTGTGGCCAGGACGCACATACAACATGATTGAGCTAGTTAAGTCACCTTTAGGGTAGAAGCATTCTCTACCCTGTGTTAAATAGAACCTTGTTAATTTCTATTTCTTGTGTTTTCATTTAGTGCTCTGTATATAAAAATATATATATATATATTACACTTAGTAATAAGGAAGTAGTTGGTAGATCAATCCCAAACCGAACAACAGTAATACTCGCCAGATTGCATATTGGGCACACCCACATTACCCATTCGTACCTGTTAAAGGGAGGATGCCCCAGTGTGCCCAACATGCAAAGTACAACTTACAACCAAGCATATCCTTCTAAATTGTAACAGACAAGAAGGAAATAAGAGAAAATGGCCTCGTGTTGAAGTAAGTAGAATTAGTCCAGCAACAAATTGCCAATGTTGCAGCCTTTGTTCGGTATTTAGTTTAGAATCATAGTAGTTCTATAAGCACGTTTGATGTGTTGTAGGTAGAATGGTAATAAAAGCCAACATAATCTACATCAAAACAAGCCCCTTATATCATAGGCCAGGGTGTGACCTTTTAATGCAAATAAACATGTAATAAATGTGACTAACACAAGGTAGGCTCGACAGGCCACAGAAGTATTAGAAGAGAAGAAGTAATACTCGCCAGATTGCGTATTGGGCACACCCACATTACCCATTCGTACCTGTTAAAAGGGAGGATGCCCCAGTGTGCCCAACATGCAAACTACAACTTACAACCAAACATATCCTTCTAAATTGTAACAGACTAAAACATATCCGCGCAAATTACTATCAAGTAAGAAACCTGAAAGACATCTTTAAGAATACAAACCCTGAAAACATTTTAAATTTTATAAAAAAAAGCAACCTTTTCAACAAAATATAACAGAACATAACCAATTATCTCCATAGAACCACTACTTTAAAGACTGAAATCCAAAATAACCTTTTTGGCATTAAATGACCCACAGAGGTTGATGTGCTGTTAAACAAAACTCAAACTCTTCTTAATCCTCACTGTCCTGCCCGAAACCGCTGGAAGGTAAATACCTCTACAGTTTTTTTCTGACAAGGGCCATTGAGGAGATTGAATGGTTTACAGAAATCAATATGCTAACCACCAACAAATATGCTAGTAAAATCTATCACATACATTTGTATACTTATAAAGTTCAGGGTATAAAAATATATAAATACCTAAGAGTAAATAAATTTAATATGAAAAGAAAAAGTCTCTTTTGACCGTGTGGACTCAATAAATTCTATGATAAACTCAGAGAGATAGTTTTAATACAAATATGCTAGTAAAATCTATAACATATATTTTTGTATACTTGTAAAATTCAGGATAATCAAAATATAACTGATATGATAAGTTTCATAGGAAAATAAAAAGTTTCTCTTGGCAGTGTGAACTCTATAAATTCAATGATAAATTCTGAGAGATAATTTTAGTACTAATATGCTATTGTATATACAATGTTTTGTCAAAAAGTAATGCCATTTTTTTAGGACAGGTATAATTACCAACACAGGAACATGTATCAATGCATCAAAATAAAGCTGGTCCTCTGTGGATGGCATCCCTGTTTCTCCACATAGTCACCGTTTCTCTCAATAGCATATATCCCTGCACCGTAAAATTCTGTTGACTATTCTTTGAGCCACATTTTCACTACAGATTTCACTTCCTCGTCATTGGAATATTATTTGCCTCTCAAACCCTCTTTCATGGGGCCGAAGAGATGATAGTCTAGAGGCACTGAATCTGGTGAGTATCGAGGATGCAATAAAGTTGTCCACCCGAATGAGGCGATTTTCTCCCTTGTCCTGATGCTTGTGTGTAGTCAAGAATTTTCATGCAGATGGTTGATTGGCAAGTTGAGTCTTATTTGTCGGATTCTTGCACTAAGCATCGTTAGGGTCTCAATGTATGCCTCAGAGTTTTTAAAAAACTTCACATGAAATAAAGAAAATGGCATTACTTTTTGACTAACCCTCATACATTTGTATACTTGTAAAATTCAAGATAATCAACGAATATCAGAAGTGCTCCTTTTAAAAAACCTGTTGTTTATATTTTCAGCTCATCACATGAAATAAAGAAAATGGCATTACTTTTTGACTAACCCTCATACATTTGTATACTTGTAAAATTCAAGATAATCAACGAATATCAGAAGTGCTCCTTTTAAAAAAACCTGTTGTTTATATTTTCAGCTCATGCGTACCTAATTAAAAAAAAAAGATCTTTCGAGCGCAGGGACTGGCAATGTCTGCGGCACCAAATCAAGCTGAAAGACAGAAATGTTGGACAGCCCGGGATGAATTCTGGAAATGTCTTGATGAAAATGAAAAAGAACCCTTAAAATGTTTAGAACAACGGAAAGGCTTTGAAGGCTCTTGCTCAAAGACATGGGTGAGTGCATTCAATTTTCACCAGAAATCAATAAAGTATATTGGGTTATTTCCTATAAGTCCAACATTAACAAAAGGGGAACCACTCTTGACTGATAAATTATTTATTTATTTTCCCATTAAATTAACCCTAAACCCTAACCCTAACTTCTTTTTTCCTAGTAGATCAATGAATAAATAAATAAATAATTTATCAGTCAAGAGTGGTTCCCCTTTGTTTATGTTGGACTTATATCAAATAACTGAATATTGTTTGTCAGAATTCAAAAAAAAAAAAAAAGATATAGATTGAAGATGGTTGTCAGTGAAGTGAAAGATAAAGTGATCACTACATTAGTAGTTGATATTTACCCAACCCATTCGCCACAGGTAGGGTGTGACACAAGGTTATAAGCTGCCCTGTCGGTGGGGGCTGTATTTATGTTGAATACACTGACTGCTAAATACACTAAATACTTCAATATGTAAATAGTATAATAATCTTGATTTAACTCTCTAACTGTTTTTCTTTCATTCTTTTCATTATGCTCAATTGAAGATTAGCGATATCGTTTCTGCACACTGACCTTCTCTCTCTTTTTTTTTTTTCTTTTTCTTTTATTTTTTCTGTGTAGCACGTCTTTTTCTTGCCTTTCTTTATAATAAAAACAGAATGGTCCATTATTTAGCAGAGGTGACAACACTCATTAATACATTCACACAGCCACAACACCCCCCCCCGCCCCCAACAGGGCCACCTGTTAGCCATGGGTGGCGACCCCGTGATACCTGAGGATCTTATTGGATGAGCAGTCCATGACATGCAACACCCCCACTTTGGCCATTACTTAGGCTAGACGTGCTGTCGGAGAGGCCTCCTCTGATCAATCAGCTAGTCACATCAATCCCTAGCACCTATATGATTGTTCTAACCCTATTGCCCTTATGACAACCTCCAACTCTGAGCACCATTTCATCACCATTTGCTCCCAGGTCCACTCTGACCCGGAGTGGTAGTACCAGTTAGGGTCCCATCTATGGGTTGAATAGAAAATATGCTGAAGTGCAGTCTGTGTATTCTACAGCCCTAGCTTAGAATATGCTGACTGGGACCATATGACCTTTAGGCACCCCTTTTGCTTTGCTGATTCATAAGTACATTTTTTTCATTTGCACCGTCAACATCCGGTTGTTTGTTAGGGGTTAGTTTTATAATTTTAAAAAACCCTCTAAAAATCGTCTGTTAACAAACAACTGGATGTTGACAGTGTAAATGAAAAAATGTACTTATGAATCAGCAAAACAAAAGGGGTGCCTAAAGGTCATATGGTCCACTGACTGTATCCTCTGCAGGGAAGTAAGACCCCCAAAATAGGTTGTCTTGGGTATGACACTAAACTGTATCTGATGGTGAGGTTCCAGTTCTGGAGCTCTGGGGGGGGTGTAGTATCTCTTTATTGCCATTAATCCCGTGTCCACTCTGACCCAAAGTGGTAGTAACTGTTAGGGTCTAAATCTATGGGTGAAAAGATCTGTTTGAAAATTATTTGTATTAAGAATACTGGGTTACCATATAACTGGGTGCAAATTATTTGTATTAAGAATAGTTACTTTAAGCTATAATTGTTTATTATAGATTATTATTAGTCTCTTAAAACCAGATTACTGTAGGTAAACAAATGATTATCATTAGATAGAAATAGTTACTTGGAACCATAAGGGTATAAATTATAAGTATTAGATAGGAATACTTGAAATCATACAATTCTGTTCAAATTATTTGTATTAGATAAGAATACTTGATACCATACAATTGTGTGCAAATTATTTGTATTAAATAGGAATACTTGAAACCATACAACTCTGTTCAAATTATTTGTATTAGATAGGAATACTTGATACCATACAACTGTGTCTTTTCCTTAATTGTCATAAAATATGCATTCAAGTTTTTCCCATTTTACATACAATAAATCTCAATTGCTCCACCCTGGCTTAGAATACGCTGACTGTGCCCCTGCAGAGGGTTCAGACCCCACAAAAAGGGGTGCCCTGGATATGACACTGAACTGCATCTGGTGGTGAGGGTCCAGTTTTGGAGATCATTCAGTGCTATTAATTCCAGGTATACTCTGACCCGTTGTAGGGTCCCATCTATGTGTTAAATAGATCTGTTTTAAAATTATTTGTATTAGATAAGAATGCTTGATATGATAAAATCATGTGCAAAAACATTTCTAAGAAACTACACAAAAAATGTAAATAGAAATGCATAATGTATGCAATTGTTACATAAATGATGGAATATAATATTGATTATGCACAGTTTGTGTAGAGAAATTATTTAAATTCAAACCTAAATATTTCTTTGAATTTTTGAGATGAAGCTTAATAATTACTATTATTTGGATTATTGAAAAGGTAGAAAAAGGTGATGGCTCCCGATTACGACAAAAAGGTTTTTGAGTTTGAGAAGGCTCCCGAGTCCAACAAGAAAGACCTGAAGAAGGCCGGAGGGCACATCGGCTGAAATGTTGTACAGATAACAATAAAGATGAGGATTATGCACAGTTTGTGTAGAGAACTTATTTCAAATTCAAACCTAAACATTTCTTTGAATTTTTTAGATGAAGTTTGATAATTAGTATTATTTGTATTATTTGGACTATTGAAAAGGTAGAAAAGGGTGATGGCTCCCAATTATGACAAGAAAGACCTGAAGAAGGCCGGAGGGCACATCGGCCAAATTGTTGTACAGATAACAATAAAGATGAGGACAATAGTTCAAATAATCCAAATAATACCAAATCTAAACGGTTAATCTTGTAATCTTAGTTTGACCATCTCTGCTTCCAGTTGTAATAATTAAATTATCATACTGTAGTATATCCACAGGTCCTGCTAGTTGCATATATTGTTGGATCTTTTTCTTTCTTTCTTTTTTTTTTTTTTTTTTTCACATGATAGTGAAAAAAAAATATAGAATATTTTTGCAAATGTAATTTAAAAATAACTTTTCATACTTTTTCTATTATATGATGCTTATTACATATGTTCATGTTTGCCTTCAAGAACAGTCTTGTTCACTCGTTTGTTTCCTTACCTTACCATCACACTATCCATTTTTTTCTTTCTTTTTTTTTTGTTATAGGTGAAGTACTTTGACAGAAGAAGAGAATATCTGAAATTTAAAGAAAAACTAGAAAAAGGTGAAGCTGATCCAATTGATCAAATAAAAATGTGATGATGCTTTATAATAGGAAAATTATTTTATAAGATATTCCAATGGGTGAACAATGTAATGCAATTTTTGTTTATACATAATGTTATCTTTATTAAATTTTTCAAATAAAACTATTTGCTTTATTATTTATCTGCATGTATTTTCTTTCCATTTCTGTATTTTGATGCATGTAGAAAATGTCCGATTATTTGCTGTTGTGAAGGTTGTCTCCCCTTCCGAAAAGTTTCTCAAGTGAGGAGTGAGACCCATTAATGAATGACCCTCTTGGTATTTTGTTCAGATAATTTAGTCAGTTATGATTGCCAAGGTTATTAGAATGATTTGTTTTATATATAAAGAGAGAAGGGGAGGGGATAAAATGACCTATTTACAATGACCTAATTTATTAATTCTGAAGATGTGAAATTTATCAATGTATTTTTCCAAGTTATCACAAAGCAATTGTAAACACTGAAAAAAGGTAAAGAAAAAATATTGTAAATTAAAGTTGAACGTCATATTACTATAATATATCAATTTATTAATGCCTTTTGTCATTTTAATTTTTTTTTTTTTTTTTTCACAAATTTTGGGAAAAAATTTCTGTGTGTGTATATGTATATATATATATATATATATATATATATATATATATTAAAAGTAATTGGTAATTTGCTTGAAGCATTGTTAATTATGTTATTATATATTAATGATTTGAAGGCCAATACAATGCACATAAAAAATAAAAACAAGAAGATCTTTTTTTGTCTTATCGATTTCAAAGTAAACTTTATCTTCAGAGACGATTTTCGGAAAATCGTCTCTGAAGATAAAGTTTACTTTGAAATCGATAAGACAAAAAAAGACCGTTTTGTTTTTATTTTTTATGTGCATTGTATTGGCCATCAAATCATTAATATATAATAATATATATATATATATATAGTGAAGCTGTTAGCTTTTTGATTTAGTGCATCCTGGGTCACACATATTTGCTTTAAATGAGTTCCCGGGAAAATTTATGGGTCTGAACTAAAGCCGTCTAACTCCTACCTTGTAACCTATCCTGTGTAATTCGTTTCCAGGAAACTATTGAAATGTATTTACAGTTAGCTTGAAATGGTGTTGGAAGAAAAAAGAAAAAACACTGGGATGCATGGATATGATTTTACTGAGTCCTTTTAAATTTTTGTGTGTCAGGTATGCAGGATGCATACCTATCAGCATCTCTGTATATATATATATATATATATATATATATATATATTCAAACAAATTTGGTTTAAAATAATGGAATGTGTATTGTTTTCAATTTTTTTTTCTTTCAAGTTTTCTAACAATTTTTTGATGTTATCTTGAAAGGCATTAATCAGTTGTCTGAAAGAGTTATTATTAGTACACCAATTAATTTTCTAACAATTTTTTTGATGTTATCATCTTGAAAGGCATTAATCAGTTGTCTGAAAGAGTTATTATTAGTACACCAATTAATTTTTTTATATCTTTCCTAAAAGACTTAGCCCATAAAGATGTGAGTATTTACTCGTATCACCCCATGTCAGTCAACACAACATTTCATTATAGTGGGGAACTATGCACAAACCAAAGCTCATTTATGGCTAGTGTTTAAATATTGCATGAATCCTTTTTGCATTCCTCTTTTGAGGTGCCTCAGGCACTGGGCAATAAACCCAGCCCTGTCCCTTTAAATTGAGGAGGCGGGCGTTGTCTGGGGAGATAACCCACTAGGATCATGCTGATATTAATATCTTACAGGTCCAATGGCTGAAAGCCGTTGTGTAGTGGTTAGAGTCGTAGAAAATGGACTTGTCAATGAGTTCAAATCCTGGACAAAGCTACACTTCACATAGCGCTAATACCCTTGGGAAAGGTATGAATCCAACTACTCTCCCTCCAGCTATGGATAAAATAGTAGGGCAGACTGGGCTCTTTAACCAGTCTAGGAGAAGGAAAACTGAATTCAAACCTGTTAAACTCCACTTGGGGTGGTCACTACTAGAATAGGTTCAGTCCTAATTAGTATTCTATTTTCTCTAACTACCACTGGATTTGAAGGCCGGGTAAAATG
Organism: Doryteuthis pealeii; assembly: GCA_023376005.1. Lineage (NCBI taxonomy): Eukaryota > Metazoa > Mollusca > Cephalopoda > Myopsida > Loliginidae > Doryteuthis > Doryteuthis pealeii. Next base: position 31,762,608 of record CM042153.1, read on the forward strand.
TATGTGCCTGTAATTATGTGCGTCTGTGATTCTTTGATCATCTTAAACCAAATTTTATACATTACTTGAGTTTCTTGAATAAGATTCTTCTTAGAAAGGCAGGTTTTCTTCATTGTTTCAGATAATATTTAGTAAGATATTTGTTTCATTTGGCTGATTATTCTTCAGGACAAAACTATCTGAGGACAAATATAAAATCTTGTATATCAATTTTTATAAAAGAATATAATAAAATAATACTTTAAATTTTAACTAAACTGGTCCAGTTAAGAACCAGTATATCCCTTTGACTTCATATATCACATACACACACACACACACACACACACACACACATATATATATATATATATATATATATATATATATATATATATATAAAATGTTGCTCTGGTTCCAACGGGAGAAAATTCAATATTTTATAAAAAAAGAAGGCCCGCAAAATGTATTTTGTTCTCAGAAAATTTTTAAAAATTCTTTTTGTTTTACATATGCAACACGTGTTTCAGATCTTCTGGTATCTTCTTCAGGCTTTGATTGATAATATGAAAATGAATTCTTACATGCATGTGTATATATATATATACACACATGAGTATTTCACTCCCTCTTCCTGTTTTTGTGGGAATGGAAGGGAATTTCATTTTTAACATTAGTCTTTTAAATAGGTGTTTTGGTTTTTTGGGTGGTTTGCTAATAAATCCATTAGCTGAATTTTATAACTTTTTTATAACTTTTTATTTGGGTTGTCTTGATAAAGTTCATCAGATGTTCATTTGATATATCAGGTATGTGTGTTTGTAATTTGCTTTTTGTTCTGAAGACATTCTATGTAAGTTGAAAAATGGAAGTGAATCTGACAATTATGTTGAAAGATAAAAGGAAAGAAAATGTTGTATGGATAAAAATTATTTATTGGAATGCCAACACATGTTTCGATCAAGAGTTTGTCCCTGTATACATTGTATTCTATTCACTATTATTTTAAATACAAAATAAAATAATGATAATAGAGAAACATAAAATTTAAGTATACAAAAAAAGTGGTCTTCAGGGCAAGATATTTTGATATTTGAAAATAAGACAGTGTGAATACAGAGAATTTAGCTGTGTTTGAAAAAATAATCTTTTTTGAAAATTTAAGAGATGCTTTTGGTTTGAAAGTTTATGGAGCATATTCAGTGACATGTAACATTTTATAAAAAAATAAGTTTGAATATTTCATATATTATTAACCTGTGTATGGATCTTGAAACAGAAAGCTGTGTTTTATTATTATTGTAATTTTATTCATTTAATATAAATTTCTGTAATATTAATAACTGTGAGATGTTTGGAATTTTGTTTTTCTTGTAAGTCTACACAGCAATAACAAAATACATAATTAAAGTACATTTAATTATTAAACTAAGTTTGATAAGATAAACATGTATGTATTTATCATGATATTTCATTTATTCATTCATTAATGTATTAAATTCATAAGTTACTTTACTTCTTTTGTAGAATCTTTTCTTTCCATTTATCTTTCAACATATATATATATATATGTATATAAAGAATATACTCTCCCATAATATGGATGTAGCTCACTCTGACAACCTTTACATATATACATATGTATGTATTTATCAGTTAAATTCTCATTCCAGTTTGTAGTTGTGCTGATGGACCAGTGGTTAAGAACTCTGATGAATGATAAATTGGTTTGGTTTCGATCCCAGCGGGAGGTGGCCTGCTAACATCTAGCCACACTGAGGAGACATGATAAGTCGAAACACGCTGTCTGTGGATGATAAAAATATGTATATATTTTTGGTGATGAGGATCATTCCATATGGAGTTCAATTGTAATGTTACAGGATAGCTGTAGTGGCTTCGGTCCTGGACAGCATAAGTTAACATCTTTGATCCCAGGGGGCCATCCCCCAGGGCAACACCTGCCCCCTTGATTTAATAGGGCAGGGCTGGGTTTATTGCCCAGTGCCTGAGGTGGAATGCCGACAGGATCAACGCATTTTTTGCACCGCCACCCATGAGCTTCAGTTCATGGGTGGTCCCACATTAATAGTGCCTTGTGCATAACCCGTACACATGGGGTATCTAGTATGTAGATATGGTCAACATATCTAACTCCAGTTTCGACCGGGGTGTCCAGTGGCTTCAGTCCTGGATCCTACAAGCTAACATCATTGATATCAGGGGGCCATCCCTCCCAAGCAATACCTGCCCCCTTGATTTAAAGGAGCAGGGCTGGGTTTATTGCCCAGTACCTGAGGCGACCCCCTTGAGGGGGAATGCTGACGGGATCAACACATTTTTTGCACCCGCCACCCATGAGTCACATTAATAGGGCCTTGTGCCTAACCCGTATACATGGAGTTTGTGATAGATATCTAGTATGTAGATATGGTCAACATTATTAGTAATGTAAAACAATTTTATTAATAATTGAGGTTTAAATCAAATCAAATCATGGAGAATGCGATGTAAATAACTCGGGTAATTGTGACTTGAGTAGTAATATAGTTTCGGTTACAGACAGACAATCTCCATTTTATATATACTAGCAAATATATGCACCCTCCGGGTGCAAGTATTTAAGTTTTAATGTAATAAATTATTATATTAAATTAGAAAGGCTGATGAAACTGAATAAGAATGCAGATAAAAGGATTTAAAACAGAGGGGAGTATAATAAAAAATAGAACAACTGAAACTTACTCTTCCATCACTCCTGTCTTTCATTGCTAAATTTTCCTAATTTAACTATTTAGTTAAAATAGGAAGTAAAGAATAAAATTACAGTTATTTCTTCTTGTTAACGGATTTCTTATAAGGTTTATACCCGAGATTTCTGTTCATATTCATTAAAATTAAACCAAAGAATTAAAAATCAATAATACTAAATAAATATTTATCAAAATAAAAATTTTAATATCAATATGCAAATTAGCCTTCCCGTTCACACTCTAAACCGTTATTTTGTTGTATATTAAAATACAATTGCATGTTATCAGCATGTAGGTATGATCAACAGTATTAATAATATAAAACAATTTTATTGATAATTGAGGTTTTGATTAAAATAAAATCATGGAAAATATGACGCAAATAACTAAGGAAATTGTGATTTGAGAAGTGATATAGTTTCGGTTACAGACAAAAAATCATACAATCTCCATTATAATAAGATATTTATATATATATATATATATATATATATATATATAAGAAAGATTTTGTATGTCTGTTTGTACAATGACCAAGTGCACATTCTTTTATAAAGGAAAATTGGTGGAGACCAGCAAAGACCAAAAATAGAATAAAATACCCACCCTATTTTTTGTCCGAGAGGAGATTAAACATTTTTTACTCCTCATTTTCTGAGTGTTATCACCTCAGTTAAATAATGGACCATTCCGTTTTTATTATAAATAAATAAAGGGAAGAAAAAGAACATACTACACAGAAAAATATAAGAAAGAAAGAAAAAAAAGTAGAGGAAAGATAGAGAGAGTGGTTGAGCACATGAGAGCGATAATACTTATCTATTTCATTAGAACAATGAAAAGATGAAAAGAGGGAAAGAAAGAAAAAAAAAGTGAGAGAAAGTTAAATCCAGATTATTATACTTTTCACATATTGAACTATTTGTAATAGCTCTTAAGTAAACATATCAAACATTGTAATAATTAAATCATACTGTGGTATATTCACAGGTCCTGCTAGTATAATGATATAAGTAAGTAAAGTCGTTGGGGTGTCCTAAAGTCAGTATCAGACAGCGAGGGAGTCTATTCCCTTTTCAATAGCGCTAGACCAAAAAGATTGTTTTAGCATCTGAGGTGGAGCGCCACACCTACCATCAGCTCCTTACTTTACCGCACAGATCCCTGTGCTACTCATACGCTGAATTGGCGAGGACCGGTATTGAACTAGGAACCTTGTGGTTTCTAGTCGAACGCTCTACCGACTGAGCTAACCCGGTCCCTATAGGGATAATGATATAATAGTATATAGATACATACATATATGTATGTGTGTGTATGAATATAAAATATATGAAAAATATAAATATAATAATGATTAATTATAATTATATATGTTCCTGACATTAGTACATTATTCTATGTACTATGCATGAGCCTTTGATGAGTTGTGGTCCACCTGAGCACTCTATGCAATAAATCTCATTATTATTATAAAAAAGAAAAGGAGACATCTCCACACTTGATGGTAAGCCTCTTAAGCCAGTAGAACAATTCACATACCTAGGTAGTAATATCTCATCCACAGAAAGCAATGTTAATACACAAATAGGAAAGGCAAATTATCAGTCATATGGAAATCTGATCTCACTGACAAGCTAAAGCGACAATTCTTCCAAGCTGTGGTTGTATCAGTACTGCTGTATAGCTGCACCACTTGAACCCTAATGAAGTGCCTTGAGAATAAGCTAGATGGGACCTGCACAAGAATGCTGCGTGCAGTCTTGAACAAGTCATGGAAACAGCACCCCACAAGGAAGCAGTTGTATGGCCACCTGCACCCCCCATCTCACAAACCATCCCAGTAAGGCGGACTTGACATGCAGGACACTGCTGGAGAAGCAAGAACGAGCTCATAAGGAACGTTCTCCTGTGGAAGCCAAACCATGCGCATGCTAATGTGGGCCGCCAAGCAGGGACCTACATTGACCAACTATGCGATGATGCTGGATGCTGCGCAGAACTCCCAGGGGCAATGAATGATAGGGAAGGCTGGCGAGAGAATTTCATGGATATCCGTGCTACTTGCGCGACATGATGATGATGATTATTATAAAACAAAACAAATTAAACTTTATTTTATAAATTTTATTAAAATTTTATTAAAAATTTATATTGGTAAAAAAAAGGTCTCTTGTCATGATACAATTGTTCCATAAGTCTTAGTGTGGGTTCTGTCTGAAGATGTTGAATCTAGTAGTTTTTTCTTGGCTTCTTCGTTTGCTGCATCGTTTTCAGACCACGTCTCTTTTTCAACCTTGACAAAAATCAAAAATGATATAGCTCCAAAGAGATTTAGTCCACTGGCGATAAAAAATACCTTCTTCCATTGATCCAGAGTTTCCTGAAAAAAAGAAAAGGAAAAAAATATATATAAAAATTAATAATCATGTTCCTTAAAAGTACAACCATAGTAGTGCTTTTGGGTACAAAATTCATGAATTACTTTATCAGCTGTTAATATTTCTAGTAATAATCTATATATTAATACTTAATTGTACGACCGTTATCATCTTGCAACACGCTCTGGTTAAAATTGAGACCGTCCAAATCGCCCAAGATGAAATGCAAAAAGGGAAATACTGATTATCTGCCAAATTCTTATTTCTTATGAGTGTTGTGACCTCATCTAAATAATGGTGTTGGAATATTTAGTGATATAAGGTGTGCTACAATTTCCCACCTGGATTTATAGACTAGCCAAGGTCACGTGGTTTATTCCTTCGCCAAACACAGCCATAATGCGTGGCTGATACACTACTTAAACACTGATACTTGCCACAGCTGTACTTGCAATCATTGAGGAGGGACTTACAATACTCAGGATTCTTTACCAGAAGAACCAAAGGAATCTTTATCAGAGGATTACCAAGGATCCAATTCCACTGGACAAGCGCTCTTGTTTAAAGCCTACAGGATGGCCCATAAGATTGTATACAATTAGATTATTCCATTTTTATTAGAAAGAAAGAAAGGGAGGTAAAAGGACATGCTACACAGAAAAAATATAAGAAAAAAGGAAGAGAGTAGGGGAAAAAATATAGAAAGGGGTTGGGTGCACGGAATCGATAACACTAATCTGTTTCAATTGATATGCTCATATATCAAACTTTCATGTATCAGCCTGTACATATCTATGTCAGTCTATGTGTGTGTCTCTATTCATTTGTGCCTAGCCTTCTGTATATAATACTAGAAGCGGCTACCCGGAATTGCCAGAGTAGTGGGGGAGGTAAAAAATTAGTCTCACAAATCCATTATTATTGAATCACAAGCTGGATCCTCGTAGTATGCCACATTAAAATCCTTATTTAAAATCCCTATTCTGCATTGATTCAGGAAATAAAAATCGATGTCTACAATTTAAAATATTAAATGCCAAAAAAAAAAAAACTATGCTATTATCAATTAAATTTTATTTTTTTAAGTATCTTCACTAATATAAATCAAACCTTCATTATTTTTGCTCAAAAACCAAGAACTGGTGATATTTAATGCGTATATATATTTACTTTGTCGTTAATTGTTTTATTTTCAAAGTTTCCTCTGGACATACAGATTCACACAACCTTTATATATATATAGAGAGAGATTTCTATCTTTTTCATTGCCTTTGTATTAATTCATTTACTAGACAATGTTGAAAAGTTCTCAGGGTTACCAACAAGAGAAAGTCTTGGATATATTTCTATTGCAACAGGTAAGAATTTTAAAAATATGAGAGAAATGAGAGAAATAAAGGAAGAACTTGATTGATGAAAAAAGAGAAAAGAAAAAATACAAAAAGCAGGAAAGAAACAAAGAAAGGAAAAAATAACAGTATGTGGTTATTTCCTATAACTCCAACATAAACAAAGGGGAACCACCCTTGACTGATAAATTATTTATTTATTGATATACTAGGAAAAAAGAAGACGTGGTTAGTGGTTGGGTTTAGGGTTAGTTTAATGGGAAAATAAATAATTTATCAGTCAAGAGTGGTTCCTCTTTGTTTATGTTGGAGTTATAGGAAATAACCCAGTATGTAATGACAAACGATAACTCTGATAGACTTTGGAAAGCTTATATTAATTGGTATGCTTATTAAGAGTTTATATAGTCTAGTATTCCCTATAGAGTTCTCTAAAGGGGAGGTAATCATAAAGTAGGGGAGGTAACTCTCAATTACTTATTACATGGTACTATTGAAAAAGAAAGAAAGAAAATAGGAAGAGATACATAATTTTTAAAATGTGACCTGATTCAGGTTTGGAAGATAGAAAAAGAAAGAAAGAAAAATCGGAAGTTAAAATCTTCCGATCGTTTGGGTCAGAATTACAGGGCCGCGATCGAAATATGACCTGATCTAGGTTTTGAAATTAGAAGAAAGAAAGAATTAATAAACGGAAATATAACTCGCTGGCCGACTTCAGCCGTAGATCCAAAACAGATGGGCGATCCGAAAATGACCTCGACCGGGGAGGTCGAGGCGATAGTGGCCGGTAGTAAAATCTCAAGTAGGTCGGAACTCCCAGAAGTGAGGGAAGCCGTTCTTAGACGAGTCTTTGATGTATCCAGACTTTTAGTCGCGGGGAAAAGATAAATCTTGTTTTATAGATTACCGGAACATGAAGAAACCAGGATTAAAGAGAATCTATTGTTTTTATGTTTCCCTATGGCTGGAGAATGGAGATAAACTCTTGTTGGAAATCGACATTAAAAAAAAAGGGTCGAATGTATTTAAAAAAAAAACACATTCAAGTGGCCGGAAGAGATGGTACCCAGATTGGTGGGCGGAAGTAAATTTGATTGGCTCGTTGAACAAGAGGAAGGCGGTTACCCTTCTTGGGTGGGTGGAGCAGAAAAATTCCCAATGTCTTCATGCCGGCCGGAAATGGAATTGTTCCGATCGGAGTGTTACTTAACTCGGGCGTTTTTGGCTTGAGGGCAGATTAAGCCACGCTGCGCTTGAAAGAGGACGTTGATTCTTTAAAGATCACATGCGCTGACCGGGCTAGCTGACAAGATTAACGCAATACTGAGAGCCGAAAGTAACTGACTTCAGCTAAGACCATTTTGAAAACTTAGTCAACTTACGAACTGTTTGGCACAATACTTTGCAGAAGACCAGAAGTATTTAATTACGGGCACATCACTCCCACAAACCTTGAGAAGTAATTATTTGTATTCTTATATTTTCGAATATAAATGTTGTTGATTTTTTTAAAAAAGAAAAGATTCGTTATTCTTTTTTTTCATATGACCAATCGGCCGCCATTAATCTCGGAAATCAGTTTCTATAGCAGATTTCTAGTCGTTTGAGATCTTAGCACAACGTGGGGCATTCGGCTAGATTTCCAGCAAATATAGATACCCTGCAATCCGTGGTTGATGCAGAAAATCCGATCTTGACGGCCAATTTCGGAGATTCTGTGAGCCCTTCAGCTCGGGAGTGACCGACGGGTTATAAAAAAAAGAGGAAGAAACAGTAAATGAAAGATGATATACTTTTCCCCCCATTAAATCCCAAAGAAAATAGGAAAGACATACCTCAACATTTGTGATGTATCCTGTAACAAGAGGAGCCAACACCCCAGAAAAATTTGCTACACAGTTAGAAATTCCGTAAATGATACCTGCAAATAGAGATATGATTGAAGTTTATAAATGTACTCATGGATTTTATTCAACAAATATAAATCAATTTATTGAACATTGCTCAAAAAATCAATACAAGGGGTTATAAATTAAAACTTTGTAATTATTTCAAATATATATATATTGATTATATATATATTTTATAATTATATTATTATTAATTATTATTATTAATTGGTAATTATTATTATTAATTATTATTAATATTAGAAAATATTGCACATCAATAATTATTATTATTAATTATTATTAAAGATTGCACATCAATTATCATCATTATTATTAAATAATAATAATATTCTTTAGGATCAAAATTATTTATGATCTTGATGATCAAGTTAAATAATTCATTTATTATCAAAGATTGCACATCGATTATTATTATTATTTATTATTATTAATTATTATCAATTAATTATATTATAATTATATTATTTATACTAGCAAATATATGCACCCTCCGGGTGCAAGTATTTAAGTTTTGATATAATTAAATATCGTATTAAATTAGAAAGTCTAATAAGAATGCAGATAAAAAGATTTGAAACAGAGTGGCGGTATAATAGAAAAATAGAAATGAAACTTACTCTTCCCTCACTGCCGTCTTTCATTGCTGAATTTTACTTATTTAACTATTTAGTTAAATTAGGAAATAAAGAATAAAATTACACTTATTTTTTCTTGTTAATGGTTTTTCTTTAAGATTCATTGGAGAGATGTTTGCTTATATTCATTAAAATAAAACCAAACAGTTAGAAATCAATAATACTAAGCACATATTTAATAAAATCACATTTTTAATATCAATATGCAAATTAGCCTTCCCGTTCACACTGCAAACCACTAGTTTTTGTATATATAAATACAATTGCATGTTATTTGTATATAGATATGGAAAACACTAATAAAAAGGTGAAAGCAATTTTATTAATAATTGAGGTTTAAATATAAATAAAATCATGAAGAATGTGATGAAAATAACTATGTTAATTGTGACTCGATTAGAAATATAGTTTCGGTTACAGACAGATAAACTCACAATCTCCATTATAATAAGATATGATCTTGATGATCAAGTTAAATAATTCATTCATTATTAAAGATTGCACATCAATTATTATTATTATTAATTAATTATATTATTTATATATTAATTATATGTATATATATATATATATATATATATCATAAACTATTCAATAAACTACCATCGTCAGCAGTGAATGCCCCATCTTTGAACTCTTTTGAGGCAAGGTTGGATGAATTGGAAAATATTATATATATTCAGTGGAAATAAGATAAATGTTTTAAATATAAGGAACAACTGACAGGTCTCAGACCTAATATATCTAGCTGAAAAAGATATTATAATTATTATATTCAATTCTGTGAGTTTTTCACACCAATGCTAGCTGATGGTCTTTCACTGGAGTCTGAATGACAACAATTTGAGCCAAATTTTCATAGTTTTCATTCTTACCTGCGTATCTTGGAGCAATATCGACAATGGTAACTGTTGTTCCTGCATCTGCCAACCCTCCAAAAGTATGGGTTAAAATAAACATCATGATCACTAATCCACTTCGGCAACCAAGAAAGGCGACTACAAAAAGATTGATGCTCTGTGGAATAAGACCTTGAACAAAAAAAAAAAAAAAAAAAAAGGAGAGAGAATATGAATTCATTTTGCAAGTAATAAAATTCTGATAGATTACATGATTCATTCTTATTAAATAAGAAATGTTAAAGTGTCTATTTAGAGCAGGGGTTCCCAACCATCATTCCAGGGGGTGCGAGTAGCATCCGTTCAAATTTAGATTAAATTAGATAAATTGTGTGATCCCAAGGGGTTTCCCCTAAGGCAACACCTTCCCCTTTGCCTAAAAGGGGAAAGGGCTGGGTTTATTGCCTGTTGCCTGAGGCACCCTTTGAGGGTAGTGCTGACAGGACTACATAATTTTTGAACTGTCTATGCATGAGCTTCAGTCCATGCATGACTCTCCATGGACTATTTTAACAGTCTCATTTTTAACCAGAGGGTATTGTAAGATGATAACGGTCGTACAATTAAGGAACATGAGTTTTCTCTGGCCATCAAACAATATTAAGAAAAACAAGCTATATTTCTAGAAAAGACAAGAATGTGCTTAATGTTGAAACATTACACAATTTCAAACTGATTCAACATCATATAAAAGAATCCAGTTATTAAAAGATTATCAACTTTATTTCATTAATAAAAATAAAATTTAATTAAAAGTTCACAAAATTATATTTTAACTTATCTTTCCATGAAATCCTTACCCACTACTCATTTTGAGTTATGACCCTTGAATTTTTTGTTAAGTTGAAGGAATGTTTAGTTGTCTGCCCTAAGCAGAATAAAACGAAAGATATAAAGATGGAGACCGAGGTTAACGCTATTCCTGGCATTTGTTTCAGGGAGGTTAGGGTGCAAAAATGACCAACTCAGTTCAATGGGGCCGTCCTCCTCAGGCAGCACCGGCCTGAGGTGCTCCTGAAGGGGAATGACAATGAAACAGAAGCAATTTTTACACCTTGTGTCACAAGTTCCAGGGGGCAGATAAATGGGTAATCTGAATATTAGTTACATAAATGAGAGTAACCTCCCTTTGTCTGTTTCACTTTGAGGAATTTGTTTGAATCAATATGACTGCATGTTTTAACACGAAAATATCATAAAATGTGTTCTTAATAACAATTAAGTTCATTTCAAATAATGTGCAAGCACAATTAAGAACACATTTTATATTTTCGTGTTAAAACATGCAGTTATATTGATTCAAACAAATTCGGATTTTCAGTGTAGATTTACGGTGAAATGAAAATGGCCGAACAAAACATATGGCTTCCTCAAGTGAAATAAACAAGGGGAGCTTACTCTCATTTATGCAACTAATGCTGGGTGATTACTTTGCAAAATTTACCAACTGGATTTCAGAGCCCACCCCTGGCAACAGCTGCCTCTTCACCTAAAATGATGAAGGGCTGTCCCCCTCAAAGGGAATGGCAAAGGAACATCAGCAATCCCCCTCCGAGACACTCCATACTAAATCAAACTTGTGTCATGTTCTGGCCTTGTAGGGAGCTAGATATATATACTGCTTTTATATTTGTGCTGGGGTACTTTGTGATTATGCTAATGGCTCATGTTCAATGGGGCCTTTCCCCTCACCTAAAAGGGGTAAGGGCTGGTTTCATTGTCTCACTCCTGTGGTGCCCCCCCTCAACGGAATGGCAAGGGAACTGAGGAATTTTTTCACTTGCCTCCTGGGGCACAACACATTAAACCAACCTTGTATCACATACTGGTCTTGTAAGCTGAATAAATCTCTCATATGTAGAATATACAGTGAACACGATCTCGTGGTGGGGGTCCAGTGGCTTCGGCCCTGGACCTTTACAAGCTAATAGCGTCGATCCCAGGGGGCTATCCCGCCAGGCAATACCTGCCCCCTTGATTTAAAAGGGCAGGGCTGGGTTTATTGACCAGTGCTGAGGCACCCCCCTTGAGAGAGAATAGGATTGACGTAATTTTTTCCACCTGCCACCCATAAGTCTCGCCTTGTGGGCGGTGCCACATAAAAACTAGACCTTGTGTCCAACCCATACAAGTGGAGTATTGTTGGATTTTGTGTAAAGTATTCAACTCTGTTACAAGATGAATGCAAGACTAAAACTAGAGTTTGGTATGTGGCTTATATGGAGCTTTGGATTGTTCCATTATGAACTCAGGCAAGTTCATTTCCTGAGTTCTGATTGGCTGTTGGATTTCAGGGTTAGTAAGAACAGGGATAAGTACCCACTCTTCAGCCACCACTTTGCATTATGCCAGCAGCATGTAAGGACTGTATTAAATTACAGCTTGCCTGTTGTTCTCGTCTACTAACTCGACGGCAGTTAGAACCCCACTGCGATGGTGAGTATCATATTGTTTCTATATCTGAAGGATAACTTCTACAGGGTATGAGGTAAATAAATGTAGAATATACAATGAACTAATGACACACTTACCAATGGCCGCCATTGTTTTACGGGTTGTATCAATTTTCACTCCTTTGTTTATCATATAATCTGCAATGATCCCACCAAGACACGACGTGATCATTCCTGCCATGTAAGGCAAAGATGAGTAAATGCCATTCTGAAAAGAAATTAGTGAGATAAAAAAAAAAAAAATCAATATCTTATTATAATGGAGATTCAGTGTCTGTCTATCTGTATCCGAAACTATGTCACTGCTTGCGTCACAATAGCCTTTTTTTTACTGTTTTTTTTAAACATATGTTAAATTGATTGTAATATTTTTTTAAATAGAGGGTGATTCAAAAGATCTGATATCATTTTGAGATGAGAGTGTTTTTAAAAAAATTATACCATTTTCTGATTTAATAACTTTACTAATTTTCGTTCAAATAATCTCAAATTTTAACAGCATGTATAGACATGCTGTTAAAATTTGAGATTATTTGAACGAAAATTAGTAAAGTTATTAGATCAGAAAATGGTATAAAATTAGTAAAGAAATGGTATAAAAATTAGTAAAGAACTCATAATTCTATGTTTAATATCTAAATGCCTTTTCCTTTCCAGTGAATGGCATTTCTATACCTGAAAAGTATAACCTCTTACCCACTGATCCTGAAATAATTTTTAGATAATCTGAACATTAGTTACATAAATGAGTGTAACCTCCCCTTGTTTCTTTCACTTTGAGGAAGCTTTAAGTTTTGGTCGGCCATTTTCATTTCACCGTAAATCTACACTGAAAATATGAATTTGTTTGAATCAATACAACTGCATATTTTAACACGAAAATATCATAAAATGTGTTCTTACTTGTGCTTGCGTATTATTTGAAATGAACTTAATTGTTATTAAGAACACATTTTATGATATTTTCGTGTTAAAACATGCAGTTGTATTGATTCGAACAAATTCATATTTTCAGTGTAGATTTACGGTGAAATGAAAATGGCCTACCAAAACATAAGGTGTCCTCAAAGTGAAACAAACAAGGGGAGATTACTTTCATTTATGTAACTAATGTTCAGATTACCAAATTTGTATATCATTAGGTTTTCATATCATTAAGTTGTATATATATTATTTATTTCATTAGGTATAATATATGTTATATCATTAGGTATGATATATTCTTATATCATTAGATGAAAAGAAATGCTAGTTAAAAATTAATAGTAATTGACAATGCTTCCTCTAAGAAGGCTGCTAATATTTGTGTGAAATTCTTTCCATGCATTTCTGTCAGTGGATGTTGGCCATTTGATCTTTCTAAATGTATGGGTTTCAATAGCCTTTGGTTGGAGGAACTGGATGCTGTTTATATTTATGGAAAAAAAATTCTTAAAAATAATTATTTTGCCTTTTTAAAAAAATTCTCCTTATCTATTGAATGATCTTCATATCTATAAACATGAGGAGTTTTAATCTAATTAAAAAATTCTTAAAAATAATTATTTTGCCTTTTTAAAAAAATTCTCCTTATCTATTGAATGATCTTCATATCTATAAACATGAGGAGTTTTAATCTAATTATAAAATTCTTAAAAAGAATTATTTTGCCTTTTTAAAAAAATTCTCCTTATCTATTGAATGATCTTCATATCTATAAACATGAGGAGTTTTAATCTAATTATAAAATTCTTAAAAAGAATTATTTTGCCTTTTTAAAAAAAATTCTCCTTATCTATTGAATGATCTTCATATCTATAAACATGAGGAGTTTTAATCTAATTATAAAATTCTTAAAATGGATTATTTTGCCTTTTTAAAAAAAAAAATTCCTTATCTATAGAATGACCCTTGTATCTATGAACATGAGTTTAAATCTAAATGATCCTTGTATTTATAAGCATGAGGAGTTTTAATTTAATTCTAATACCAGATTTTTTACTGTTGGCCATTTGATCTTTCTAAATGTGTAGGTTTCATAACCTATGCTGAGTGTAGTTTATATTTATGGAAAAACATTCTGAAAAATAATTATTTTGTCAGTTATTTCCTATAAGTCTAACATCATCAAAGGGGAACCACTCTTGACTGATAAATTATCTATTTATTTATTGATCTACTAGGAAAAAAGAAGACAGGGTTAGGGTTTAGAGTTAGGGTTAGGGTTTAGGGTTAGTTTAATGGGAAAATAACAAATAATTTATCAGTCAAGAGTGGTTTCCCTTTGATTATGTTAGACTTATAGGAAATAACCATTTTGTCTTTGTAGAAAAAAATCTCTTTATCTATTGAATGACCCTTGTATTTATAAACATGAGGAGTTTTAATTTAATTCTATGACCTGGTTTCTACTAAGTTTATAATAAAGAAAATATTCTTACGTCATCCATATCCAGACCCAAAATGACCTCCATGTAAGTAGGCATAAACGTAAGTAGGACATAATACAGCCAACTGGTACAAAACTGTTGTAGGCACAGTGACCAAATGGACACGGATTTGAGAATTGAAACCCATGGAACTTTCAGATCCTGGAAAGAAAAAACAAAAAACAAAGCATTGATATAAAAATAGATTTTGTAGAAGAATGATAGTTGTTTGTATATATCAATTCCTATTATTAATTTTGGACTAATATTTATTTTATGTCGGCTGAGGCGTTAGAATGCACCGACTGCACCTCTGCAGAGGGGTAAGACACCCCCAATGGGGCCACCTGTTGGCCATAAATGGCAACCTGTGATGCTTAAGGATAGAAACCAGGTGGATGAGCAGTTCATGACTTGCCATACTCCACTTTGGCCCTTTCTTAGGCTAGACGGGCGGTCGGAGAGGCCTCCTCCGATCAATCAGCTGGTCACATCAAGCCCTAGCACCTATATGATTCCCCCAACCCTATTGCCCTTATGGCAAGCCCCAACCCCTTTTTATCATATGAGTGCTAGAAGGCGGTGACTGAGGTCTACATGTCCTGGGAATGATGTTAAACTCTATCTGATGGTAAGGTTCCAGTTTTGGAGGTTTGGGGAATGTGGAGCACCCTTTCATCACCATTGCTCCCTGGTCCACTCTGACCCAGAGTGGTAGTACCTGTTAGGGTCTCTTCTATGAGTTAAATACAACTATTTAAAAAAAAGAAGAAAATTGTGTATCCATTAAGAATTAATCTATTTCAAAACTCTATCAGCATTAAATGACCCACTGAGGTTGATATACCGTAAAACAAAACAAATCAAACCAAACCAATCTCATCTTATAACTGGTACACTCCGACATGACAAATACATTTTTTTTAAAAAAAGAAGATTTTTTCCAACAAATATTCTTCATCTTATAGTAGATTATACCACAATAAAGATTAAACTGGTAATTGCTGCCCGGTGAATTTTAAAATAACGACCCCAAGCTTCTGCAAGTTTCATTGTGTTAAATATAGGGGGGAGGTAAATTTCACGGGGTAAAATAGGTGTTACCTATTTTTTATCAATCTATCTATCTCAGTCTATTCAAAACTATCCATCTTCATATCTATCTATCTATCTATCTATCTATCTATCTATTAAATACTAAGATTTTCTTTTATTACGATAAATAAACAAGAATTACGATAAATAAACAAGAATTATGACAAATTATGGTAAATAAACCAGAATTACGACAAATTACGATAAATAAACACGAATTACGACAAATTTCTATAAATAAATAAGAATTAAGACAAAAAGAGAAGCCCCCACCCCAAATACATTTAACGCCCTAAGTTGGTTGTTTTCTTTCAAGTAACACCGATGTGGCTCTGAAGCTTGGGGTCATTATTTTAAAATTCACCGGGCAGCAATTTCGGAGGCAGGGGACCGGAACGCACTTCCTCATAAATTACCATTAAACTTAATATCATTGAATAGATAGATTACAAGAGAAGAGAATTTACCTTTTCATTTGCTGTTGCTGAAGACAATGAAGATTGTATATAATTCAACTCTTTTCTTGATATTCTTGGATGGTCCCCGGGAAAATTATAGATTGACATCATCCAGAAAATAAACCATACGCAAACAGCACCACCTATTAAGAAAATAATCCAGACACTGAATACACCACATATATCTATACAAGAAGTTCATAAAGTCTGTGTGCACTTTTAATGTAATCTAACTGTCAAGTGCACACTGACTTTATGGACATGCTGTATGTAATACTTAATAGTGTATGATAAGTTGTAAACACGGTATGTTTGGAATGGCTTTTGCCGACAATTCTTGGGAGAATATGTGCTTAATTGGAGTCTTCCCTAATTTTGAAAATTAATTAATTAATAATGATAATAATATTAATAGTGTATGAAATAAAAAAATGTAACATAAAAAGTAAAAAAGTGAAATGAAAATGGCCGACCAAAACAGATGGCTTCCTCAAAGTGAAAGAAAAAAAGGGAGGTTACTCTCATTTATGTAGCTAATGTTCAGATTACCCTGGGTTACATAGTACCAGTAGCACATTAGTGACCTGACACAGATAATAAAACAGTTGAGGTCACTTACCAAAAATATAAAATGTTGTGCGCCAGCCACCCAGGATTTCATGTTGACTGAAGAAGGCTGTTAGGAATGTTGAAAGAATGGCCCCACCTGCACTGCCTGATAGAAAAATAAAAAAAAAGATTCAAATAAACAAAACTATATTTTATATACTGACTTGAAACCTAAAATTAATAGATTCCTTCATACAAAATGGCAACAACGCTGGAATAACAACATCCACAATAAACTCTTCCTAATCAAACTCACTTTGGGAGACTGGAGACCAGCTTTAAGAAAGTCTAGAAAGGAACAAGTCATTGTGTCCTGATTACACATTGGTCACACAGGACTAACGCACTCCTATATACTCAAACAAGAACAACAACCACAATGTGAAACATGTCAAACACTTATTCATGGAATGCAGGTTTTTTGCTCACATCAAAAACTGTTATTTGACTGCAAACAATATGAAAGATCTATTTGAAAATGTCAACATGGAGGACATTCTGTCCTTTTTGAGGGAAATAAAATTATACCATAGAATATGAACTTAATCAATACCATACAATATGGTCCCCAATGGTGCTAACACATTGTTAAAACCAATTACTAAAATGTATAAATATAAATACACAACATATACTACTTCCTAACCATTAGGCATGACATAACCCCAGATGGGTTAATATGCCGTTAAAATCAATAAACCAAACCAACTATATTTTACTAGCAAGACAAGCTATTTTAGCAAGAAAGGATGATTTGCAATTTTATTACATATGAATTCTTTTGTTGTCTGTAATGAATAATACAAAAATATACAATATACAATCTATATAATACTTGGTTCACAGTAATAGTTGCAGTGGTAATAAAAAGAGAGGGTGATGAAGAAATGAATGACTGAAAGAAAGAAAAATATTGTCCAATTGGACACATGGCGTAGTGGATATAGGCATTGAGTTAATACAGTTCTAAGTGACAATTATCTCTAGGCTGCAGGTTCAATCCTGGTCAATAGCGACAGTAGCATAGAATAATTAACACAGCTTAACACTTGTACCCAGTCAAAGTTTAACAGAATGAGAACAGTATACCCCTGTGGACTGAATAAAGGGTCAGGTTCAAAGTTAGATGAAGTTAGGGGAAGGCTTCAAATTACGACAAGAAGGTCCCTGAGTTCCAAGAGGAGGGGGTTCCCAAGTTTAAGAATAATAATTAACACAGCTTAACACCTGTACCCCAGCTATGGTTAGCGGAATGAGAACAGGATACGCCAGTGGATGGAATAAGGGATTGGGTTCCAAGTTCCTGAGTATGACAAGAAATACCTGAAGAAGGCTGGAGGGCACATCGACTGAAACATTGTGCAGATAACAATAAAAATGAGAACAAGAGTCCAAATAATCAAAATAATACAGAAAAGTAAAGATTAATAGGAAAAAAAAATGTCTATCTTCGGTTATTTCCTATAAATCTAACATAAACAAAGGGGAACCACTCTTGACTGATAAATTATTTATTTATTGATCTACTAGGAAAAAAGAAGACAGGGTTAGGGTTAGGGTTAGGGGTTAGGGTTAGTTTAATGAGAAAATAAATAAATAATTTATCAGTCAATATGTCAATATGTGGGCCACCCAGCCAGGACCTACATTGACCAACTATGTATGGATGCTGGCTGCAGCGCAGAGGAGCTACCAGAGTCGATGAATGATAGGGAAGGTTGGCGAGAGATCATCATGGATATCCGTGCAAACTGCGCGACATGATGAGGATGATGATTATCAGTCAAGAGTGGTTCCCCTTTGTTCATGTTAGACTTATAGGAAATAACCGAAGATAGACTGAAATGAAAAAAAAAAACAACATTATTTTTAATACACTTAGCCTGGAGATACATTTGATTAGAGGCTTCGCTGGTTGTACACATTACAAAACGCTAGGCCAGTCATCATAGTTCGTTTTGCTGTTATAGATTTTGTTACCTGACCATAAGCTTTGTGATTGATCAATACCAGCTGGATCACCTAGGTGAAGATGTATGATCTATCATAGGTATTAACTTATCCACAAAGGGCATTTGCACAAAGTGAAATAGGAACCATCTCGTCCACCAATGGGTATTAGCACAAGGGGTAGGTGCATTAGCCCAAAGTGAAATATAAACCATCTTGTCCAGAATCATAACTCAATTTCTATTTTCTTTCAAGCTTCTACCTGTTCCCTTCCCATCTTCTTTTCCATCCCTTCACCCCACCCATTCTTCTTCTTCTTCTTCTTCTTCTTCTTCTTCTTCTTACAATCCTCTCTCTTTTCTTCTTTCTTTTTCTTCGTAAGACAACCCTTTCTTTCTTTCTTTCTTTCTCAGTCTGTTCTATCTATTAATCTATGAATGGTAAGGACCATTACACCACCTACACCACCAATCATTATCATAATGACTATATAATGATTACCTGTGCCAGTAATTGTCGTGACTTTACTTCTTTCTCCAATAGGAATCCATTTTCCTATTAATGACATCAAACCTGGATATACACTTCCCTGAAATTCAAATAAAAAAAATAAAATTCAATGTACAACTTCTTCAGAAATGTTAAAACATTTAATAAATGCGCAGATACTCCATCGCTCTAAAAAAAAAACTTCCAATCAAAAATAATCAAGAATCGGCACTGATTCCTCTTATTATAATAGAGATTATGTGTCTGTCTTAAAACCAAAACTATGTCATCAACACAATTCCCTTATTTATTTACATTATAATTTAAAGTTTGCAGATGAAAGTATTACATATAAACCTTATAATGTACAAGGCATAAAGTATAAACCTTATAAATTACAATGTATAAAATATAAACCTTATAAACTATAAACCTTATAAAGTATAAAACCTTATAAAGTATAACGTATAAACCTAATAAAGTACAAGGCATAAAATATAAACCTTATAAACTATAAACCTTATAAAGTATAACATATCTTATTATAATGGAGATTATGTAACTGTCTATAACCGAAATTACATCACCACTGATGTCACTATTTCCTTAGTTATTTAAGTTATATTCTCAACGGTCATGAAATAGTCATTATTTAATCTTAATTAACATCTTATTAACAATGTCTCTATTAACGTCTAGCTGAGTTAGATTTGCTGCAAAACTTACCATATCATTGATGCATTTAAAATATGAAATTTGTCATATATCTCTAAGAAATAAAGATATACATAATATATAGCAAGGATGATTTGCATAATGATTTTAATAAAACAGGTTAAATGAATAATTATTTGATGTTACTGATTTCTAATATCATCATGTTATTCTCAAACATACTAAAATCAATCCTATATATAATTTTATACAGGAATCAATTAGATAACATTAAAATAAGTGTTATATTTTTATATTCGTTCTTATTCATATTCGTTAGTCTTTCTGATTTAATATAATATTTTATGACATTAAAACTTAAATACTTTTGCTAGTAAACCTTATAAAGTACAACACATAAAGTATAAACCTTATAAAGTATAAACCTTATAAAGTACAATTATAAAGTATAACCCATTAAAAGTATAAACCCATTAAAGTATAAACCTTATAAAGTACAATGTATAAAGTATAAACCATTAAAGTATAAACCCCATAAAGTATAAAGTATAAAGTAAAGTAAACCATTAAAGTATAAACCTTATAAAGTACAATGTATAAAGTATAAAACCATTAAAGTATAAACCCATAAAGTATAACTTATAAAGAACAATGTATAAAGTATAAAACCATTAAAGTAAAGTATAAACCTTATAAAGAACAATGTATAAAGTATAAACCCATTAAAGTATAAACCCATAAAGTATAACCTTATAAAGAACAATGTATAAAGTATAAACCCATTAAAGTATAAAATAAGTATAAAGATAAAGAACAATGTATAAAGTATAAACCATTAAAGTATAAACCCATAAAGTATAAAATAAAGTATAAACCATTAAAGTATAAAATAAGAACAATGTATAAAGTATAAACCCATTAAAGTATAAACCCATTAAAGTATAAACCTTATAAAGAACAATGTATAAAGTATAAACCCATTAAAGTATAAACCTTATAAAGTATAAAGTATAAACCTTATAAAGTGCAACACATAAAGTATAAATCTTTTAAAGTATAAACCCTATAAAGTATGAAGTAATATTTTCTGAGCTGCTTCTCTGTAAAGGCATGGGGGGAGGGTTAAAAAATACAAAACTGAAGCAAAAAAAGATTATACTTAACCTGAGCTACACCCAATAAACCACGAATAATAATAGTTAAGGCAAGACTGGTTTCAGCAGCAACTGGTGTTATAATACTCAAAATTCCACTAACAAGCAGTCCAAAACCAACTGTACTTTTGCCACCAAATTTTTGGGCAAGAATTCCCCAAGGAATTTGAGAACAGAAATAGCCAACAAAGAAAGCAGCTAAAACCATTCCTTGCTGGCTGGGTGTCCAGTCAATGTCTCCAGTGCTCTACAAACAAAAAGATATAAATGAATTAGTAAAATATCATAAGGAATAAGAACATGTATAGATTATAATAATAATGAAATTTATTGTGTACAATGCTCAGGTGCACAACAACTCATCAAAGTCTCATGTCAAGTACACAGAATAATGTATTAGTGTCAGGAACATGAACAGTTTACAGTAGTAATATGCATGTAGTGTGTGCATATGTATGTGGAGAGTGGCATCAGGTATCAGGTATAGTGTCGGCAGACTACAGGAAGCATGGAGGCTTTCAAAGACTCAGTGCTTCAGCAGCCTACAATAGATGCGGGCAGTTTATTCCATGTCTCCGCAACTCTGAGCGTGAAAAAATGTTTCCGAAAGTCACAGCAGTATTGTTTTCTGACTTTGTAGGCATGCCCATGTGTGTTAGAAAAATGAAGATCAAAAAGGTGCTCAAGGTTGCTGTTGTTAAGATGATTAATGACCTTATGAGCGTTTACCAGGTCAGTTGCCAGACGCCGAAGTTTCAGCGAATCCATTCCCAGGGCAGCGAGACGATCAGAGTATGGTAGATGCCTGATGGAGGGTATTCGTTTGGTTGCACGTCTCTGTACAGTTTCTAGGAGGTTAATATTCTGAGCAAGATAGGGGTTCAAATATACAAGGGGCATCTTAAAATTAAAATCTCTAAAGTGCTGGGGTACACAAGGAAACTATTTGCGTGACTATTGGCAACACCATTGTGTTTGTTGTGCATACGTAGAAAAATAGAGGTAATCTGAAATTAGCTACATAAATAAGAGTAACCTTCCCTTGTTTCTTTCACTTTGAGGTAGCCATGTGTTTTGTTTTGTAAAAACATGGATTTTTCAACAAATTGGGTACACATATACTTTTCTAATATACAGGTACTCTCATAGAAATATCTACATCTTTTTTTTTTTAAATCACCTGTGGGAGATTCTAAGCATATGTTGACAAGGATAGTGAACATGTGGAGACTGTTTGAAAATATATTAAAGGTATTTCTATAAGGGTGTTAACATTTTTAAATCGATTAAAAAAAAATATGTATATTAGAAAAGTATAGGTATACCCAATTTGTCGAAAAATCCGTGTTTTTACAAAATACATGGCTTTCTCAAAGTGAAAAAATCAAAGGGAGGTTACTCTCATTTATGTAGCTAATGTTCAGATTACCAAAATAAATACATATTCAAACTTTAAAATGATGTAAATATCATTGACAATAAACAATAAAAGTATCTATTTATCTACATAATTATGCAAACTCCCTACACCATTTGTGGACATTATTGACATCCATACATGACTTGCCATAGACTTCTGTTAATTGGCAATAGATTCCAATCAGTTTAATGCCTTTTGTGTTAAAAACTGAATAACTGTGCAAACTTCACATTTGGCCCTCGTGTCAATTGAACGTTCCATCAGAAATGACTGTCAAGTCAAAACTGAGCGGTAATCTTCAACTTTTTACTCGTAAATTCCTACCATAAAATTAGGCTTGGGCATTATCTGAAATGAACTTAATTGTTAATAAGAACACTTTTTATGATATTTTTGTGTTAAAGCATGCAGTCGTTTTCTTTTCGTGAAATCTGCTTTGTTTACGTTCAGCGAAGGCTCCAATTCAAAATTGTTGCCTTTCTTTAACAGTTATATAAATAAATAAACAAACAAATAAATAAGTAAAATAAAACACTATGATTTATTTAATAATAAAAAGAAAAAAGGAAATAAGTCTCCTCAGGTGTCCAGGACTGTTCTGAGTATTCTGGCACAATGTGCCTAATTTATTATTTAAAAAAAAAAAATTATTTAATAATAAAAAGAAAAAAAAGCATTCAGAGTAACCTCCCTTGAGTTCAACTGTAGGAATTTATGAGTAAAAAGTTGAAGATTACCAACTGAGCATACGAGTGAGGTGCGCACAGGGGCAGTCACAGGTGCATGCACAATGAAGACAACAGTGTTGCCAATAGCTGCATGAACAGTTTCCCTGCATCCCCAGCACTTTAGAGAAGTGGAAGTACCCTTGTAGAATGATGTTAATTACCGTATTTGACAGCATATAAGACGCTCAGGCATATAAGATTTGCCCATTTCAGCAGGTCAGATTCAGGAAAAAAGTTTTTAGTGTATTTAAGCATATATTGTTGAAAACAGTCTAGCTGTGCATTACACAAGCAGAAATATAGATGTATAAAAGCAATTTGGCAGTACAGGCAAGCAATAAGCATACACAAGTCATCAAAGAAGGAAATAATAATAATAATAATAATAATAATAATAATAATAATAAAACTTCACCTACAATGTATAAGACGCAGGGTAATTTTTTGAGTCAAAATTTTGGGAAAAAAAGTGCGTCCTATATGCTGTCAAATATGATACTTATTTTACAACAAATTGACAAAAGGATAATTCCATGTCAAATCATCCAGGCCATGTCACCCACCCCTTCAATTTAAAAAAAATTTTGTCCAGGTGGGGATTATGTTAAATTTGAGCTTCCAATTGCAAAAATTGGCAGAGTTAGTTAGCTCAGTCGTAGAGCGTTCAGCCCTAGTTCTTGCCAACTCAGCGTATGAGTCGCACAGGGATCTGTGCGGTAAAGTAAGGAGCTGATGGTAGTTGTGGCGCTCCACCTCAGAAGCGCTATTGTAAAGGGATAGACTCCTCACAGACTTACTTATGTTGATCTTTAGCTCTCCTCCGTGAAAAATGTCAGCTTTTTGTCATCGATCTGTAAAATAAGTTTTAAAGCTTTGCTGCTCCTAAAAATTGGTTTATAAAAGCATTTTCACCTAAGGAATCAAAAACATGCTATAAAAAAGTCTTAAAGTTAACCAATTTTAGGTTATTGATGATTCTTGATTTTTTTCCTAGCAAGCTCAATATCTCGATGTGGCACTACATCTATAACAAAAACATTTCTATTATTATTTCACATATATTGAACATTATTTGTACCAAAAAGATAGTTTGGTTTTTGCTCAAAACCAAAGCTACAACATCAGTTAAAATTTTGCACACTTGGAAAAAAATTCAGAAAAATTAAAGGGACGAGTGACAATTTTACTTTTTCTGGATGATTTGACATGTGATTACCCAAAAATGAAATATTAGAGTGTACAATTGTTAAGAACTGGCTTACCAGATTATTATTATTATGGTTTGAACTTTTGTTGTAAGGGCTTGGGCAGAAGCTCTTAAAACTTTGAGATGAATTCTCAGCAAAGGTATGGTTCACCATAGCAACCATGGCGATACTGAGATCGATACGGAGACTGTAGGCAGCAACGGAAGCAAGCCATCCCAGGATCAACAGATTGAAACGTATTGGAAGGCAACCTGAAAATATAATGATGTAAGATAGACTTTTACAGAACAGCTAAACAAGGGCATAAGAAATTAATAATAATAATATAAAAACGGATCACCTTATCCCAGCAAGACCAGACCTAGTGTTGATAAACAAAAAAGAAAGAACTTGTCAACTGATGGATTTTGCAGTGCCAGCAGATCACAGGGTGAAGCTAAAGGAAAATGAAAAAAATAGACAAATATCTGGACCTTGCCAGAGAACTAAAAAAGTTATGGAATATGAAAGTGAAGGTGATACCAATTGTAGTTGGTGCAATTGGAACAGTCCCAAAAGGATTAGAAAAGGGTCTGGAATGTTTGGAAATCAGAGGAAGGGTTGAAACCATTCAGAACACTGCACTGCTGCAATCTGCCAGAATACTCAGAAGAGTCCTGGAGACCTGAGGAGACTTGCTGTCATTCAGACTCCAGTGAAAGACCATCAGCTAATGCTGATGTGAAAACTCAAAAGGAGCAAATAATAATGAAATTTATTGTGTACAGTACTCAGGTGCACTACAACTCATCAAAGTCTCATGTATAGTACATAGAATAATGTACTAATGTCAGAAACATGAATAGTCTACAGTAATAATATACATGTATGTGTGTGCATGCATGCATATGTGTGTGGAGGGGGTATCAGGTATAGTGTTGGCGGATTACAAGAGGCTTTGAAAGATGCAGTGTTTCGCAGCCAACAACGGATGCAGGCAGTTTATTCCATGCCTAGGCAACTCTAAGCATGAAAAAATGTTTCCGAAAGTCATGTGAGCTATGCTGTTTTCTGACTTTGTAGGCATGCCCATGTGTGTTAGAAACATGGAAATCAAAAAGGTGCTCAAGGTTGCTGTTGGTAAGATGATTAATGACCTTATGAGCATTTACCAAGTCAGTTGCCAGACACCACCACACAGTTTTGCTAGTTTTTTTTTAAAGCAGATGTTTTTTAAAAAGCAAATGTTTTTTTTAAAAGCAGATGTTTTTTTTTTCTTTTTCACTGAAGAGTTCTCTGGTTTATTTGTCCTTGTCAGGTTTATTTCAAAGTCTGGTTGTCATAATTTATCTTTTACTAGCAGGACCTGTGAATATACCACAGTATGATTATTTATTACAACGTTTGGTATGCTTTTTTAAGAGCTATTGCGAAATAGTTCAATATCTATAAAGTATAATAATATTCATTTAATTCTCTCTCACTCATTTTTTCTTTCTTTCCTTCTTTTTATCTTTTCATTATGTTTCATTGTAACATAGCAGCGTTTTTGCTTCCGTGTGCTCACCCACTCTATCTATCTTTCCCCTATTCTCTTTCTTTCTTTTTTTCTTTCTTATTATATTTTTTATGTGTAGCATGTCTTTTTCTTCCTTTCTTTCTTTCTGATAAAAACAGAATGGTTCATTATCTAGAGTTCGTTAGATTCAAAATAACGGGGTTGAGTGGAAAATTACTAAGCTGTTACCGTTATTGGCAGGTAATAATCTTTTACTTGACCTCTTCCAGATACGCACCTGTAGAGGTGTGAGAGAGAAGTTCTAGGTTTTAGATTAGTTGCAGACAGAAATTCAGAGTGAGCAGATGCAGAGGTCCACTCGCTCTGAGATGTCGCTTCTCAATCTGCACGGGTCCTGGGCTGGGGTTGTTGTTTAATAAAGACTTAAAGAAAAACAACAAAGTCTTGTTGATTAATTAAAATAAGAATACACAGACACCCAGCCCGAAGAAATCAACATGGAGAAAGAACCCACAGAAGAATCAGCCCTGAGAAAATGGCCGACAAATTAGCAGCAGGAACAGTAGAAAGAGAAAACAAGTAAGAGACCCTCATCTCTCATATTCTGTCTGTCTCTCTCTCTCTCACTATACATACACCCGAGTAAAGGGGTATATAACAATTGACAGAGTGATTTTAACGGCATGTCAACCTGTCTAGGATTATTTTATTCCAAGAGCTTAGATAATTGCATTCATTGCATTTCACGCTAGTGTAGTTTGTCAACCTCAGCAAAAGGCATCAGGAGCTGCCAAATTGTGATTCACATTATCAAAATATTGCAGAACTTTTTATTCACCCTAGTACATCTTATCAAAAATAAATAAACAAATAAACATATATAAATAGTATTATCTGCGTTATTCGGACTATTGTCCCCATCTTCATTGTTATTTGTACAATGTTTCAGTGGAATGAGAACAGGATACCCCCATGGAATAAATAAAGGGTTAGGTTCAAAGTTCTGTGATAGCTCCTGAATACGACAAGAAAGTTCCTGAGTTCGAAAAGAAGGTTCCCGAGTCCGAGAAGGTTCCCAAGTCCGACAAGAATACCTGAAGAAGGCCGGAGGGCATATCGGCCGAAACGTTGTACAAATAACAATGAAGATGGGGACAATAGTCCGAATAACGCAGATAATACTAATCTTCAAGCCTCATCTCAAACATTCAGAGAAATAATATATAAATAGGTTTTTAACTATTTTTCATTATCATCAATTTTGAGTCTACTGTATTGGACAGAAGGTATTGGGATAACCTCTTTTACCTGCGGCACTCTTCACATGAATGATAGAAAATTACACCCTTTGTTAACATAGCAACCCATCCAAGTATAAAAGAATTGGTGCAAAGAAGATTCTTTCTCTTTTTATCCAGTATATAGTTTGTGGAAAACTGTTTTTGCCAGTAGCATATGACACACAACTACACAATTCACACTATAAGGTATTAAAAGCTTTCACACATACACAATAGACAATGGAATTATGTATTTCAATTAGAGACACTTAACTACTTTTTAGTATTTTCATACACTTAAGTATTTGCCCAAACTCTTTGCCATGAGTAGGATATGACACAATGTCAATTTTTAAGTGGAGTTAAGTTGCTTTTAAGATAGACTAAGAGAGAGGCAATGAATACTATCTTTGTTGGCATCCTTCTGTCTGTTAAAGACAATGACATAGTGTCCATTTTTTTTTGTTTTCTTTTAACTGAATCTGTGCGAGTGGCTGAATAGGCCAATTTTTGAGTGGCAGTCTCTGGTGCAGTGACTGCATATGAACAGTGATGCTTGCTGGGGCTGTTGTTGTCTATCCTTCCTTCTGGCTCTCTTTGCTGTGGCGGCTTCTTTCCTCTCTTTTTCACCATTTTCGTGCCTTGTTTGACAAGGAGGTGCCAGGTTACTCGGTTTTCTGCACCAACTTCCCATGTGTTGGTGTTGATGTGGCATGTCTTCATGTCCTTCTTGCAGATGGCTTTGAAGCGTAGGCGTGGTCTTCCTACCAATCGGGAGCCTTCTACTAATTCACCATACAGTAGGTCTTTGGGGATGCAGCCTTTGTCCATCCTCCTGACATGACCAAGCCAGTGCAGGTGCCTCTGACAAATGATGTTCATGTTTGCTCAGTCCAGCACGTCTGTGTTGGGCCCTTTATCTTGCCAGCAAATGCGTAGGATGCAGCGTAGGCACCTGAGGTGGAAATTGTCAAGTTTCCTCTCATAGCTTGAGTTACTATCAAGTCATGATTAAAGTACTGGTTCCTGTCAGATGCTACTAAATTGTCAAAGTTAAGCAGCAATGTCCCTGTCCAGTAGTTAAGTGGGTGATCATTTAGTGTGCCAGGCTAGGTAAAGCCTCTTAAAATAAGAGGAGAAGCAATGTGGTACATTACACAGTATTCATTTACCCAACACCTCCATCAAAGATACTGCCCTGTCGGCTGGGGCTGTAGAATACACAGACAGTACCTCTGCAGAGTGGTAAAATCCCCCCAATGTGGCCACCTGTTGGCTATGGGTGGTAACCCATGATCCTTAAGGACGGAATCCTGTGGCTGAGCAGTTCATGAGATGCAACATTCCACTTTGGTCCTTTGGCTAGACAGGTAGTTGGAGAGGCCTCCTCTGATAAATCGGCTGGTCACATCAAGCCTAGAACCTATATGATTGTCCTAACACTATTATCCATATTGCAAACAACCAACCCTTTTCATTATATATGTACTAGAAGGCAGTGGCTGAAGCCTTAGTGTCTTGGGTAGGATGTTAAACTGCATCTAGTGGTGAAGTTCCAATTCTGGGGCTCTGGGGGAGTGTGGAGTACCCATGTCATAACTCTGGGTCAAATAGAAAAAATGAGTTACAAAAAATGTTACAAGAATAAATAAAAGAAAAAAACGTCTTCGGCATAAAATATCCCAACAAGGGTTGACATTTTTTATTAATCAACATATGAATGTAGATAAGAGATTTATTTTCAACTTTTTAAATCTTGAGTAACACTGGGTAGCTCTGTTAATATGTATATTTAATGCTCCTTATCCGTCGGATTAGCTCAGTCGGTAGAGCATTCGGCTAGTAACCACAAGGTTCTTAGTTCGATACCGGTCCTCGCCAACTCAGCGTATGAGTAGCACAGGGATCTGTGCGGTAAAGTAAGGAGCTGATGGTAGGTGTGGCGCTCCCCCTCAGACGCCAAAACAATCTCCTTGGTCTAGCGCTATTGTAAAGGGGATAGACTCCCCGCTGATTGGCTGATACCAACTTTAGGCCACCCGACGACTTTACAAGGATTTAATTAAGCTTAGTATTATATTAAAGTTCTGTTTTTCTGTAGAATAAAAAATAAATAAACAGAATCATTATTAGTACTTACAGGTTCACGTAATTTATCTTTAAGAAACAGTTTTATTTTCTATGATTCTAAGTAAGCTTTTCCACAACAATTTGTGACTGACATACATCTAAAAATATTTGTTTACAAACAATTTATGTTCAGATATAATTTATACGCAAAACACAATTTATCTACAGATATAATTTACATGCGAAATTATCTTTTAGGTCTAAAAACATGTACTAATTTAAATTAAATGATGTTTAAAATCAAGGACATTCGCTTTGAGATATTAACCATAACACTACAATATGTGTTAGATTATCTTATCTTTATAGATTATTGAAAATTGAAATTGGTAGATAAATAATTATAGATTGATTTGCTTGACACCATCCCTTATTTTTCAATTAAATCTACATTTTTAAAATAAAAAAAGAATAATGAAATTTATTGTGTACAGTGCTCAGGTGCACCATAACTCACCAAGGTCTCATGTCAAGTACACAGAATAATGTATTAGTGTCAGGAACATGAACAGTTTACAGTAGTAATATGCATGTATGTGTGCGCGTGTGTGCATATGTGTGTGGAGAGGGGCATCAGGTAAAAATCAATCTATACAGAATTGAACTGGAATTTGCTTTATTCTTCAACTTAAAGCATTGAAATGGAACACTAACACATTTACTCACACACACACACACACACACACACACAGATTTCTGCACAAAGTCGCAATCGAAGAGAGGTAGTCACAGTTCTAGGGCAGCATTCTTCATCATATGAGATGTTATCTGGTGTAACATGGGGATCTGTTCTTGATTCACTTTTGTTTATTGCATATATTAATGACATAGATGCCACAGTTTAAATGAATTTATCTAACATATAGATTTTTACAGGAAAATTATTTACAAACAAGAAATCATCATATATTAATGACATATATGCCAACTTAAAGAATGCCACAGTTTAAATGAATTTATCTAACATAGATTTTTGGTAATTTCTTCTAATCAGTTGTTCGAGTGACTTCTCAGTCGGTAGAGTGTTCGGCTAGAAACCGCAAGGTTCTTAGTTCGATACCAGCCCTTGCCAACTCAGTGTATGAGTAGCACAGGGATCTGTGAGGTAAAGTAAGAAGCTGATGGTAGGTGTGGTGCTCCACCCCAGACGTAAAAACAATCTCCTTGGTCTAGCGCTAGTGAAAAGGGGATAGACTCCCTCAGTAATTGGCTGATACCGACATTAGGCCGCCCCGTCGACTTTACTTACTTATAGATTTTTACAGGAAAATTATTTACAAACAAGAAATCGTCATATAGACTTGTCTTAATATAAATGTTAAGTATATAAACTGAACCAGATGTAGTTTTGTTTACATTTATTTTTAATACAAAAACTTTATGGTTGTTATTTTTTATGTACAAAAAATGTTTACATTTATTTTCAATGAAAAAATGTTTACAGTTGTTATTTTTTATTACTGATGTTATTATTCATCTGCAATATATTTAATAATAATGATAATAATAAAATTTATTGTGTACAGTGCTCAGGTGCACCACAACTCATCAAAGTCTCATGTCTAGTACACAGAATAATGTATTAGTGCCAGGAACATGAACAGTTCACAGTAGTAATATGCATGTATGTGTGCGCGTGTGTGCATATGTGTGCGTAGAGGCATCAGGTATAGTGTCGGCAGACTACAGGAAGCATGGAGGCCTTTAAAGATTCAGTGTTTCGGCAGCCTACAACAGACGCGGGCAGCTTATTCCATGCCTCCGCAATTCTGAGCGTGAAAAAATGTTTCTGAAAGTTACGTGAGCAGTGCTGTTTTCTGACTTTGTAGGCATGCCCACGTGTGTTAGAAACATGGAGATCAAAAAGGTGCACAAGGTTGCTGTTGTTAAGATGATTAATGACCTTATGGTGTTTACCAGGTCAGTTGCCAGATGCCGAAGTTTCAACGAATCCATTCCCAGGGCAGCGAGACGTTCAGAGTATGGTAGATGCCTGATGGAGGGTATTTGTTTGGTTGCATGTCTCTCTGTACAGTTTCTAGGAGGTTAATGTTCTGAGCAAGATAGGGGTTCCAGACTGGTGATGCAAATTCCAAGTGTGGCCACGCCATAGCTTTGTACAGCTTTAAATAGATAGCCGGTGAGAGGCTGACCTGATTCAAAGTTGTAGTTATTTATTTCAATGAAAATATAAATGATCATTTATTTAATCTAAGGTCTGCAAAAATTTCCTCTGCTTTTCATTTTAAAAACGAATTAAAATTAATTAAATCGATTATTTAAGGTCAAATTTTTGTCTAAGTTGAAAAGTAGTACCATCAGTAATAAAAAAAAAAAAGCAAAAATAATATTATACATGTAATTTATTTTTAATACATTTTAAACTATTTTTTCAGTCAATTTTGCTCAAATATATCCTAAACATGGCTGCCAAAGATGACGTAAAATCTACAAAATTTTACAAAATAAATTTACCCCGCTTCCCGATTGAAAAAAAAAAAAAATTTCCAAAAATCAGGGAACTATCTGACTTTAAATTTTCAGTGTTGATTTATCAATAGATGAATTTTATAATGCATCAGTTGTTTTATTCTAAAACTTTCTGATTTAATTAGGTATTTCTGCTATGATAAATTAATATATAAAATTCATTTAAAATATGAAACGCTGAATTTTAAATTTCAAATTTCATATTTTTAGATTCTGAAAACATATTTATTTAATAAATACTTTAGTTTGTTATCGTTATCTAATAGTTTTTGTAGAAAAACTCTATTGAAAATTTAGCCCCTCTCTTTAAACAGAACAAATATTGATGTATAATTTTTTATTGTATAAGCCATATGTATATAGCCAATTAAATAATTATCTAAAAGAGTAATAAAAAAGATCTCCAAAAATTATTTATTTAGTTTTTAGTTTAAATTTATTTTCTGATTTTTGGTATTTATTTTCTACCCTTCAAATTTTTTTTCTATTCATAACCTCTGTCTTTTGTCTTTTTACTTATACTGTAATTAGTTTTGAAAGTATATAACCCCACCGATATTTTGCACCCCAAAAATAAGGGGGGGAGTAAAGTTAAGTGACCTGAAAAAAATCAGAAAGTTTTGAAATAAAATAACTGATGCATTATAAAATTCATTCAATAAAAAATCAACACTAAAAATTTCATTAAAATCGTATAATTCCCTGATTTTTGGTAATTTTTTTTCAATCGGGAGGAGGGGGTAAATTTATTTTGTAAAATACGGATTTTGCGGCAACTAGTGCCTAATCTATTCTAATTTTTTTTTACATTATACACTTTTTTGTGGGCGGTTTAAGAATTCATCACTTAGTTTAACTGTTGAAAATCTATACATAAAACGAACTTTGTAATTTGATATTTAACTTTTAAACACATTAAAAAAAAACAAAAAAAAAACAAATCATACTTTTTGTTTGTAATGTTTGTTAAGTTCCCATTTATAGGGTTTACAATTTGTTCTTTCTTTGACTTCGCTTAATAAGATCAAGGGAGGTAATTCTACAATTAGCATTTAATACGCCTGGAGTTATCTCCCATAAAAACAAAAGCGGACAGATAGGAACTTTTTTTTAAATCAATCTATACAGGATTGAACTGGAATTTGCTTTATTCTTCAACTTAAAGCATTCAAATGGAACACTAACATATTTACTCACACACACACACACACACACACACACACACACACACACACACACACACAAACTTCTGCACAAAGTCGCAATCGAAGAGAGGTAGTCACAGTTCTAGGGCAGCATTCTTCATCATATGAGATGTTATCTGGTGTAACATGGGGATCTGTTCTTGATTCACTTTTGTTTGTTGCATATATTAATGACATAGATGCCACAGTTTAAATGAATTCATCAAACATATAGATTTTTACAGGAAAGTTATTTACAAACAAGAAATCATCATATAAACTTGTCTTAATATAAATGTTAAGTATATAAACTGAACCAGATGTAGTTTTGTTTACATTTATTTTTAATACAAAAACTTTATGGTTGTTATTTTTTATGTACAAAAAATGTTTACATTTATTTTTAATGAAAAAATGTTTACAGTTGTTATTTTTTATTACTGATGTTATTATTCATCTGCAATATATTTAATAATAATGATAATAATGAAATTTATTGTGTACAGTGCTCAGGTGCACCATAACTCATCAAAGTCTCATGTCAAGTACACAGAATAATGTATTAGTGCCAGGAACATGAACAGTTTACAGTAGTAATATGCATGTATGTGTGAACGTGTGTACATATGTATGTGGAGAGGGGCATCAGGTATAGTGTCGGCGGACTACAGGAAGCATGGAGGCTTTGAAAGATTCAGTGTTTCGGCAGCCTACAACAGACGCGGGCAGTTTATTCCATGCCTTCGCAATTCTGAGCGTGAAGAAATGTTTCCGAAAGTCATGTGAGCAGTGCTGTTTTCTGACTTTGTAGGCATGCCCACGTGTGTTAGAAAGATTATTTGAATTAATTGTAGCAAAGTAATTAATAGTTAATGACAAAAATGTAAACTTAATGAATGCCACTGTACTGAAATATGCAAATGACATCAAGCTGTACCTTGAGATACAACCCCCCCCCCCTCAAAAAAAACAGAACCTGAACACTGCAGATCTTTTTTACAATTATATATATATATACAAGACGAGTACAATCTTAAACAGAAATAGAACCCTTAGTCATGTACAAACATTTAAAAAATGTTTACATTTATTTTTATGCAAAGGAGCTGATGGTTGGTGTGGCGCTCCACCTCAGACGCAAAAACAATCTCCTTGGTTTAGCGCTAGTGAAAAGGGGATAGACTCCCTCGCCGATTGGCTGATACCGACATTATTCCTTCTATCTCTGTTACCTTTTCTATTATATCTATAAATACGCATTTCCTTTTTGTTTGTCATTCATTTCCTTACTCTTTATCCCCCCCCCAACTCTCTTTGTCTCTTCCCCTGAATTACCATGTATGTATTATGTAGCATAATATAATATAATGTAATATACATAATAAATATATAATAATTATTATTTTTATAATCTATAAATTACGGAGATTCACTCTCTTTTTTATGAAAAATCAATTAAGAGTCAAATTTTCATGAAAACTTAGATACTTATTCAACTTTAGATCAATCTATGTTTAAAATAGTTTTTTCCTAAAATATATTAGGGGAAATATTTTTTTTACTATTTTGACACCCCCTATTATTTAGTTTTATGAAAAATATATTTTATTCGTATGATTTTTACATTTTTCTATAAAGTTAAGTGTCTGAATAACTGGAGATCCTTACTGTTGTAAAACAAAACAAATATCTCTGTGGAGTTGAGTGAATATTATGCTTTTTAAGAAATTTTTTTATTTTTTTAAATATTAAACATTTTATTTTATTCATTTAAACGCCCCACCCCCTCCATCAGGCAATATCCTTCGAAAAATTTATTTTACAAAATCTGGAGAGTTGGTTTTTTTTTCCCTAGTTATAATAATTATAATATGCACATATATATATCACTTATCAGATAATAGTGCCATCAAAGTTCATATTCATCAAAACAATGCAAAGCAATTCTATTGCTAGCATCATTAGATAAACTAGCTTGACCCGTGTAAATAACACTGTATTGCCAATATTGAAAATATCCCCCCAAACAGTATTTCTGCTCTCTTGATCTCTGTATCTCCTGTTTTAATAACAGAATAATAATGATGAAATTTATTCATTTAATGTATTGTATGGTTGTTGTTTTTTATGTACAAACATTTAAAAAATGTTTACATTTATTTTTAATGAAAAAATGTTTACAGTTGTTATTTTTTATTACTGATGTTATTATTCATCTACAATATGTTTAATAATAATGATAATAATGAAATTTATTGTGTACAGTGCTCAGGTGCACCACAACTCATCAAAGTCTCATGTCAAGTACACAGAATAATGTATTAGTGTCAGGAACATGAACAGTTTACAGTAATAATATGCATGTATGTGTGTGCATGTGTGCATATGTGTACGGAGAGGGGCATCAGGTATGGTGTTGATGGACTACAGGAAGCATGGAGGCCTTGAAAGATGCAGTATTTCAACAGCCTACAATGGACACGGGCAGCTTATTCCATGTCTCGACAATTCTGAGTGTGAAAAAATGTTTCCAAAAGTCACATGAGCAATGCTGTTTTCTGACTTTGTAGGCATGCCCACGTCTGTTAGAAACATGGAGATCAAAAAGGTGCTCAAGGTTGCTGTTGCTAGTCAATTGCTAGATGCTGAAGTTTCAACGAATCCATTCCCAGGGCAGCAAGACGTTCAGAATATGGCAGATGCCTGATGGAGAGTATTCATTTGGTTGCACGTCTCTGTACAGTTTCTAGGAGGTTAATGTTCTGAGCAAGATAGGGGTTCCAGACTGGTGATGCAAATTCAAAGTGCGGCCACACCATAGCTTTGTACAGCTTTAAATAGATAGTGAGCGGCTGATAAAGGTTTTGCTGAGTGACGCCAAGACACCCTCTGCCTTTTTGACAATTTTAGAGATGTGTTTCATCCAACGTAAATCACTGCTGACAGTAATACCCAGATAACGTTCACAAGAAGATTCCTTGATATTAGTGATGTGGAGGGAGTATATGTATGATGGGTTTTTCCTCCAATCTCCCTTTTGAAGTCAGTCTTTTCTGTATTCTTATCTGATATGACCGAAAGTCTTGTCACCTCCTGGTCGGGTGTACGCGCCGGCCCCAGGTTAAAATCACGAGCTTCGATCCCAGGGCGCATCCCCCCAGGCAATACCTGCCCTCTCGATTTAAAGGGGCAGGGCTGGGTTTATTGCCCAGTGCCTGAGGCGCCCTCCTTGAGGGGGAATGCCAAGGGGATAGACGCAAATTTTAAACCCACCACCAATGAGTCTCGGCTTGTAGGTGGTCCCACGTTAATAGGGCCTTGTGCCTAACCTAGTACAAGTGGGGTACGAGGATAATAATCCCTACATATTGTTTTAACTTTCATTATTTTTATTTTAATAATATAGTATACTAGCTTGACCTGTGTAGATTATATGATATTACCAATATTGAAATTATCTCCCAAAACAGTATTTCTGCTTTCTTGATCTCTGTTCCTCCTGTTTTGAAACCAGCCTTTTCTGAATTCTTTTCTGATGCAAATTTCAGTCAATAGAAATGTTTAAATTTCCAAAACTGTAGTGAGATAGCCAATGGCGTGTTATCTCATTTACATATGTATATTACAGCAGGAAATATATAGAGACTGTTTAGAGGACTGGTATGAAATTAGCGACTTGATGCTAAGACCTGAGCTACGATTACGCCCGAAGGATTATTGATACTACTACAACTGAGAATACGAAACCACACCTCACAACAAAAACAAATATTAAAAAATATATTGAGAATAACTTACTGTTTAGTAAATAAAGATATTGAATTGCTTTCAAGTTTACAAGGTCTTTAATGGCATATTTTTCCATTCAAATGATACCAAAAAAATATTGTTTATTTCTTCTGTTGATATAGTCATCTGCTGTTAATGAAATCAATTGTTGGATTATTTCATGGTAAATAAGCTGTGCTACAATACACCACTTAAATTTATAGACTAAGCGAGGTCACATGGTTTAAACCTCAGCCAATCAACAGCCCGAAATACGTGGCTGGTTAACTACTTAATCGCTGATACTGAGAGATGTCCATTTGCAATCATTGACAAAGGACCTGCAAGACTGAGGAGCAGCAAGGAACAACCAAAGGATTCTTTACTAAGGATCGCAGTCTGCTTAACACATAGGACCTCCGTTGGACAAGCACTCTTGCTTGAAGCCTAAAGGATGGCTACTAAAATCATAACATTAAGTGCACTATTTTCATTTTTAACTTTTAAGAAAAATCAAAATAATAAATAACGCCTGCTTCTATTCAACATTTTAAATCTAACATTTAGTTTATAATCTATTTAAATTCAAACAAAATTAAATACAAATGAATCCAATTATTGAATAAACAAATTATTAAAAAAATAGTTTCATTTTAATTTAATTATTAAAAAAAAAAGTAACTACATTTTATCATTAATTTAAATGTTCAAATGTTTTAATATTGGTTAAATTTCATTTTAATCTTTCATACAAGAGCAAGTATCAAAACTGGAACCAAATGGTTCCAAGTTGGATGCTCTACTGATTGAGCTAAACCTGCCCTTACCTAAAAAAAAAAAAAAAAAAAAAAAAAAACCTAAAAAAATCTTATAAAATGAACAAAAGTGTGGATGGCATGGCAGCAAACCTTTTTTAAAATGCAGGAGAATTTAGCTCTATTATTATTTAAAGGTGCCTCAAAACTTTTGTCTAAAAATAATGATTCTGTAGTATAGCAAAGGAGAGAGTAAAAACCTTGACAACAATCACCCTACTATCTAGTGAATAGTAGTAATTCTGTAGTATGTAGAAAAGAGACAATAAAAGACCTTGACAACTATCACCACACTATCTAATGAATAGTAATTCTGTAGTATGTAGAAAAGAGACAATAAAAGACCTTGACAACTATCACCACACTATCTAATGAATAGTAATTCTGTAGTATGTAGAAAAGAGACAATAAAAGACCTTGACAACTATCACCCCACTATCCAATGAATAGTAATTCTGTAGTATGTAGAAAGAGACAATAAAGACCTTGACAACTATCACCCCACTATCTAATGAATAGTAATTCTGTAGTATGTAGAAAAGAGACAATAAAGACCTTGACAAACTATCACCCCACTATCTAATGAATAGTAATTCTGTAGTATGTAGAAAAGAGACAATAAAGACCTTGACAACTATCACCCCACTATCTAATGAATAGTAATTCTGTAGTATGTAGAAAAGAGACAATAAAAGACCTTGACAACTATCACCCCACTATCTAATGAATAGTAATTCTGTAGTATGTAGAAAAGAGACAATAAAAGACCTTGACAACAATCACCCACTATCTAATGAATAGTAATTCTGTAGTATGTAGAAAAGAGACAATAAAAATCCTTGTAGACAAACAATTTACAATAACTAAGATCTGCAATTCAGAATCCATAGCAATTAACTTAAAAAATGAATAATGTAATAACCAATTACAAATGAGGTAAAAATTATGAAAATATATATGAAAATGATAATGTAATAAACCAATTACAAATAAGGTAAAAATTATTACATATGAAAATGATACTATAATAAACCACTTACACACAGGCCCAAGTAATATATAAATTAGTAAAGATGTGAGGCAAGAGGACCCCATTTTGTTTAAATTATTCTGTGTGTCTTGAAAAGCATATAGAGATTTTTGTGGGTACAAAATTTGAGAATTGTAATCATAAGTGGATTCATCCCAAACAAGAATTTTTTTGTTTTCACCCGAGTCTCATCAGAGGATTACCACAGGAAGAACTATGATAGAGAATGCAAGAAAGTCATAGTGAAGTGTTGTGTTATGTTATGTATATTGCCCCCAGGATGCAGAGCTGAAATTCTGAACAAGCTGTGAAATACAAACAGCAACATCTAGGATTTGAACTTGGGTCGATGAGTCCATTTTCTACGACTCTAACCATTATGCCACACGCCTCAAAAATCCCATATATGGATTTAAAACCAGCCATCAACAAATACATACACAACAAATGGCAAAAATCATGTGATGATTGAATTTACAATAAGCTCCATGATATATAAGATGTCATTGGTGAGTGGCCGGCAAGCCACAGAAAAAACAAAAAAGAAGAAGTGATGGTCTCTAGATTGCTTATTGGGTACACACACATAAACCATTCTTACCTTTTAGAAAGGTACTTCTCACTATTAAACACATCTTCCTAGACTGCAACAGTCTCAGACAAACCTTCGCTAAATATTACCAGACAAAAAACTTAAAAGACCTCTTCAAAAATATCAAACCAAAAGACATCTTATATTTTCTAAATAAAAAACAACCTTTTCAACAAGATCTAACCAACGTGATTCTTTCACCAAAACTGACCAAACATAATCAAATACCACCATAAAACCTATACTCTAAAGATCGAAACCCATATGAAAAATTATTATTATTAGTGTTATTCGGACTATCATCCCCATCTTCATTGTTATTTGTACAACGTTTCGGCCGATATACCCTCCGGCCTTCTTCAGGTATTTCTTGTCGGACTCAGGAACCTTCTCGGACTCGGGAACCTTCTTTTCGAACTCGGGAATTTTCTTGTCGTATTTGACAATTGGACACATAGCTGATTGGATTAGGCAGTTTGGTTAAAAGAAAGTTCTAAGTGACAGTTATCTCTGGTTCCCGAGTTCAATCCTGAGTGAAAGCAGTTAGAAAAATAATTAATTAGCACAACTCCTACCCCAGCTATGGTTAGCGGAATGAGAACAGGATACCCCCGTGGAATAAATAAAGGGTTAGGTTCAAAGTTCCGTGATGGCTCCCGAATACGACAAGAAAATTCCCGAGTTCGAAAAGAAGGTTCCCGAGTCCGAGAAGGTTCCCGAGTCCGACAAGAAATACCTGAAGAAGAATGGAGGGTATATCGGCTGAAACGTTGTACAAATAACAATGAAGATGGGGACGATAGTCCGAACAACGCTAATAATAATAATAATCTTCAAGCCTCATCTCAAACATTCAGAGAAAAACCATATGAAAAACAAATTCTACATAACTCTTACTGGCATTAAATGACCCACAGAGGTTGATATGCCATTAAACAAAACTCAAACTCATACACATACTACCTTGACAACACTAATATCAAGAAGTCTTCTTGTGAACGAGACCTGGGCATTACTGTCAGCAGTGATTTACGTTGGACAAATCATATCTCTGAAATTGTCAAGAAGGCCAAGGGTGTCCTGGCATCACTCAGCAAAACCTTTGTCAGCCACTCCATGGCTATCTTTTTAAAGTTGTATATAGCTATGGTGCGGCCACACTTGGAATAAGCATCACCAGTCTGAAACCCCAACCTCGCTCCTGGAAACTGTTCAGAGATGTGCATCAAGCAAATACCCTCCAGCAGGCATCTACCATAATCTGAATGTTTTCCTGTCCTGGGAATGGATTTCATTGAAACTCTGGCGTCTGGTAAACACTCATAAGGTTATTAACCATCTTGCCAACAGCAGCCTTGAGCACGTTTTTGATTTCCATGTTTCTAACATACCTACAAAGTCAGAAAACAGCACAGCTCACATGACTTTCAGAAACATTTTTTCATGCTCAGAGTTGCTAAAACACGGAACCAACTAACTGCATCAGTTGTTAGCTGCCGAAACACTACATCCTTGAAAACCTCCAAACTTCTTGTAATTCAACAACTCTATATTTCATATCCCCTCTCCATACACACACATACACACACACACACACATATATATATATATATATATATATATATACATATATATATATATGTATCATGACTAGATACTGTTCATGTTCCTGATATTAGTATATTATTCTATGCAGTATACATGCACCTTTGATAAGTTGTAGTGCACCTGAGCACTGTACACAATAATTTCATTATTATTATTATTATTATTATTATCATTATTATTATTATTATTATTATTATTAGTAGTAGTAGTAGTAGTAGTATGTATTCATTTTTAGAAAATATTTTCATGTCTATGTAAAACATGAGATCAGTTGAGGTAATTAATGGTCCATTTTGCACAAATGAAAGAAAAATAATTTTGTTAGTTGAATAAATTTTAGGAGTATTTTATGAGTTTTGATACAATCCAATTTCTGTGTACTACAGTGCACGTGCTATAATATCTGATAAATTCCAACATCCGACAACTGAAGAATGATAAATTATCTTTTTTTAAAAAAGCATTCAGACATTATCTCTAAATGTTAATAGGGCAAACTCTTTAAACGTGGTATGGCAACTGTTCCAGGAAAAAGAAAAACTCTGAATTTAAACTCCGCATAAAAATTGACCTTGTTTTGCATCCTGCTCATGTGGAGAGGGTTGAGTATATATATATATATATATATATATATATATATATACAAGGTGTGTCAAAAATTATTGAGATATTTTGTACTTTTTGACACACCTTGTATTTTGAAAAAAAAAACTTTACATTCATTCTTAGTTTCTATCTTAGTAAATACAGCTTTAAACTTGGTACTTTTTTGACACACCTTTTATTCTGAAAAAATTAATGAATGGAGTGTTATTTTTTTCAGAATGCAAGGTGTGTCAAAAAGTACAAAAAATCTCAATACATGTTGACACACCTTATATATATATATATACATACATATATATATATATATATATATATATATATATATATATATATATATATAGGTATGTGCATTTTCCTGAGTTAAAGGGCGATAACCGATTCAAAAACAAAAATTTTAAGTATGAAGACATGAATGAAAAAGGAAAAAATTATGGGAACCAATAACGTTTAAAATTTTGTACATCAAAGTTTTAAAAAATAAAAACAAAACAAGGACATACGTACTTAAACAGTTGTTGCAATCCCCAGAGTGAAAACTCGGGTATTTTGAAGTAAAAAGAAGACAAATTTTTAATTAAGATCACACAAATCTTCTGTAATTGAAAAAGAGCAACCATTTGTAATAAATTTTAAATATATAAAAATCTTGTACAATTTTTAATCCTACATTTTTAGATAGAATAAATCAATCTTTATTTATGACACAAATATTGTATACAACATGCCACCTTCCAAACGTTTAAAATTCACTATTAAATTTTTAAGTGAATAAAAATAGTTCAATTGAATCAGAGAAAAAAACTTCTTTTTTTACATTGTTTTTAAAACCACAAAAATAGAAAATACGCTACAAAAATTATTTTTTGAGTTTTAAGAAAATAATTTTTAAATTTTAAAATCACTTTTTTTGGGTGTTGAAAATTTTTATTTATTTCTTCTTTTTTTTTTGTGGTCTTCTGGATTTGATCTTTGTAGAAATTTAAGAATGAGGGACTGGAAAATTTGTTCATTCAAATGATGAAAGGTTGAACCCTACCCCTACAATCATAATTGATAAAAAACATTTCTTTTCAATCTTTTTTTTTACAAAATAAACTATTCATTATAAAATTAAGTTATTTATGAATAGAGTGCTAATAATTTCGTTAAAATTGAACAATTCCCTGATTGTTGGTAATTGTTTTGAAATTAAAAAATTTGTTAAATTTTTATTACCTCCCTTTAATTTTTTTGCATGTCCCTATATATATAGGGTTTAAATATTAACTTCAACATAGAACCTTGTAGACGTTTAAAATTCACTATGTTTTTAATTGAATAAAAATAGGCCAAATCAATCAAAGAAAATCCTTTTTTTCTTCATCAATTCAAAGGAAAATATGGTTTTTAAAACGACAAAAA
The DNA here is from genome assembly GCA_023376005.1 of Doryteuthis pealeii. Taxonomy (NCBI): domain Eukaryota; kingdom Metazoa; phylum Mollusca; class Cephalopoda; order Myopsida; family Loliginidae; genus Doryteuthis; species Doryteuthis pealeii. Next base: position 31,805,569 of record CM042153.1, read on the forward strand.
AAAAAAAAAAATAAATAAATAAATAAAAACATGGTACATAAATTATTTTTGAGTTTTAAGAAAATAACTTTTAAATTTTCAAGTCACTTTTTTCGGGTATTGAATTTTTATTTTTTTATTTTTTATTTTTTTATTTTTTTAATTTTTATTGCGTTCTTCAGGATTTGGTCTTTCTAGAAAAGTAAAAATTAGGGACTGGAAATTTTTTTCTTCAAATGACCAAAGGAAAATATGGTTTTTAAAACGACAAAAAAAAAAAACAACAAAAAAAACATGGTACATAAATTATCCCTACATTCTGAAACGATAAAAAAAACTTTTTTCAAGTTTTTTTTTAATAATATAAGCTATTCATTATAAAAATTAAGTCATCAATAGATAAAATAGTGAAAATTTCATTAAAATTGAAGAATTCCCTGATTTTTGGTAATGGTTTGAAAATTTCCCTTGTCTGCCACCAGCCCCCTAGCCTTGCTACTGAGCCAAAGTTGATCTTATTTACATTGTTTTTTCACGCCACCAAAATGCCTTAATTTAATTTTTTTATCAACTTTGTAAAAAAAAATATTTCTATAGTTAATTTAAAATGTAATTTTGTATCCTTAATCGTCCATATAAGTACACCTCAACCATTTTTAAAATAAAAGTTCATTTTCTTCTAAACCGTTTTTTTTTTAAATTTAATTCTTGTGTAAAATTATACAATTAAAACAGATATGATTAGGTATTATTATAATACCTAATCATATCTGTTTTGATTGTATAATTTTACACTAGAAATAAAATAGATAAAAAATATTTATTATCAAATTCTACAGCATTAAAACTGTAAGTAAAAATATATTATATAATTTTAGCCAGGTTAGAAGCGTGATAAACATAACTTGAAGATGAAGATTTTAGACTTTATTTTCCGATGCAGGTATCATTGGGGAACGAGAAAATTTTGGTAACGGTAAAGGAAATGTGTAATTCGTAGGCACCACCAATTTGCCTTGTGAAATTTACCCCCTACCCCTCATATTTAACAAAATGAAACTTGCATAAAGATTAATATTATCCTGAATATTTTTGACCATTCAAACATCAAAAAAGAATGTTCAGCTTACGAAAATAATGAAAATTATGAACGAAAACAATGTTTATTTTCACACTGTTAAATCAATTGAAATTTAACGTAGCCAAAAACAAGTAAACAATTTTTTAAAAATTCTATGAAAAATCAATTAATGATCCGATTTTCACGAAAATTACCATAATTACTTACCTTTTGATGAAACTATGTTTGAAATAGGTTTTTCCTAAAATATATTAGGGGAAATATATTTTTTACGAGGTCTACCCCTCCTATTTATTTTCTATGATAAAATGAACCCACAAAAACGATTTTTACTTTTTTTTTCTATAAAGATAACTTATCTTTATAGAAAAAAAAAGTAAGAATCGTTTTTGTGAATAATTATATCAGAAGATTTATATAAGTTTCTATACAGGATTTCTTTAGTAAAAGAACCATAAATACAGAATTTTGCTAAAAAAAAAATCACTAAAGAAACTAACCCTGTTGTAAAAAACGGACTGTTTTACTTATTTTTCAAGATAACGGTGAGTAATTTTTTCACAATTGGATAATTTGATCTTTGAATTAACTGTTTTACTTTGTAACAATCCTTTATGTTCGTTTTTTTTTTTTGCGAGATTTAAAAAAAAGTTCAAACATATTTACATTTCTTCCTTCAATATGGCCTAAATTGATCACGTGACGTATTTTGGTGGTACCTAGTGAGTTGGGATTTTTTTTTAAATTAAAAGATTAGATAGATAAATATTAATCAAAATTAATAGCACAACAAGTTTTGGACGTTAGCAAGACTGTCTGGCCAAGATATATTGCCTGTTCATTTCGTTTGTCGAAAAAGTCTGTAGAGTGGTACCTATTATTTATGTTTGAAATATTTTTCAAAATATTAGAAAAACTAATTCAGTGATAATCACTTTTGAATCATTTAAAAACATTTTTTTCATTATTATTTAACTCCTTTATAGTTTTTTACACCAGCTTTAACTGGTGGTTTTTCAATGGAGTCTGAGTGACAGCAAGTCTCCTCGGGTCTCCAGGACTCCTCTGAGTATCCAAGTCGATCTTAACAATGCTGTGGTCTGTATGGTCTCGATTATTATTATTATTAGTAGTAGTAGTAGTAGTAGTTGTAGTAGTAGTAGTAGTAGTAGTTTGTTTTTAATCGCTTAGCGTACAGTACCCAATTAATTGGCAATTAAAATTAAATTCAAGAACTTTTTTGGTTCATGTTCAATAAACATTGTTGTTCATTGTTCATAACAGCCCAACAAAGAAAATGCCCGTTATGTCTGCGGTAATATGATATAAAACATAATACATTCACGTCGCCCAGGAAGTCTAACCGCCCTGTCGGTGGGGCATTAGAATGCACCGACTGCACCTCTGCAGAGGGGTAAGACTCCCCCAATGGGGCCATCTGTTGGCCGTGGGTGGCGACTCGTGATGCTTAAGGATAGAACCCAGGTGGATGAGCAGTTCATGACTTGCAATACTCCACTTGGGCCCTATCTTGGGCTAGACGGGCGGTCGGAGAGGCCCCCTCCGATCAATCGGCTGGTAACGTCAAGCCCTAGCACTTATATGATTTTCCCAATCCTATTGCCCTTATGGCAAGCCCCAACCCCTTTTTATCATATGGGTGCTAGAAGGCGGTTACTGAGGGTCTACATGTCCTGGGAATGACGTTAAACTCTATCTGATGGTGAGGTTCCAGTTTTGGAGTTTTGGAGAATGTGGAGCACCCCATTCATCACCATTGCTCCCTGGTCCACTCTCACCCGGAGTGGTAGTACCTATTAGGGTCTCATCTATGGGTTAAATAGAAAAATGTATTTATAAAAAGATTGTATTATCCATTAAGAATTGATTTATTTCAAAACTTTATCGGCATTAAATGACCCACTGAGGTTGATATGCCGTAAAACAAAAACCAAACCAAACCAAACAGGAAGTCTAAATCACCCCCCCCCCCATTTAAAAAAAATACTGAATAAATACTTAAGTGTTACATTTTTTAAATCACATTTTCAACTATCTACAATTCAATTATCGGATAATTTTCTTTAGCAGCGTTCTCTACCCTAAAAATTGACTAGGCATTTGTTTTATTTTACTTTACTACACCTGTGTCTGTGTCTCTGTCTGTGTCTCTGTCTGTGTGTGTGTGTGTGTGTGTGTGTGAAGTTAAGTGTAACGAAGTCATAGTCAACGGTGCTTGGTAACTGCCAGTTTCTCACCAATGCGATTTTCAAACTCAGCACTTGGTTTGAAATATAAGCAGTTATTTGTTGGGTTTTTTTTTATTTTGTTTTAAAGAAAATGTTTATATTGTTTTTTTGTTTGTTTGTTTTTAAAGGGGAAAAAGTGGAAAATACGAAAAATAAAATCAGCTCCATACCCAAAAAGTACACTGTCATATTTTTAAAAATTGGCAAAATTCAACTAAATTAATGGAATCTAATAAAACTCCCGGTATTCAAGATAATAAATTTATTTTGTAAAAAAATATTTGTAAAAATATATTAAAAGAAATATGTATTAAAAAATATGTAATTAAAAAAAAAAAGCTGTGGGAATATATTTTATGAAGTTACATGGAAGTTACACTTACGTAATTTTTTCCTAACATCAATATTGAAAGCTATTTACACGTAGAGAAAAAAAGAGAAAGAAAACTAATTCTTGGATAATTATATATAAAACACTTATTTTTCTCTAATCTTTTTTTTTTTAATTCTAAAAATGAATTGAACCATTCTTTTTGTGAATGAATTTTGTCTTAGGTGTTTGTTTGTTTTTTTCGATAAGTTTGGGATCATACTTAAAATCGACAACGTTGACTAAAGTTAATGGCTTACAATTATTATATTGACGCACTTTTAAGCATTTACATTTTGTTTCAAGGTAGACTAGACCTAGTTTGGTGCAAGGTCACCAAACAACTGAGCACCCAGTGTGATCGAGTGAGGATCGAACTCATAAAGGCTTTAAAAACAACGGAGTGGATAGTTGATGAGCATTAGGTACCACCAGACCGTTTAGGTCATCTTGAGTAAAACGGAAATAGATATTTCCGAACTTTGTTTATCAAAAATTTCGTTAAAAAAAGATCGTACAGGGTTGTTACAAAGAAAAATAGTTAATTCGAAGATCAAATTATCCGATTGGGAAAAATTACATCGTTATCTTAAAAAATAAACAAACCTATCCATATTACGTGCGAAAGGGTAATTTTCAGGCCGCGATTTAGAGAGAAAGACATACATATTATTACCCTCTTACAGTTATGCATCTAAGTACGGATGGGTGTAACGGACAAACTTTTTTAGCCAATTTTTTTTCTATTAAAATGAATAAAATCTTTAAAAACTTTAATATTACAATTTAAAATGAATAAAATCTTTAAAAACTTTAATATTACAATTTACTATGAATAAAAACTTGAAAAACTTTAATCTTAAAATTTCTCAGTGAAATTGACGTTAAAAAATGTCTTCGGTTTTAGTATTAATTCTTAAAATCGAAAATAAAATGAAAATTTGAATATTTTTTCTAAGAGAAAAACTGATAAAACAATCATTCAATATATTATTTTTATTCTAATTGGTCGTAAAAGTTAAATAAAATATTTTTTTACGCTCAGAAAAACAAACTTTAGTTACCGGGAAGCGTCTCGTCATATGTCAGTTTTGCTCTTCCGTACATTCTAAGAATCACACATTACTATTCAACAATAAAAATTACAAATTCTTTTAAAAATATTAATCGAGCACTGATCGAACCAACTTTTAGTTCACCTGAATTCTAAAATTCATGTTTTTAAATATCCGTGAAAATTTTGATTTTTTTCCACAGGAAAAAAAAAAATTAATTTATTTCATGCAGAAAATAAAAATATTTAATCACACAAAAGATTGAAAATCTCGTAAAAATTAATTTCTTAAAAAAAATTTTTTTTTTTTGACAATTTAATAGAATATAGTACATACCAATTACATAAGAAAAAAAAGTTTTCAAATATTAATATTATGACATTTTTTTGCACTATTTATTTCCGATTTCATTATTTTTTTCCTAAGAAAACTATAATTCGGTACGTTATACAATTTCATTGATATAGTTATTCAGACTCTTATCTTTATAGAAAAAAAGTACCAAATTTTTTTCCACATCATTTTTTTTATCTCATAAAATAAAATAGGGGGGGGTGATAGACATCGTAAAAAAATATTTCCCCTAAATATTTTTAGAAAAAAACTATTTCAGATGTATTTACATCCAATGGTAAACATTTATGGAAATTTTTGTGAAAATCGGACCATTAATTGATTTTTCATAGAATTTTTTAAAAATCCTCTTATCGTAACTTGTTTTTAGCTACGTTAAATTTCAGTTGATTTAACAGTGCAAAAATGAAAACATTGTTTTTCAATCATAATTTTCATTATTTTCGTATGCTGATAAAAAATTTAAAAAATCATCAGGAGTTTATTTAATGTTTTTTCTTTCGAATGGAAAAAAATTTTCAAGAAAATATTAATTTTTCTGCAAGTTTCATTGTGTTAAATATAGGGGGGGTAAATTGCACAGGGTCAAATTGGTGGTACCTAATGAGCATTCATTAATGACATTAATATGTGCATGTGTATGCATATATCACAATCAACATTAATTTAATGTTGATTGTGATATATGCATACACATGCACATATTTATTTATTTAAACAGGCAATACTATTTAAACAGGTAATTTTATTTAAAAAAGCAACACGACGTACGTGCGTACGTACGTATGTACTGTACACTGTACTGTACATACGTACGTACGCACTGAGTACACAGTGTGTACTGTACATACGTATGTACGTTATTTATTTTTATTATTATTTATTATTATTTATTATTATTTGCACTCATCGGTGACACATTCAATTGAGTAGAGATTTCTTTAATAATGAATTTGATAACAACGTTCTAGTTTTTTTTTATGCCAATCATTACGTCAACAAGTCGAAATACAATATGAAAACAAAGAATAATCACACAAGTATTATTTTGATAGCAGACTCATATCGTAATTAAAATATGCTTAATTTAAAACACACACACACACCACACACACACACACACACACACACACACACATACACATACACACACACACAAACACAAGCGCACACGCACACGCACACACACAGATAAAACAAAAGTCAGCAATTCTTCCCACAGAGACCGTAATTAATGAATTACCTAACATTGTGGTTAGTGTGTATAGTACTGTATATATGATAGGTAGGCGTAATATTTAATTTATTTTGTAATGTTTTGTTTTTGCTTAAGAGTAAGACTAATTTCTGTCAGAGTGAACCACTTGGTTTTAAGATTATTACATAATCGGTTGTCATTTCATACAAAAATGTTTTTTGTTTTGTTTATTTATTTGGCATGACTGTGTGACGAATTAGGGAGCTTTTTGATAAAAATAAATGAATAAATAAATAAATAAAATGAACAACGAGAAGGTGATTATTGCTACCTTCCTTTTATTTTTTGTATCTATTTTTCTTTCTTTTTCTTTTTTTTTTTTACCATTTTGAAGCAAGAAAAAAATATTTACCTTTTTTTCGTTCTTTGATTTTGTCACGAGAAAGTAGCTGGAAGCAGCACTTTTTCATTCACGGTCGAATCCATTTTTTTTATAAAATTTGGTCTTTATTATCTTTTTGTTTTTCTTTGATGTTTTGTTTTATATCACAGATGGAGTAAAAGTGAAAATAAATAATTGTGTGTGACTTTAAACAGTTAATAACGGCACAACACTCACACACAACTGATTTAGATGAAATAAACGAAATACTGTATTTACAATTTACATCCTCGTTGATTCCATAAACCTTAACAAAATGTTTTTTGTTTCAGAAGATACCTAAGATCCTGAAAATAATCCCAAGTAGAAATAAATCCGGACCATGTTAGATACAAATTGTGAGTGTGTATGTTTTTAAGTCATGAGTTGTCTTCAATGGGACAAAAGAGACATTATTATTATTATTCCTTCAGAAATGAATATCGCAAAAAGAAGAGAGGATATCCGAATCTGTTGTCAGAGTCACCTGCATCTTGTCAATAATTGTAATAGTTGAAACAGCACGTAAAGGCGTCATTGTTTATTTTTAACGTAAGGTCCTTCCAACATTTCTCTCACCCACACTTTTTTAATCACTCTGTGTATCTGTCTGTTTGTCTGGTTCCCCTTCTCCTCCCCTTCTCTTATTCCTCCCTCCACTTGTCTCTCGCTCCCCCTCTGTCTATCTCGCCCTCCCTTTCTCCTTCCCTGTCTCTCCCCTCCTCTCTCTCTTTCTCCCTCTTATCTTTAACTTTTATCTACTTTTATTCACTTCTTTGTTATATTTTAGCTTTCGCTTATTATTATTATTATCATTATTATTATTATTATTTCTCTCCATGAGAGTTTTTAACATCCGCCTAAGCTGGTGGTTCACTGGAGGCTGAGTGATAGCAAGTCTCCTCAGGTCTCCAGGATTCTTCTGAGTATTCTAGCTGTTGTTTGAATGTTCTCGATTCTTCCCCGGATTTCCTATTCCTCCAGACTCCTTTACAAATCCCTTGGGGACTGTTCCAATGGTCCCAATAACAATTGGTACGACCTTTACCTTCATGTTCCACAGCCTTTTCAGCTCACTGGCAAGGTCCAGGTATTTATCTATATTTTCGTTTTCTTTCACCTTCACTCCGCCAGGACGGCAAACCCCACGAGATGACAAAGTCTTCTTCTTCTTCTTGTTAATTAACACTGGGTCTAGTTTCCTAGCCGGGATACGGTGATCCGTCTGGATCTTGCACACTTCCCAGTGGATCACCTTTCCCACCCAGTCGTGCCTGGTTTTGTACTCTCTTTGTGCTAATTTACTGCATTTGTAGTTAATATGATTAACCGTTTTGTCTTTGTCTCCACACATTATACACTTGCTTATTATTTCAAGTCTTTATTTATTTTTTACTTATTGCGTGTTTTTCCCACCAGTTAAAAACTGGTGGTTTTTCACTGAAGTCCAAATAACAGAAAGTCTCCCCAGGTCTTCAGGATTCTTTTAACTCTTTACCTACTTTAAACCGCTCACGACGGCTCTCCCACCACTGCGATCCTCCCGTAGGCCGCTGGTGGCGACTTTCGCAAGTGTCACTTGTTTACACTGAAAAATCACTGCGTGAACACACCTGCCATCTTTTGTTTTGTTTGTGAACCAACCCTGAGACTGGTACTTGATCTTTTTGCAATAGGGAACCAGTTAGTACTGCCGTGGAGGAAATTTGGTAGGCAGATGTGTATTCTAGTTGATTTTAACAGTGCTGTGGTCCGGATGGTTTCGATTCGATTTCCACCAATCTCTTTTCCAGGCCTTTGTGGACTGTTCTAAGGGCGCCAACTACAATTGGTATCACTGTCACCTTCATGCTTTTTTTTTCTTCAGTTCCCTGGTAATATCCCGGTATTTGTCTATCTTTTCGCTTTCTTTTATTTTCTAATTTTGGAACAGAAAAATCCACTAGATGACAAGTTATTTTATTTCATTTTATTTTTATTAATCATAACTAGGTTTGGTATTCTGGCCTGAATTAGGTGATCCGTTTGTATCTCAAAGTGCCAGATAATTTTATAGGTTTAATTTTCAAGAACAGAGTCTGGTTCGTGCATATACCATTTGTCAGTATGGTCAAATTTCAGACTCTTGCACAGTTCCTTGTGAATTACTTTCCTCACCAGCCATGGCTGCTTTTACATTCCTTTTGTGCCATTCTGTTGCATTCGCATATAATGTGATTAACTGTTTCATATTAATCACCACATAAGTAAGTAAAGTGGGTGGATGGTCTATTTTCGGTATCAGCCAAACAGCGAGGAAGTCTATCCCATTTTCCCTAGCGGTAGACCAATAGATTGTTTTGGCATCTGAGGTGAAGCGCCACACTTACCATCAGCTCCTCTTTACCGCACAGATCCCCGTGTTACTCATACACTGAGTTGGCGAGTGCCGGTATTGAATCCGGAACCTTGTGCTTCTGGGTCGGATACTCTACCGACTGAGCTAAGCCAGTCATATTCTCCTACGTAATATCAATTTTTGCTTTGTCTTTATGACACTATTTTATGTTGTTATTATTCAGTTGATCTATTCAGGTTTCCCCTTCGTAGCCATGTCTTTGCCATCTCATGTACAATTTCCTTCGTTTGTCACTTAAAGTATCCTTCCTTTCTTGTTACAAAGAATTTGTATGTGACAACTCTTGAGTGTAAGGCTTTGTGCATTGTTATCATTTTTTGTTGTTCTTTGGTTCATATTTCTGATTTTCCTTTTCTCCTATTTAAGAAGGGTCCAGAGTATCTTATAAGGAAGCGCGTGGTGTAATGGTTAAAGTCATGGGAAATGGACTCGTCGCCCCGAGTTCAAATCCTGGACGTGCTAATTGCATTTCACTTAGCGCTAATACCCTTGGGAAAGGTATGAATCATACTCTCCCTCCAGCTATGGGTAAATAGTAGGGCAGACTGGGCTCTTTAACCTTGGTTAGGCAACCGGTCTAGGAGAAGGAAAACTCTGAATTCAAACCTGTTGAACTCCGCTTAAGAAATTGACCTTGTGTCGCATCCTGCTCGTGCGGAGGGGTTGGTAAATATATATAAGGGTGAATATGCAGATGATCATTCCTTTAGATTTCTGCTGCAGAGTCTGGTTCCAAAAAGTTGTATTGTTTTATTTTATGTATTCGTTTCTTATCTTTTTTCTTTTTTTCTTTTTTCTTTACTTTTCTTTTTCTTTTTTTTTTTTTTTTTTTCATGTTCGTTTACTTGATGTTATTCGCTTCTAATATTTCCAGTTATTTGTAGTTTTCTTTTTTTCTAAGTGTTCTAATGATTTGCTGATTGGACAGTTCTATTCCTTCTACTGTTTCTCTTTTTCCTTTTTTCCATATTTTTCAATACCAAATTCCGTTCCTATGTCTTGGTTATAGATTCTAATAGTTTATATAAGGTTTTCTCATTCTTTTTCCTTTTTGTATATGGGAATTAAAACTGTAAAAGGATTAACTCTCACTTGTGGGGGGAATTACCGCAACTTTCAAGTTCGGACACTGAATGAAAAGACAAGACAAGACAAATGTATTTAACAACAAATTTAATATGTATAAACAAAAAAAAGGGGAAAGATAGATTTAAGGATAGTTTTTGCAAATTTTGGTGTGATTTGCGGAGAACTTAACTCAGAGTCCGGTTAACAAAGTTCTTTGAATGTAGATTTCGTAGTTGAATGTCGAGAGTTCTTTGAATGTAGATTGTTCTTTGAAGTGAAGAATGACCCGCCAACCTATCGGCAGAGGCAGAGGCAGGTTGAAATTTCGTATGTTTTGTTGGTGATGAATTTTAGAGGTTGCTTTTAGGGAAGCTGTCTTTGAGTTGCAAACCCTAATTGAGTTGAGATGATTTCTGTAGTATAATTCTTTCAAGTTGAATTTGTCGAATTTCAAGGTTTGCTCCTGGAAGCGAGTGGCAACTTATTTACCAATTCAGTCTGAGGGAGTTAACTCATTCAGGTCCTTACAGGTTTAAGCCGAACCGACCACTGACTGTTTTCTCGTTAACAGTGGGGATCGATGACGTAGCAGAAGGGCACTGGAATCTGGCGCCTTAAAGTCCCAAGGCGTTCGGGTTAAGAAATGGGACATATCTTTAATAGACACGTCATCTTTAATCAAGTTTTTATTGTGATTTTTAAAGGAAATTTTCATATACATTTAAATTCGCGTTTTCTTTTTTTGACATATACTTTAGTCATTTTTTATTTGATTTTTTAAAGGAAATTTTCATATGTACTCCGTTTGACCATATGTCGTATCCTGTATGTAGTGGAAGAGTTGGGTAAATAGATACCTTTTGAAATACCATTGACTATACGTTTTCAAATTAATCCATCTGTTCCACCTCCAGCCATGGGTAAATAGTAGGGCAGACTGGGTTATTTTGCTTTGTTATGGCGTCTGTTAGGTATTTGTAGTTTTCTTTTTAAGTAAGTGTTCTGATGCTTTCCTGATTGAGCAGTTCTATTCCTTCTGTTGTTTCTCTTTTCTTTTCTTTTTTTTTTTTTTTTTGTTCCTTTTTTTTCTGTGGGATATAGCTAGCGTATTCTAAGTCCCGCTTCCTGTCGTCGGAGTGACAACTCCCGAGAGCTCCTAAAAGTAACACTTGTGTCAACGTTGGTTTAGTCTAACAACTAACAAATAGTCCTGTGGTGATTAATAAAAATAGAATTAAACCAAATAAAGATAAATAAAACAAAAATAAAACAATATTAAATTAAATATTAAATAAATAAATAAAAAGACACAAAAATAACAATCTCTCAGAAGGCCTCAGAATAAAAGAGCCCTCGGGACATGTGCAGAAAAACCCGAATTCTTGGTGCCAAAAAGGTTTCTATGCCCTTTTTACCCCAGGACTTTGAAGAAGAAACACCCATTGACTTGCTCGGGAAAATATGTCCCTTCAAAGAAATAGTGTGAATCAACTAATAAAGGTCTAAACCTAAAATCATCCTCATCTTTGTTCCTTTCTCTTCTTTTCTTAAATTCCCTTTCAGTTTACCAACCCACAAGAAGGAAGAACCAACTATATTGGGGTTTAGACACGACCAAGAGCGAGCTTAAACCACATAGAACTGAAAACGAACTACTCCCCATAGTCCAATGAACAGAAAGTCAGTGCTACTCAGAAAGAAAGACAATCTGTAGGTAATTATCCGACCCGTTCGCCACGGGTTAGATGTGACACAAGGTCGCAAGTATGAGACATCCAGTGAGGAGTAGTAATGGATCTGTGAGATTAGCTTGCTAACTATTACACCACGATGGGACGCGGTATTTAACCGACACATTTGCAACAGGTAGAATGTGACACAAGTTTGCAAGTATGAGGCGTCCAGCGAGGATCGAACTCACTATTCAATAGAAATGGATCTGCGAAACTAGCTTGCTAACCATTGCAACACGATGGGACGCACTATTTACCAAACCCATTTGCAACAGGTAGAATGCGACACCTGGTCGCAAGTATGGGGGCATCCGGATATTTAATTTTATCGGTGGCTGGAGGATGGTCAGTGATGGTGTCACTTTGATTGATAAGATTGCTTCCCCTTACACATCTGTAAAAGATCCATCTCTTTCTCTTGGGTTATTGCTCACACCTTATTCAACAGATCAATGGCTTAGGCAAGTAGGTATTTATCAGACCCGTTCGCCACGGACAGGATGTGACACAAGTATGGGGCATCCAGCGACTATCGAACTAGATACTCGTATGCAGTAGTAATTGATCTGTGAGACAAGCTTGCAAGCCAATTACACCACGATGTAACGGCCTCTTATTGTCCAACCTACTCGCCACTGGTAGGATATGGCACAAGGTCGCAAGTATGGAGCGGCCAGCGAGGATCGAACACGCTATTCGTCAGTAATGAATCTGCAAGACTAGCTTGCCAACCATTACACCACGATGTGACCCAACCTGTTCGCCACGGGTAGCATGTGACACAAGGTCGCAACTATGGGACATCCAGCAAAATTTACCCTCTAAAGCCCGTTTAAAATATTTCCCAATATACACGAAATACGATATTTTACCCATATATTGGAATTTGGAATTATTTCCCCAATACATGAAGAAATTGGTAATTTAACAGTATATTGGAATTTGACATTTAACCCCGTGTGTGAAAATTAATATTCTCATATCCGCACCAGTAGGATGTGAAACAGGATAAATTTCTTGAGTGGAGTTTAACAGGTTTGAATTCAGAGTTTTCCTTCTCCTAGACTGGTTGCCTAACCAAGGTTAAAGGGTGCAGCCTGCCCTACTATTGGCTCATTGCTGGAGAGAGAATAGTTGGATGCATACCTTTCCCGAGGGTATTAGCGCTATGTAAAAGGTAAACAGCCTCCTATCGGATTTGAACTTGCCGTGTCCTTTTACTACATCATCATCATCATCATCATCATGTCGCGCTGATAGCACGGATACCCATGACTCTCTCTCTCTCTCTCTCCTCTCTCTCTTCTCTCTCTCTCCTCTCTCTCTCTCTCTCTCGCTCATTCGCCTCTGACAGGTCTTCCGCAAGCATCCAGAATACACACAGGGCTGATTGATGTAGGTTTTTGCTGTTTGGCCTACACTGGTGTGTCCATGTGTAAGTCTCCACAGGAGAATGTCACTTATGAGTTCGTCCTTGCTTCGCCAGCAGTGTCAAGCGTGTGTTGTAAGACGAACAAGACATTTCCAATATAAATAAGTAAAGTCGTCGAGGTGGCCTAATTTGGTATCAGCCAGACAGCAAGGGAGTATATCCCATTTTCATTGACGCTAGACCAAGGAGATTGTTTTTGGCGTCTGAGGCGGGCGCCACACCTACCATCAGCGCCTCACTTTACCGCACAGATTCCCGTGTTACTCATACGCTGAGTTGGCGAGGGCCGGTATCGAACCCGGAACCTGAGATAACTCAATATATGGACAAAACCATGTAAACAAAATAGATTTGTTTATTTGTTTATTGATTTGTTTATTTTCCTAAGGAAATTAGAATTTCACAACACACGAATGAAAATTATTAACATAAAGATAATCTAAAATAATGATGATGCTATGCCAACGGAAATACATGGCATCATTTATACGCCATATGAAATTAATATATGCAGAATTTATAGTACACAGCATCCTGGTGACTCAGCAGTCCATGACTTGCAACAGTTCACTTTATCTTACTTGGACTAGACGGCCGGTCGGAGAGCCCTCTGATTGATCGGCTTGTCACGTCAACCCTATCACCTATATGATTGTCCCGACCGTATTTTCTTACGGCAATCCTCAAACCCTTTCATATTATATATATATTTACCCAACCCCTCCCACGAAGCAGGATGTGACACAAGGTCAATTTCTTAAGCGAGTTCAACAGGTTTGAATTCAGATTTTCCTTCTCCTGGACCGGTTTGCCTAACCAAGGTTAAAGAGCCCAGTCTGCCCTACTATTTATCCATAGCTGAGGAGATTAGGATTTATACCTTTCCCAAGGGTATTACCCTAAGTAAAAATTCAATTGCCATGTCAGGATTTGAACTCGGGGCGACGAGTCCATTTCCCATACTTTAACCATTACACTACGCGCCCTTGTCATTATATAGTGGCTAGAAGCCGGTGTTGAAAGTCCCGGATAGGACGCTTAAACTGCACTAATGTGAGATCTGCTCGG